>BSBM01000217.1:28732500-29080000 GCA_027924585.1 Larix kaempferi
TAATGACTCTCCCAACCTAGTTCAAGGCAATCCCTTATATTGATGAGAAGGGATCCCAAGGTACAACTGTAACTACTGCAGCTCTCATAATAGGGTAATTTTACGTCAATGAAAGTTGATGCAACTGATAAGATGAGGTTCTTATCTTGAGAACCAAGATCATTTTGTAACCAATTGGGACATATACAGACTTGACGCAAGATTGGTTGATAAGTGTGGGGCTCATGACTTCCGTTGATCAATGTAATCTAGGTGAGTGGCCGACGATAACATTCTTCAAATGTTTATATAGGGTGTAATGGTGGAAACAAACTACAGATGAAGGGATTTATCATAGACACAACACTGATGGGGTAAGGTGAATGAAAAAACTGACAATGTTGGGGTTAGGTGGACTCAAGTATATCGATCAAGGGCGACCAAGGGGTGGTGCCAAAAGAATAATTTAATGAGGTTCCCATGATTTTGGGTGGATCAAGGAACAATTTATACAAAAAGAATATGGATGTAGTTCCCACGATTTTCAGTGGGTTTGGGAACCAAAGAATTATATGGGTGGGATTCCTACGGTTTTGAGAGAGTCGAAGAATCATTTTGATGATGATGTGATGGTTTTGTGTAAACAAGAAGCTAGGTGCCATGTGAATAAATGACATGCAGAATGTTCATGTGGGAATAACTGAATGGGATTAGTGTCTTCAGTAGGTGGGGCCTCTTTGTGGTCTTCTTGGGGGTTGATGATACAAATAAGAACACTGATGGTATATTGCTCATGGAAGGGATGAGCGGTTATTTGTGAACCATCATCTTAACATGTGCCATGGAATCCGAGGGATGATATGAACATGATGCAAGGTGATGATATGTGGTTTTAGCTCGACAAACTTGGCGATTTATCAGACTTGGGAGGGTTTGACATCATGGGTGTCAAAGTATGAACGAGTTGTAGTGGTGTACAAACTCATGGGGGAACATGTTCTTCTCAATAATGACATTGATGGTGTGTCATGATCGAGAATTAATACCCTATGGTTATCAACACTATGGTTATCAACATGATCACTAAGTGAATGCAATGTAAACAGAGGGAATACGTTGCCTATATGCCAAGTTGAGATGATATATTTGTGACCGAGGTCCACGAATCATTGTTGTATGATAGAATAGATGTTTCTTGATGATAATCCTGCACACATGACGCAAATACCCAGGCGTCATACTAATTATGATAAAAGTATTGACAATGCATAAAAAATTGACAAGAAACATAACATATCTATAGAAATGTAGAGAGTGAATAAGGGTGTCACCCAGTGTGTGATGGTTTTGTGGAAACCATTGGTGTTTCAGTGGCGACCGCTAGTGTTGGAAATCAATGCAACTAATCTAGGTGATAGAAAGTTTGCACATCCATGTGGCGTCCCAAGTCTATCGACTTATGGGGATGGTTTCGTTGAATAGTGGTGTTATTTAAATGATCTCCTTCAGGGTCACCCAACACATGACAAAGGTCTCTTGAGATCGAAGGAGTGTGTACTAGGTCATGGTTGTCTACCATGGTAGAGGTTGGCATCGATGGTGGACAGTGGTATTCCTATGAGGATGACGACGATGTGTAATCACTGGTAGACAAAACTGATAATGATGACATATTGATGATATCAATGTGGGCAGTGGTATTTGACCGTAGGGGGAGTATCTCCTCATGAGGTAATGTTGGTGGGTTTGCCGTAGGGGGTGGAGGATTGTCTTCTATCCACATTTTTTCTAATCAGACTACTCATTATGCACATAGGATGGGGCACTGAAACGAGTAATGGGTCAATAATTTGCATGATCGACATGGTCAAGTGGCAGACGCTCAATTGAGTGTATGGGCCAAGTTTAGTGGTCTAGAAGCATGGTAAGGTAGGACTGTGCTTATAGTGGATGGAATCGTCTGGGTATGGTGCCCACATGATGAACACTCACAATGTTCTTCCTTAGCTGAATCTAATCTAGTGACAACATTGATTGAAGTAGTTTCTTGGGAAATTGGTTGAGGTTTTTCAACCACAAGGTGTGTAAGGTGAATGGTTGCCAGTGCATCCCATAATCGAGGGAGTTCAGGACAATGATGTGTATAATGCCTAAATTGAGAATAGATTGTGCACTCATGATTGCTGAAAAATGTCTCCGTCTTGGTCTTAGTATTGGTGTATCCACTATGGTTGACATGCCCCCTTGTTGAGGGGTCCACTTAGCCTCCCTAAGTCATCATATTGTAATCATACATATAATAGAATTTATTAATGTAACACACTCAACGGATGAATAGTTGGAGCGGGTATAACCGCTCCAACCATACCTACTTTGTATAAATACCTATTCATGAATGAACTTTGACGGATTGGACATCCCTTCCCACCTACCTATTTGTGTTGATGGTTATGTGTGCATTATAATGTAATCTCTGCTTGAATGTGGTTGGAATCCCACCCTTCCAACATTTTGGTTCTGTTGTTGTTGCGATATGATCTTGGGTCGAGGAGGATGATAATCTTGGCGCAAAATTCTTCTTGTTGGTGAGAGCAGCATGGGAGAAGACCACAGACTGATATGAAGAGCCTGTTCATGGAAAGATTAAAATCCTGCACAGAAACACCATGAAACATTATGGAAGAGATAAACTGTAAGTCGTTTCCCTTCGCGAAGACCAAAGCGATAATATTTCTCGTTCTTTGAATGCTCCCGAACCCTATTTACAAATAAAAGATATGCTAAATAATAAAAGATTAAGTGGTTGTTGTTGATTTGTATTGGAAGTGACTGGGAAGAAGAAAACCATAGTGATGCTTCATTGATTAAGGAACTACAGTTGTAAATTTTGATGTCCTTGTTGAAAATAGTCGTGGCATCATTTCACTCCTGTGACTACACTTGAAGCCACAGACCTAAGAGAGCCACTTATATCATGTTAAGTTGACTCCCGAGCAACATCTATTCGTCGACCATTAGTTGAATATATCCGTCAATATGACTAAGAATCGAGACTGCATTGACTGCCTTCTCCGTTGATACAGTATTGAATGCTCTCCTTCAACTGCTCTCTCTTCCTCGACTATACCATATCCGTCAACTGTTATTTTATCGCCGACCATGTGTTTGTCGACTGTAAGTTTTTCAATAGCGTTCCATACCGACTATCTACTTGCATTGCAGTTGATCAACAGTCACATAAATGGATAAGAAACCTCAACTACCAGCCAACAACACGTGGAGACAACCAATGAACAGGTGACGACCAAAGCATCTAGTCGACCGGCGCTTTAATTTCAAGTCTTGAAGGAAACAACTACAGTATAATCTGCTCAATGAAATTGTGATGTCAAGAAGATATAACGCAGCTATGATTGTGTATTGATAAGTTATTTTCGTTTTGTTATAAACAGTCTTTTGAATTCTTGGTTGACATGTCTCTTTGTATTTGGTCCATAACTGTGATTCGGTTACAGTCATGGAGTTATTCTATTACGTGATAAGAGAATTCAAAGAATACCATATAATGAAAAAACCAAAGGAGTATTAATTGTTATATGAAGGATATAGTCGGGAGTCGAGTCTGTAGTCGAGTCAAAATCTATTTAGTCGAACAGAAGATCGAGTCAAGTAAGTGAATTGAGTCCGTGCATATGTTAGTAAGTCGGGTTTTCAGTCGAACTTCATGTCGACATAATTTTTTAAAGTTAAAGTCTTATCATGTGTTGAGTTAGGGTCAAGTCCTTCATGCATTTATATTTGGCACTCCAAAAGAATCGATTCCATTAAAGATATATTCTATATCCATGACAAAACAAGGCTAACCAAGCATCAGAAAAGAGGCAAAGTCTGACTGAGAGCAGCTCTTAGTCGACTGACATTGACAGTAGCAATAAGCAGCCTGCAGTCGACTGATATTTACAGCAGCAATATTTATTAACCTGTAGGCATCATACATCCTCCCTCCAATGACAAGAAAAGACTACAACATTCAAGTAGAAGACACCATACATCGCGTAGAAGAGAGTTTTAAAGACAAAATGATGATGCAAAGAACAACAAAACGTATTGATCCTCCTTGGTTCCAGGTTGTGACCTCGAAAGCTAAAAGGCAGAGAGATGGTATAGAAAGTCAAAGAGCCAAAAGAACCAATCCTGAGTTGAGGGAAAGTCAGCAAGATGAGAATGGGTGAGGGTTTAAACCAAAAGACTTCCTTGTGGCGAGGATAGTCAACTGCCTTAGTGAGAGGGTGAGACTTTGACCGACTACTACTAGATTGAAGAACGAAGGATGAAGAGTAACATGTCACAATAGAGCCTTCTATACGTGTGTCTTCCTATCCAATTGGCGACTGTTGCAACTGAGTTAGCTATGCAGTCCAATATGCATGGTTGATGTACATTGAGGACTACTTCGGCATGAGCAGAGGTACGGGATGTTGCTACACACTCTTGTTCTCTTTGGGACACTCTTGTTCTCTTCGGGATGAAGCATATTTTTCGGGTGGGGGAGATGTTAAGGGGGCCACTTAGCCTCCCTAAGTCATCATATTGTAATAATACATATAATATAAAATATATCAATGTAACGCACTTAACGTATGAACAGTTCCGCTCCAACCATACCTACTTTGTATAAATACCTATTCATGAATGAACTTCGACGGATTGGACATCCCTTCCCACCTATTTGCATTGATGGTTATGTGTGTGTTATAATGTAATCTTTGCTTGAAAGCGGTTGGAATCCCACCCTTCCAACACCCCTGCTGAAGTGTTGGCGGCATGCATTGCACTAATAGGGGTGTTGAGCAAATTCCTTAGCTTTGGCAACATGGGGCACAAGCTTGTTGCATGGCCTAATTGTCCGCATAAAGGGCATGGTTGGTTGAATCTGGGTGCATGGGTAGTACTTGGTACATCAGGGGCTTTCAACTTAGGTTGTTTCATGCCCCCAACGTTGGGTTAGTGACTACCGGTGGTGGTTTTGTCACATGTGGTACTAGTTCTGTAAGAGGTCCTGATGGCACGCCTGTAGGTGATACTGGAATAAACTCATAGTGGGATATTTGATTTGGTGCCATCTCAGGATAAGGCGGCATTAAATACCACAGAGGTATTCCCAAAGTGAGATCGAGTAATTTTAGTTGGGCCACTACCGATGTTCCTTGCACTCCCGTGGAGGGGAAGAAGAAAGGGACTTGGAATATAGGTGGCACCAATGGAGTTATGATATGCTATGTGCCATGACTCCTTGGAAGTCCCATAGTTGGTGCGAAAGGGGATTGCAAATTGTCTTAAGAGGTGAAGATAGTGCACATGAGATTGTCTGTGAATGTGGGGATAATTGGTGGCTGACAAGAGTACACCCCCAGTAAGGTAGAATATTTGTAAATGTTAGGACCTATATCAATATACGGGGGAGAAGTGGTTGATCCTATGGTGGGTAGGATGTTGTTAGGGTTTGAGTTCGTATGAGGGTCATATTAGTTCAGCTCGTCAAGGGTGACAATTTTCTCATTGTGGGGAAACATCATTATTCATAAAATAGAGGAAGCTACTAATTTCATGGCATAAATGTAACTATGTCCCAACAAAATGTTGTAGTCGAGTTGAGCATCGATTACTTCAATATCCAAAGGTGCCATTTCACCCCTAGCTCAATGGGGACATTCTGGTACAAACCCAATGGTTTTGTTGGTTTCCCATCATAAGCGCATAAGGCGATAGATGAGGTGACCAAGTCTAGTGAGCCCAAACATTTCTAGACATGAGTGTACATCACACAAGTACATGCTCTTTCATCGACGATGCATCGATGAATGACTATGTTCTTAATTGTGATGGGAATTTGGAAGGAGACTAACGAGGTTAGTTGTGGATTTCCCTTATCAAGATCGAAGATCATGAGGTGAGAATCATAAGGGTTGATTGCACCTAATGCGCTAAGTAGTGCCTTTTTTTGAGAAGGACAATACTGGACGATCTCTAATGTTGACATGGTGGTAGGGGATTGAGCCAAATCATCCACAATGTTGTAATTGTGTGTGGGTTATGGGTGGTTCATTTAAGCCATGTATTTGGGATCTGAGGGCGTTGATCATTGCTTGGACGAGGTGTCTACAAAGGCACACTAGAGGTAGTAGGTACATCCTCCACCTAAGGGTATCATGCATGCCATAACCTTTAGCATGAGTCTGAAGGTTGAATTTCGTCGTGTTCATGTAGATGTTTTGGAAGGTTCCATCACCTGGTTGGAAAGGATTCTGTTGTTGGATAACTACCCCTTGGTTGGAAAAGGGTGGTTGTAACATAGCCTGTTGAGGTTGTGGGATGTTTGGTGGTTGAGGAGGATGGGCTTCGGCCTTCTTCCTTGCCTCAAACAATTGTTGACATTCAGGTATCAATGGGAAATGATGAGTGTAAAGCCCATATTATTTGCACAAAAATCAAGGATAGTTTGTCCAAATGTTGGAATTATTTCCTTGTTTAGGGGGATTGTTAGTCCTGTCATTTGGGTTTCCCATGTTTTTGTTCTCCTGGGGAGGGGGATTGCCCCCCTATCCCTATTGTTGGTTTTTCCTACTGTTTCCTTTATTTGTTCCCTGATTTCGAGTATTTGGGGGATTAGCTACATTCAACTGCTCAGAGTGTTGAGTTTTTTGTTTAGGAGAAGGTTGTACTAGATTAAACCCCACTTTAGGCATGGGGGAAGGACCAGGAAATGGGAAATACAGATTGTAGATGGGTACAAAGAGGTATGGTTTAGGGGTTCCATATGATGTGGATGGAGGATCTAGTGGCGTCGCTTGAGGTGGTGGTACCGTAGGCAATTGACTAGAGTTAGGGTAGGTAGGAATGTATGGTCCATAAGACAACCACCCAAAAGGAGGAGTTGGTGCAGATGTGGGAGCTATCGATGTAGGAGGTGCTAGTAGGTACTGTTGTGCCATACTAAGTGGCATATAAGTTGATAGTTGGGTAGTATTTCCCTGATGAGAAATAGTCCTGATAATCCTGTGAAGAGAGTGTGATGTACTTGACAAAATTGGGTTCAGAGAATGATGCCGAGGGGCATCAGGGAGGATGGTATACAAATACCCAAATTGTGCATAAATCAAATCGAAATGTTGGGCCTTGAGGATTGCCTCTTCTTCCATTTTGGGCAATGTGGCTGTCACATCCTTTTCAATCATGGGTTGGAGTAATTTGATTAACCAATCCAACAAGAATTGGGGTTGGATGTCTATCTTACACAATGTTCTACATCTACGCCACTTGTGGATATGGTCCAGGATGTGGGTTGAGATACTTTATCAAAATTATGTAAGAATTTTGAGTCCTAAATCATGGCGTATGGGTAACTAAAAATATTTGAGTAAACTAGTGGCAATGGACTCAAAGGTGGAATAAGTCATAGATTATAGATTCACATACCATTTGGCCGTCATTCCTGTAAGTGTTATTTGAAAAATTCGAAGGCAGACGATGTCCTCGACGATGCTATTTGATGAGCACCAAAGGTGAAATGACATGACATGACATGGTTAGCGAGGATCTCCCTATTTTAGCGGGGATCTCCTTGGTTAGTGGGGATGGTTACCAAGGAAGCTTAAGGGGGGCATTTATAACCAACTTACGTAATGAAGAATGAGATCATTGATCAATTTGGCCAACTCAGGGATATTTAGGCTCATAATGAAAGGTAGGTTTGAGCTTGATATCGCAATGGTGTTCTGTGTGTTGCCCCTCTTCGAGGTGAGGATGGCAGTGTATTTCCTCCTAGAGGTGGAGATAACAGGGGGTCCTTTCTACATAAGAAGGAGATGATGGGAGGGTACTCCCTTAAAAAGGTGGAGATGGAGTATTACCTCTTCCACAAGATGGAGACATAGGGGGAGTTGTATGATCTTCAAGAGGTGGGGAAATGGGAGAGTTAAGCAAGGTGTTTCCTCACCAATATGATCCTAATAATGTTGCATGGGAATTCCCTTGGCTAGAGTATTGACCTCGTGATCCATGGGGGGAGAATGTGAGAACATATCTTCAGAGAGAAGAGAGTCCTTATAGTCTGAGAGACTACCTCATATTTATTTTTTCTGCAATGGTTATTATTTATGTGGTCAAGTGAGAGTGATAATGAAGGGATATAAACACAATTGAACAATTCCAAAAATATGCCAACCATAATAGATGCAATATGGTGCAAGAGAGGGATATGTGCAAAGTTTTTGTGCAAATGGTCTCAAAGGTTGGTTCTTTTTAATTACATTTAGATGATCTTGTAAATAAAAAAAGAGAAGATGTAAATTCCCTAAAATACATAACGTCCTTCCTCTCAAATAGTCACTGGGCCTTCCAATATCTCTCTTGTCAGTGGTGATGAAATCCCTCGAAGACGACTAGTGAAGGTATGAAAGAGTCAGTTATCAAGTAATGATGTTGGGGCTATGTTCCAAAAGACTAACGACATTTCCAATAGCTAACAATATCTGAATCAAGTGCTAAATGCATCCCACAAGCGCACCCAGTGATATCCTAAGTTTTGGCCACTAAGATACTTGTGTCAAGTGTGGATAAGTGGTTTAGACCTGAATGGTAAAGTGTCACCCCCACAAAAAGTTGGTTTGGCTCTTTATGGTGAACAAAAATAGCTATACCTCGACCTTCACGTCCTTGGGCACTGCGTCTTAAATTGGTTTTCTTTTTACACTTGCTGATAACAGGATTTAAAAGTACCCTAAAATTCAATAACCACCACGATTCAAAAATATAGAAGAATGGTGGGAATTATTTGGATGCCTAGCCTAATCAATCCTAAACTAACTAAAATATTGTTTTGCGACCTCTTGTTGGGGATTTTAGTTGGTTAAGAATTACAATGCAATGTTGATTTTATGGTGGTCCAAATTTGATTTAAGGAGTGCAAGAGAGGTATTTCAAAACTTCCTTATCATTCTGACCCATCTAGATCAATCATGAGTGCAAGATGGAGAGCATACTAGATTTGAAAGAGTCATTAGGTCTCTTGGTGTGTTCTTAAGTGGAAATCACACATGTGTTTTGAAAGCAAATATAGAAATGAGATTTGCAACTAACTGAAGAACGTAATAAAGAAAAGGCACGTGGACATTGATGGTTCTTTACTCCACTTAATTAAACTTTAAGAATGAAATGATTGTTTGAAAATGAGAATTACTATAAAATTTAATGAAATAAATGTGCAAATGGAGGTATTTCAAACATTTTCGTCTTTTCTAATTTTCCAATATCACTAAGAGTGCAAGGAAAATAACATACCTGGGGAAAGAGGAGTCTTTAGGTCCCTTGTTTGTGTGAATAAGTGAGCGAAATATCTTGCATAAGATCAAAGCCTAATAAACAAGAAGCAATAACATATACAACTAGTGGTAGTTAAATCAAATTTCCTATACTAACAATTTCTATGAGATGGCAAGCATAATCTTTCAGCTCCTAGTGAGTACTAAGAGGCCCATTAAAAACCTCAAAGTATTTCAACCTAAATAGCATGCAAGAAATGACTTCTTTACTTCCTATCTTGAGCTAAGTTATTTAATTACTAGAGAAAATAAAACTGCAAGTGAGTTTATTAATTTTATTGTTCATTAAGCAACCATTGAAACTGTATATGATGATGAAAAATCGAGGTAAATAGAAAAAATTGGAAAAACCGCGCGTGTTATGGATCCATAGATGCACTAATAGTGTGGGTGAAATGTTACATAGGTTGTGTGGATTTACCAAATGATTTATAGAGTGGATAGATAACGTGAGAAGCACGACTGTTGAAGAGAAAGCCACATTATAATGCATGCCCGAGACATCGGGAAATGCGTTATTGATAAAATGATGAATGTTATACCTCCATGTTCCACAGTGTCGCATCTCCACCACAAAAAGAGCTGACGACACTTCCCCTACTGCTTGAACCACCCAGAAGATAAGTAATCCTTGAAGGTAAATCCACCCTGTCAAGAATTAACCCAGCTGAGACTTTATTTACCCTAACTACTGCGCCTTGCTCAGTTCTAGGTGCGCGGTAGTCCGTACTATCGCGTTATGCTTTGTCCCTGCCACGCGGTACTACCGCGCTATGCTCAGATTGCTGGGCGCGGTACTCTTTTTATAGCCTTTTTGCCATGGCTTGTGGGATTTTGGATTTTCGAGAGGATTGGGATCCCTGATTCGATCCTAACTCATTTTCTGTGATTAGAAACCCTGATCCACTAAGTGCTCCCTAGATCCACCCATCTCTCTTGTTGGTTAACCCTACCATACACTATAAAAGAGAGGCATTCCATGGGAAAGGGGAGGACTCTTAGAAGTACCAAACTTATGATCTTGCAGCCTTGTGGAGATAGCTAGAGGAGGAAGCACTTGGAGCTGGGGGATTGGCTTGGACATCAAGCAACCTTTGTAAGCATTCTTCAAGTTTGTAATAAAGATAACTTGTCTTGTTCTTCCCATTTCATGTGTATTGTACAAGTCTTTAGCATGAAATGTATCTAATCTGGATTTGAATCTAATATTTACTTCAAGGTATTTGGAAGCTTGTATGTTTGTTCTTTGTTTGATCTCAACAGGTTCTACATTGGAGCTTTTGGATCAAGAGCTAGAAGCGGGACAAACGTCAGATTGAAAGGTGAGTCATATCTTTCATTGTTTCTGAATGCATGTAATCTTGTTGTGAAAGTTAGTTCAGGAATTTCAAGGTAGCATTTGTTTTGTTTTGTTCTTACCTTAGAGTCAGTTAGGAATCTGCTTTAAGTTAAGAGAATTTTGACTTATCCGTAGGGAAAAATTCTACCAACAATGAACTCGGGCGGAGAGCTTCAAAATCTGACTTTTGAGAGGTTGAACATAAAGCTCTTGCACCTAGAAAACACCCAAAATAAGTTATTTAGAAAAAGACAACCTATCTATAATGCAACAAAAAAAAATAAGAGTAGAGTTTCCATAAATACCGTTGAGGTAAAAATGTCACAAGGGTGAGCAATATTCCCTGCTATCCTTGCAACTTGCAGCCAAGGGGAAACAATGTTAGTTGTGGGTTAGGTAGACCAAGCACTCTCAATCTAAAGCAACTTCAATAAAACTAAACTAAACGAAAAGAATGAAGGGAGAATATTTCTCCTTGAGGAAGGAGGTAACAATGGAGAAACACTTGCTTCTTAGAGGAAGAGAGCAAGGGAGATTTTTCATGCCAACGTAAGGTAATAAGTGGATTGGAAGATGAGATCTCAATGCAATTTTGGTAGCATAAAATTGCTATGATTTTCTCCTATAGAAATCATTCCCATGACTTCCTTTTATAGGCCAAATGGAGGCCAATAAATATCTAGATCCAAATGTAAACACCCTTTCTCTTGAATTAATTCTTCAAGTACATTAAGGGGCTGTTGAATTCTCCCAAGCATGTGAGAAGTTTCGTTCAAATTTTGGAGTGAAGAGAGTTGCTATGAGCCTTGAATGCAATGCGAAAATATTTGGCCCCATTGTTTTGATAGTCGCATGAATTTTAAAGGAAAATTCGTTCAGGTACACGTGGTTCGCTGAACAAAGAGTCACGCTAACTAGTGTGGAGGTCTAGTGCAAATAGTTGCACAGTTTTCCATACATATTGCCTTTGTCATTCTTGGGAATTTCTTTTTGGATCTGATGAGGATGTATTTGGTGAGATGCATGTTGGATGTTAATGATGCCTTTTTGCAGGATTATCCAAAATGTTGCATGTGTGCGAAATTCAAACTTTAACACATACTCAAACCCTCAAAGGGCTCCAAGCAATATCACTTGAAATCATAAGTTCTCATATGATGGAAAATTTATTAAAGAAATGACACTCGAGAGTATTGCTCACTTCCATGCCATACAAGCTTTGGACAACACCACACCAGGAATCCATCCTGACTTACAAAATATTTTAGACAAATATCAGTAGGTCTTTGAGACACCAAAGGGTTTACCCCCATATAGAGGTGAGCATGATCATGATATACCCTTATTTTCGGGTAGTCAACCACCCAATGTACACTTGAATTGGCACCCATTTAAACAAAAGAATGGAATTGGAAGGATCACTTAGGAGATACTAGAGGTGGGAGTTAGTCGTCCTAGCACTTGACCATAGTCATCCCTAGTGATCAAGGTTTTAAATTAATAAGGGAATGGGAGCATGTGTCTTGATTTTTGTGCTTTTGCATGGAATGAAGTAACAAAAAAATCCTTTGCAGTTTTAAAGCATGCCATGTGCACCACTTCAGTCTTAGCCATGCTTGCTTTTATTAAGACCTTTGTATTGCAATGTGATTCTTCCAAAAAACGTTAGGGTGCGATATTAATGCATATGGATGACCCTTAGCATTCACGAGTAAGAAATGGGTAATATGTATTTGGACAAGTTTACCTACAAGGAAGAAGTGATGGCCATCCTACATGCAATCGACACATGGCGAAAATATCTCCTAGGGAAATTTTTTTGTCATGTACCCATTTTTTGATACCACCATGGTCCACCATCACCCATTCAACCCCATGGGTCCTAGTGATAGTTTGGAATTAATTAATTAATGAGGGGTTAATTTTTGAGGCATTAATTGCCAAAGTATTTAATTTTAGTTCCTTAAGTTTGAGATGCACTTGATAAAAGTTATTTTTCATTAATAAATATTTACATTAATGAAATAAAGTGGATAATGATCCACAAGGGCACATTAGAGGATAAGCTTTGACCAGGAGATAGCTTGCACAAGAAGAAAAGCTGAAAGCAGTTAAAGCTAGGAAAGCGGGAAAAAGAAAGGAAAATATGACACAAGGAAGAAAAGTAGTAAAGCTCAGGAAAATCAGAATAAAGCAGGAAAGTAGACAAAAGTAGAAAGCAAGATAAGGTAAAAAAGCAGGAAAAAGAAGGATAAGTCAAAAAATCAGGAAAAAGTAGCCAAAAGCAGAAAATAGGATAGAAAAGAAAAAGCAGGATAAAGCAAAGAAAAAATAAAAGCTTGAAAGCAAGCTATCCTAATCCACTGCATGAGGGCACATTAGCCTAGTTGACTTGCTCAACAAGTCACCTCAAGTCTATAAAAGAAGGAGTGCACACCACTTGCCCATTTTTTTACAGTTATTGCATTCAAATTTGAGAGCTATGAGCTTTCCAATGACCTGGAGATGTGCCCCTGCTGTTTCTTCTACTAGTTGATTCTTTAGCTAGGATTCTTGGAGGTTGGCCTCTTGCCATCATCACTGAGATTAGTAGGTTATTCAAGTGTTTGTAGGTCTGATTTAATGATTTGAAGAAGAATTCCATTTCCATTTAGTTCGAATTCTAGAGATCCATGTTTTTCACAATCTTTATTGGATGTAGTGAATGTTAGCAAGTGCTATGAATGTGCTATGATTGTTCTGAGAGACCTATGAGCATATATCTACTGTAATTTATGTTATAAACACTCTCCATGTCATTTATGTACTGAATCCCATAAATAATCAGAGATTGCTTGTAGTTTTGCAAACCGTTCCTAGATCTCATGGCAATTTTGACTAATTTTCCAGTTTTATGTGGTCAATTGACTTTTGCTCCACAAATTTGAATTCTGTTAGTTATTGATGTTAGATAAGAGTCTGAAGAAAAAAATGCAGGTATTTTTTCAGTGATTCGTCAACCTTTTATTCCCTCAAATTCGATTTGGAAGTCTTCCTCTTGTGTAGTCCCGAAATTGTCTTTCTCTTCCTAAGCTTCCAAAACTTATCCCATTGAGTCTGAACAGGTCAATTTGAGTCTAATTAGTGGTTTCGGACTAGAAACATGCCAATCACCTTCTTATTTATCCCAAATCTAGTTTGCATATGCTGGTGTACCCAGGGAGCCTCGGAGTAGACTTCAGTGTCAATTGAATTTGAAACATAAATGGTCCCAATATGTTGTGAAAAGGATTCTTCAGCTAGTATAATCCTGTTGTATATTGCTGTAATTTTTTCCTCACTCTGATCAGATCGAATAAAATTCAATTGTGAAGTTCAGGTGGGTTTAGCGGAGTCTAGGACTAGTTGCCTCAACACTAGTCTTAATAACTAGTTCACCATTTTTATTGAAAATTTTTGATTTAAAAACTTGGTGATTATTTAATATTCTTAGAATCTGATATCGGGATATTACAGTTTCCAGATAATTCAACATAGCTTGAAGTAGTTTTTGGAACAAAGGTTGTCATCCCTAGAGTAGCATAAATGGGTCCCCAAGATGCTTGGATATGATTACGAGATCATCTGTAAAAATGAAAAAAGATAATGTTGTGGCGGGTGCTTTATCAAGGAAATACGAGGAAGAGGGATCCCTCTTTGAATTATCTTCTCTAGGGATGGGTAGAAGAAGCATGAAAATAATGGCTGACCAATGTTACTATATATTAGCTCATCAAACAACTTAAGGAAGATCCCAAAATTCACCAACTATCTACCACCCCTTCACCAAAGTTTTACGAACCATATTGATATTGGTCAAGACATGGGTTAGGTGGCTTACAACGTAGTATTCCAAGCACACTCCAAGATCTCCCCAGTAAGTTCATCTATTTTTGTGGGTTAGAATTGTCGATTTCAAACTCCATTACCATAATTTGATGTAGAAAGCTCCATTTGGATTCATCCCACAATATTTTTGGCAACATGAGAGAGTATCACCTACACCAATGCATAGTCGAGGAAGTTCTACCCTAGTGGAAGGATATGCATCCAAAAGATGCTACTTGAGAACTATTAACCCTTTTACAATAATTTCCCACCTTTTTAGGACAAGGCTTCTTTTGAAGGGGGAGGGCATGTTAGGTACTAACCTATCCCCCCTTATTTATCAAGGTAAAAGGCCAGAAGGCCCATTAATTAGTTAGTGGGTAGTGTCTTAATGTAAAAGGGTCTTCCTTATTAAATAAAGGCCCCTAGGTGGTTGACCCTCATTAATAGTGGGACCAAAAGTAGTTAGGTATTTCGTTGTTAAAGAACTATATATAGAGTAGTAAGTTATATGGTGCGAGTCAAGAATTGTCATTGGAGTTGGAGCTTTTCTCTTGGAGGTTCCTCCCTTGAAGAGGCACGTGAACATAGTTATTTATTTTATCTATTATGTCTTGTGTTTTTTTATAATATTTTCTCTGAATTTTTGGGTTTTAGTATATTACATTTGAATTGTGGTGATTCCCAACAATTAATTAAGATTAAAATTACTACTCATTGTTGCGAATTGAACTGTGTGACTGCCCAACAATTAATTAAATAAAAATTACTCTCAATTGGCTATTGAGAATTAGGGGTGGTAGGCATGGGGGGATCATATTTGATATTAAAGGAACTCATGAAATTAGCTATGCTTGGGGTCTAGGAATGATGAAAACAATCAAGTGAAATATCATGCTCTCCCTCAAGGTGTTAAGGTGGAAATCACTGCCAAAATATCGATCATTCTTGTCTTGAGAGACTCCTTGATCATCATACAACATCTCAAGAACAATGCTCTTCTGTCCAACTAATCCCTTACTCACATTATTACTAGGATAATAAAATATATCTAGGCTCTTAGTGATGTGCACTTTTTCCACATTCAAAGAGCCTTGAATTCAACATCTAACCACCTAGTTAGCTAGGCCTCTAAGATGGAAGACTGAAGCATGATAAAAAATGGGGTGTTGGTATTCAACCCCATTCCCTAATGTTTTAAATCCACATAGTCATGATCGTTGTGGAAGGGACATATAGAAGGGTCATTAAACACTACAAAATGCGATGGGACATGGAATTCAACATTACCTAGGCTTCACACACTTCTCCTTCCTGGCATCTCCAAGCTTTTGAAGCCACGAGGAAGCAAATGTGATTTTCATTTGGGATTATCATTTTTTGAATTCAAGGTTGTAGTTATGTAAACTACAGGGCATGGTTTATTTTTCTCTTCATCATCTACACTCCCAGCATAAGAAGTCTCTAATCCAAGGTTAGTTTGACCAACGTCATAGCTTGTCTTTGCGTGCAAGCAATTCTATGGGGAGAATATGGGAAAAGGTATGTACTCATCTCATAATTTTCAACTAGATTGATCGTTTGTATAATGCTTTGTGATGTGGTAAAATGTGTCACTGGTGCAATTTAGGGAAGTGGGCCTACCATCTAAATAGTGTTGTGTATGCCTAAAGTTTTATTTTATGCTATGAAATTGACAGAATTCAGTATGGTGGTCATTTGAACTATTGCGATGCCTTAGTTAATTGAGTGTTTGAAGGAATTCACTTGGAGGTTTTGTTGGGTCTTAATTGCTCTTACTACGGTTTTAATTTGAAATATTGGTATTTTTCAGTATATTTGGAAGGAAACTCTTATGTAAGTGTTCTGAATGCTCAATGAGTTCATTTGGGAATTAATTCCCCTTAGTACTTTGTGCTCTGGGGGATTTTGACTAATACCCTAAAACTATTGCCTATGTGGAATTTTGCGCTTTGGGAAGAGACCATTCATTAATACAATTTTAATAGAGCTGAAGATGTACAATCATAACTGTCAAAGGGATATTCAAGATATCATGTGTTTATCCCTATATATTTTGAGACATTACATTTCTATTATTATATTAGTGGTATGCAAGGACCTTTATTGTAATTGTAAGGTCGGCTAAGACCTTCATTTTAATTGTACCCTTTGTCTCCTCTCTCTCTCTCTATATATTAAGGATACCTAGTTTCAAGAGCATCTCATCTTGTCTTGTGAATTTGATATTGTGTAAGGAGGTTTCCACCTCAAAGCAGCTTCCCATTCATCTCTTAATTTTGTTTTCAAGGCATTGGGTTACTTTTTCTTTCTATTTTTATGCTATTTTGGGGACTTGGTGTGTAACATTTGGTATCAAAGCCATCTTTGCTATGAAAAAAATTGTGGACACCTCAAACAATTTTAATTTTAGGATACTTAGAATACATAGTGAATACATGTGGTAAAAATTTAAGGTCTTGATTCATTATAAGTTTGGAGTTATAATATGTCAAGTTAGGGTTTTTGACTAGCCTAGGAACTAGTCTCAAATAGATGTTTAGGTAAAACTACTATATCTGAATCTTAAGGACTCCAAATCAGTGAAACCTATTGCAATAGATAAAAGACATACCATATTGCTTTTGGTAAAATTTTCAGAATCAAAGAAGGAAAATCAAACACGTGGAAGGCCGTACAATTTTGATCTCCTGAAAGGGACAAAAACAACAATTTTGTGAAAGTTACCATAACTTTCTCTTGGCACCTGAGAATTTTCCTGAACCTATGGAATTGTATAAAATACACACTAGGATACTATAGGATGAAATTTCAGACTTAGAGGGGTCAAAATTTCAAAGATAATTAAGGAAGAAGGTTGCCCACCAAGACAACCTACAAACAAGGGTTTCTAAAGATACGTTAACTTGAAACTTGCATAAGTTTTAATTGGAATATCTGTTTTGGATGATTCAAAATGTGTCATAAAGAGGAAATAGAGGATAATTATAGGAAAATGTTATTTTGGGCTTACATGGAAAGGAGTACTGCAAAAATGTTTCACCAATTAAACATCTAGAGAGCTTAACCATGACTCGTGAAGAAAATGAAGAAATGTGTAACCAACTATCCAACTTTGAGGAAAGAGTTAAGGAATTGAATGATAGGTCAATGACACATTTTAAATTGGTAATCACAAAAAGGATATAGAAAGTGAGTTGAAAAATATGGCTAGTAAAAAGAATCTCAAAAATATGGCCAATAAAGTGGATCTTGAAAATAAGGCAAGTAAAGAGGATCCCGAAAACATGGCAAACAAAGAGGATCTTGAAGTTATGAAGGGGATTATTCTAAATGAGATGAGATATCTCTTTCTCATAATTAATCTCTTCAAGAATAGTATAATGAGAACAAAAGGGACTTGTCCTGGTCATAGATTGATAAAATTAAAAAATAGTTATAGAACAAGAGGTTTGAGTCCCATACACTTGATCATTCATCACTCCACAATACACATTATCAGGGGTTCAACTTGGGACCAAGGAACTAATTCATTCCCAAGATTGATATGAGAAAGTTTAATGGCAATGATCCAATAACATGGATATTCGAGATGGGGCAATTCTTGGATCTGCACCAAGTGCCAACTTTATAAAACGTAACTATTGCATTCTTGTATTTAGAACTTGATCAATTTGTATGGTACCAATGGATTTTTGACTGTTAAAAAGGATCTATTTTCTATTGTTCTATATTTACAAATGAATTTATAGAACAATATGGGAATATTAAGCATAGGACCTTCTTTATCCAATTGATAAATATCAAGCAAAAGGTCCAGTTACAGAGCACATTAATCATTGCTAGAAGTTGAGTCTTAGAGTGAATAACATTACAGAGGATAATTTGTTCGATATCTTTATGGGAACTTTAAAGGAGAGAATTCAACATGAGGTATGTCTCTTTGAACCTAAATCATTGGAGAATGCTTTTAGTATGGAAAGGAAAGTTGAAAGTAAGAATATGGCTACTAGAAGAGCTACTACTAACACTTATAGAGAGGGAAATGTTTCCTCCCCCAACTTCACTCAACCTACATGATTGACGCCTTAGCAAGTGGAGGAAATAAGAGCAAAGGGCTTATGTTTTGATTGTGACAACAATTATAGTAAGGGGCATAAGTGTAGTGAGAAGAAATTATTCTACATAGATTGTGAAGAGGAAGAAGATCCAAAACTGGAATAATCTCAAGAGGTAGAGCTAAAAGATACTACTACAACCATGTCTTGCCATACAATGACCATTATGAGCATTCCTCAAAATCTTAGGATTGAATGGAAATATCAAAAATAAAAATGTAATGGTGTTGATTGATTATGGTAGTATGCATAACTTCATCAATTGAAAATTATCCAAACTTCTCAATTGCTTTATATATCCAACACTAGAATTTCAAGTAATGATTGTAGATGGAGGTACCATAAATTGTTGAAGGAAGTGCCATAGTATTAAGATTACTATAGGGGAGTATTTATTGGATATTCCAATGATTGGAATCCAAATAGGTGGTGTTGATGTTGTATTAGGGGTCTAGTGGCTACAATTATTAGGAACAATAGCTCTTAATTTTCAAGAACTTTTCATGAGATTCTCCTTAGAAGGAAAGGAAATTGAACTCAAAGGTACACTTGCTAAAAAAGGTACACCATTGTGTAATTGCACAATTGTGCTCACCAGATGTTCAAGCATCTATATCCTCTATTCCAATATATCACCAAGAGGTTATTGACAACCATCCAAGGTATCTAGAGAGATGCCTAAAGGTATTCCACCTACTTGAGATCATGACCACGTTATTCAGTTGCAACTAAGAAGTGTACCACCTAACATCATACCTTACTGGTACCCATATGCACAAAATAATGAGATTTAAAATATGGTTAAAAAAATGTTAGATGTAGGCATCATTTAGCCTAGCCAAAGTGCTTTCTCTGCACCAGTGGTGATGGTTCACGAAAGGAAGGTTCATAATGTATGTGTCTAGATTATAGAGAGCTCAATAAGATGGCCATTAAAGATAAGTTTCCTATTCCCATAATTGGTGAATTATGAGATGAAATACATGGAGCAATTTTCTTTACCAAGTTCAATCTCTATTATGGATATTATCAAATCAGAATGAGGAAAGATGACATTCCAAAAATAGTCTTAAGAACACATGAAGTTCATTATGTATTTTTGATGATTCCATTTGGCCTTACCAATGCACCTTCCACATTTCAAAGCTTGATGAATTATATTTTCTAAACCCTTCCTCATAATATTTGTGTTAGTATTTTTTGATGATATACTAATATATAGTAAATATTGGGAAGAGCCCGTAGACAATTTTGACATGCCATCTTAAAAGTATTGGAGGAGCACTAACTATATGCCAAGCCTTCTAAGTGTTCCTTTGGGGTTCAAGAAGTGGAATATTTGGGTCATATTGTATCTCATGAAGGTGACAAAGTGGAACCTAATTACAAAATTAAAGCTTTCATGGAATGGAAAATTCCTAAAACCTTGAAGAATATTAGAGGATTCTTAGGATTGACATGATATTACCACAAGTTATTCAAGAATTATGGTCAAATAGTAGCACCTCTAACAAGATTATTGAAGAAATATGCATTCTCTTGAACTCAAGAACTAACCAAATGTTTTGAAAGACTTAAAGCGGCTATGTGTACAACTCCTATATTAGCCATGTATGAATTCACAAAAACTTTTATTATAGAATGTGATGCCTCAGGGCATGGCATTGGTGTAGTTTTAATGCAATAAGGAAGGCCCCTTGCCTTTGAAAGTTTCAAATCAAAGGAAAAAAACCACTCAACCAATTTATGTAAAATAAGTTTTGGCCATGCCGCATGCAATTAAGAAATGGTTCCCTTAACTAATAGGAAGACACTTCAAGGTAAGAACATACCATGATAGCTTGAAGTACTTCTTGGAACATTGATTATATTAAGGAAAGAAACAAAAATGGGATACAAATAGGATAGGTTATGACTTTGAAATTATCTACAAAAAGAAAACAAAATGTGGTGGCAATGCACTTTCAAGAAAAGAAGACGACATAGAGGTCTTACTTTGTGCTATTTCCATTATGTAATATGATTGGGTGGAAGAAGCAAGGATAGAATGGAAACAAGATCAGAAGGTATGTAAGATAATTCAACAACTACAAGAGGACCCTAGTACATTGGAAAATTTTGTGTGGAAGATTGATTCAATATGGTACTAGGATTTCCTATATTTATGTAAAAAAATTCAATTCAAACAGAAGATACTTTTGGAATTGCACACTTCTCCTATAGAAGGACATTTAGGGTTCTTGAAAACTTAGCATAGAATAAAAGAAGGAATTTTCCTAGGAAGGTCTTAAAATTGATGTCCAAAAGTTTGTGTCAGAATGTTTAGTTTTCCAATAGAATAAGGGATATATAATCAAGACACCAGGTCTTCTACAACCATTAGCCATACCAAGTCAATATTGGGAAGAGTTATCATTGGAATTTATCATAGTTTTACCAAAGTCAGAAGGCAAGACTGTCATCATGGTAGTTCATCCAAAATGGATCAATATATAATTTGTCACCTACTTGGAGCTTTCGGGGTCAGAAGATTGGGTGAATTGGATTGTAGGGCCCATTTTATGGCCAGGTCTCATTTTGCAGATTTGGGGTCCTGAACCTTTTGGGCCTGTTTGAGGGTTTAAAATATTTTTTTGGGGTTAAAAGTTCATCAGTTGTGCCATACCCCTTCACGGGATTCTACTCTCCAATACCTTTCCAACAATCCAAAAATCACCTCAAATGGAGTCTATATGAAAAAGTTATACCTCCCATAAGTTGACCTATCTAGTTGAACACCATGTTATCGAGTGGATTCCACGTTAGTTCTCATTTCTCACACATGTGTACCTTCAAGAATATTCTAGAAGGACCAAAAAACTAACCCTAATCAGCAGTTGGGGCTTGCAGAAATCTTAAACCTAACCCTAGATGGATATCGGGCTATGTTAAATACCGGGCTGCTAGAAGAGAAGGGGGTTCCATTCTTTTGATGTATTGTATTGTTCCATAATTGAGCAATAACACAGGAGTGGATGTTAGAGAAGAATAGAGGAGATAGGAGGCCCTGTAGTAGCCATTATGGCCGTAGAGTGATAGGTAACTCCATAGAGAGTACCATTTCCTTTGTATTTGCAATTCGACATGAAGATCAAGGCGTAGTCCTCATTTATGGTTGGTTTTTTGAACATGGTGGGTTTTCCCAAGGTATAGCTTGAGATATTGTGTGGATTGTGTACTTATTTTCTCTAGTTATTCTTGTCTCAGTTTTAATTATTTGGAATTCAATACAAATAATATAATAAAATAAGAACTAAGTTGTAAGATCTGTTGTGACAAACCGTTCCAGTCGAATATCCATGATAGTTACATATCATATTGCTATCAAAGTAGTTTTTCATTTGGGTTTTGTGGGTAATAACAAGATCTAGTAGTTGTTGATTTTTTTTTTTCAAACCCCAACCATGGTGGAAAAGTTTGTTCAATGAGTGGAAAGCAATCACGAGCAACGGATTTCAAGACTCGAAATACAAGTCGTATATATCTCATGCAAGATGTCAACACTCATGGCGGCTTTAGAGAGCAATTTCGGACCTTTCGGGGATTTTGGAGGCTCTAACTTAGATTTTGGATCCGAGGGGAAATCAAAAGATAAAAGTGACCCAGAAAAGGAGTCGATGAAAGAGCCCAAGAGAGAGGGTAGTTGAGTTCTAATTCCAATATTCCTTCCTAGTCTCTCTTCAATATGTAAGTGAAAGTTGACATCAAGTCGTATCAAGGTGAGATTGATGGTTTGAAGCTGAATCATTGGTTGCAGCAGTTGGACGTTTAATTAACATCCATCAGATAGTCGAGGATCAAAAGATCTCATTTTCATATTGACGTTAAAGGGACATACATTAACTTTGTGGGAAATCCACACAAAAGCAGTTAAGCTAGAGGGTGATCCCCTAGTAACTAAGTGGGAGGAATTTAAAACCCTCATCAACTCCCAGTTCTACCCTATAGGATAGTAGTCGACCAGTGAATCCGTTGGAATTACCTCTGGCAAAGGCAGGGGCAAAGTGTGCAAGAATAGACCATCGGGTTTAGGAAGATGGCTATCATGCTGGGTATTTCACCCAAGAACCCATATGTACTCCCCAAGTATTTAGGGGGCTTACATAGTCACAAATGGAGGCAGATGATGCTCTTTAAGCCTAGGTCAATTGATGAAGCCTGCATATGTAATGTCCCTGGTTTTGACCCTTGAAAAAAACTATGTAAATGATGTAATATCATTGATTGAATTGATGGAACATGGTGAGGAGTTGAAGGCAAAGGCCCTACCATGGACATCCCGAATATATATATGTATATAAGGAAGTAACGTGGTCAAAGAACCATGCGCTAGTCAAGTGCAGTAGTATTGTAAATGTGATGTACATGTGCATGATAATAATAAATAAATTCATAGCTGACTATGCAAGGAAATAAGAGCATGATAAATGATTATCCTAAGGTTAGGAAGGGACGTATTGAATCCATGAAGCCAATAGATGAGAGCCAAGTGTCCTAGAGAGGATTTATGAGCCATCAGATGTCAATTTGACTCATGCGCCCCAATCATTTAATGCTTCCAAGAGGAAGGTAGTTGAGGTAGTTATTACTTTGCAGGAAGGAAGGCATAGGTTTGAGTTCCTTGTGACAGAGTAGTGTTAGTTCTTTGTGCCAGTCGCCCTATAGAACTGGGAATGGGATTTGCTTATTGGGTAAGAAACCAGGCGAATTGAAGTCATCCTTAAATTACCTGTCAGTTGGGGGGGGTGGCGCAGTAAATATGTCAGTGATCCCATTAGTGAGTCTGTCATTCAACTAATTACTTATGTGGTCAAGTAACTCGATCCCTCATGGGTGTATCTATCTTTCCCGGTCTTGAGTCATATTATCCATCAACCAATTTTATTGATATCATATGTGGATGATGATACAACCCTTTCCTGAGAGGAATCCTGACCTGAATAGTGAAAGAGCAGAGAGTGGATCTAAGCTTTGGATTCGTGGTCATGACTATGAGTCAAAGAAGAAACTGGAGATCATAATTGCTATATGTTCCTCTGTTGATCTAGGAATCATAGTCATATCAAATTTCTTAGTTGTTAGTCTATTCCTTTGCACCTTGAATCCATGTTGAAGATCTATGTGATAGAGTTTGTTTCTGGAAGTGTCTGAGTAAGTTTTAGTAGAGTGGGGAGTTATCTATCCTTAGTTGCATGCCTGAAATTTTGGTTCATTGTTATTGATATTAGCATGAGTATTGTTTCCTGTTAATCTTGTTATAGCAGAGTGGTTTGTTGAACAATGACCAAAGTGATTCCTTGGAGCCATTGGTTATGCACAACCAAGATTTTCAAGCCCTAGAAAAATAGAGCCTATAGGAAGATGATCCCGGGTTTGGGTGGCATTTCTATGCACACGCTGGTATAATAGCTGGAGGAGGGTGATGCATGAGGGAATATTGGGAGGTGAAGGGGTATCTTCTTGGTTTAGTGTGGGGGTAGGTATTGTCGACCCTGAGTTAGTTGAGTTTACACGAGGTATCAGTGGTTCTGGAGGTAAACCATATATGATTGTATGTCCTACTTTATTTGTTGTAATCCTCGAAGAGCGAACAAAATGTTGAGCACCGAGTGGATTGGAATCTAATAGTGGTTGCATACCTCCTGGCAGAATAATGGGTTTTGGATGGTCTTTCTATGCACACAGTGGAATAGCACCTTCGAGGTGTAGTGTGGAGCGGGTATTCTGGACCCCAAACTAATCGAGTCTGCACGGGGTTGATTGTTGGTATTGAGTACTAGATTGGTGTATAGCGTGGAATTGACTAAGAGACTAGTGAATGCTTTGAACTCTTGGTGGAATAGTAGGGTTTGGGTGGTCTTTCTACGCACACACTGGTTTAGCACCTAGAGGAAAGTGACGCCCGAGGTACCATTGAGAGGTGAAGGGGTACCTTCTTGGTGTTATGCAGAGCGGTTATTGTGGAACCCGAGCTATCCTAGTTTGTGTGAGGTGCCTGTAACTATGTGATGAGTCACTATTATCATTTCCCCTTTAGTACCTAGAAAATCTTGTTAACACAACAAAGGTTGGCCCGACTTCAGAATTGAGTCCATGTGAATGTAACAACCTCTTAAACCAATAGAGGTTGGCTTGGTTGTGGCCTTGTGCCTATTGACTATGAGTGAGCTATGGATAGTTCCCCTTTCCTTAAGGTAATCATGCCCAACAAGGGGGTGGCCTCTTAGCAAAAAGAGTATATACTAGATAGAGTGCCTACAATTGGGTGGAATGTTGCTCTTGCGTAGTCAATTTCTTAGAGAAGCTTCATTCAAGATGAGTGTTATGTGATGTTTCATTGTTGTTATTCATTTCCATTGTATGGATATTGATCCTAATGAATGATGAGATGAATGCTGTATATAATGACTATGAATATGAATTGATTATCTAGAAGTAATTTGATTCCGAATATCTACTTGATGGATATATAATGATGTCCCTTATAAATTCTTGCATCTAAATGTATGCTTTATGTAAGAAGTCCATCTATGCATATAGCACTAACTCTGTAGGAAACCGATGAATTGGCATTGAACGCAGAGTTGCCATAGAGTGGTTAACCTACACGGTGGTAGTTGTGCATCAGTTGAAGATAGTCACACAGTGGATTGTGTGACTGTTTGGTTTCATGCACGCAGTATATCTGTGCAAAAAAGGAATAAAAAGCGCAAAAGTGCACGAGGTTAAGTTAGCTTATGCAGAATCACATATGGATCAGGGTGTTATGCGTGCAGTTTCACACTTTTTGTATTGAGATCATGTGGTGTAAGCTGCTGTGCAGTATAATAACTTTGAGTTAGATAGTAATGTCTTGGTATAAGAATTAGGAAGGAAAACAAATATCCCCCATGGTCATGATAGGCCATTAAGGTCGTTGGGGATAATGAATAGAGTGGTATCATATCAGTGGTTTCAACACTAGTCCTTTGAGTGTAAAAGGAGCCTAGCATGGTAATGTTAAAGTGATCATTAAGGCTTATTAATATGTTAAGCTAATAAAATTTCCTTTGTGCACAATGCTAGTAACAGCATTGAGACTAGTATAAAAAAGGAAAGAAGGTAGTGAACAGAAGAATACAAAAGTTAACTAGTTGAATACTCATCATGGAAGATGTGCAATATCCTTATGATCATGAAGAAGATGTTATGGGTTAAGCTGTGCAAAATGTTAATGTAGAAACACAATCTAATGGAAGGAGGGTGCAAATAACACCTCCTGATATGGTCAAAACTATGAGGAGTTTCAATGAAAGCATGACTAAGGTGCAGGAAGAGCAACATTAGATCAACGCTACCATACTGCAGAGTCTAATAGACCTCCAATAGAAAATCAATCTAGGATCAAATCAGAACAATGGTTGTAAGGATGGGAAGAGTGCGAGCAATCACTCTGGAGGAAGATCGTGACACCAAGAAAGAAGTGCATGCAAAAGGAGAATAAGCATGTCTCCATCAGGAACCTCGAGCAACATATTGAGTAGATTAGAAAGCTTGTAAGACAGTTCAGTGAATTCGTCTCGAATATATAAGATAAAGAGGCCTCATAAAGAGAGTTCGTCTAGAGAATTCAAGAAGGTAAATATGCCTACATTCAATGGAGAAAGTAAGTCGGGGAAGGAGGCTGAAGCATGCCTTCTTAAAATGAAGAAAAACTTCAAAATCCACAAGTTCTAGGGAAATGAGAAAGCTAGGATTTCCATTTTCAATCTGAATGGAAAAGCTTTAATTTGGTGGGAACACCTCCGGTAAGTGAAGGGACTCAAGGAAAGGAAGATTGTCTAGAAGAAGTATGAAAGGTATTTTAAGCAGAAGTATCTTTCTGAGAGATACTATGATAATAAGAGCAAGGAGTTCCATGAGCTGAAGTTAGGAAAATTGTCCATGGAGGAATATGTTGGAAAGTTCCTAGAGTTACTCCAGTATGTGGATTATCTCAGGAATGAGAAGACAAAGATTCATAAATTCTTAAGTGTATTGCCCCATAATTACAGAGACATAATTGAATTCATGTATCCCATGACTTTAGATGATGCTATTCAAAAGGATATGCATTGACATGAGAAAAACAAGGGAAGAATTGAAGAACATCAAGCTGGAAGAGGGAATCCTAAGGGAGGGTTTGATTTGAGGATGAAAGAGTTCAAATCTGTACCCTATAGGAATTAGCCAAGGAATGTTTGGTAGGAACATCCAGTGCATGGCAGATTCCCGCGCGCTATGCCAGCCGCATGAAGGCCTAGAAAACCAATGCAATGTTGGGGATGTGAAGAGAATCATCAGCTGCATGATTTCCCTCATAGGAAGGAAAAATGACAAAGGATCCATAAGCTTGAAGGAGTTGTAACTATGGATGACATGGCCAAAGCAACTCCTAGAATCTATGCAACTTTGGATGATCATCAAGTAGACCGTCAAGGATGATCATCAAGCATAACATCAAGCCGTAGTAGTTGAAGTTGGAGGTAATATTTCCATGCAGTCTGTTTCTATTTTAATATACCCAGTTTTGAGTCATGGTTATATTCGTCCTAATATTGTTGAAGTTTGTGCGCTTAAGAAAAGTAAGCATAGCAAGTCATGGCTAGTTCAGTTAACCACTAGGACAAAGATGAAAGTGAGTGAGATGGTAGAAAGATGCTTGTTAATGTTGGGTGTTGTTTGGAATGTACATCCATCCTTGGAACATAGTAATTATTGCATATCCCATTATTTTCTTTTGGAAATAACGAGACCCCATACCTTTATATGATGTCGAAAATCGGATAAAAACTTATTTTATATTTAATTTTATGATTTTATGACCTCGATACCTTTTAAACCTCGGACTACAGACATTGGAAGGTTGTTTTGAATGAGATAATTAAATCTCTCGATGTTTTCCTTCCGACATAATCCTTCGAACCTCGTACATCAGACATCAGAAATCCATTTTTCACTTTATTTTTATGCCGATACACGTGGTGAATCCATTAAAAGGGCGAATTAAACTCGTAATTAATACTCGTTTAATGTCAGTTTGTTGCTTATCTTCTTTACATTAAATGGTGATGGGATATTAATTTTTTTGGAATATATGCTCGACACATAGATTATTGTTGAAAAATTACCATCAATTTTTACGCTATTATTCTGTGCAGAACCCTGAAATTACAGTCGATTGTATATTCTATTCAATAGAAGTTTTATAATTTTTTTAGGTATTTGGATTATTGCAATTTTCTTTTCTATTAGCTTTGTTTTAAATTAAATTTTTTCTTATCATGGTCTGTTTATGTAGGAAAAATACACAATTGACATGGCTCCTAGGGCAAAGTCCAAGGTAGTTGCCGATGAAGTTAAAACCAGAGACCCCAACTTTGAGATTTCTGGAATGGATATCCTCAATGTTTATAATGGGAAACCATTTATAGTATTTTTGATAATGAGGAATTTTTGCAGCTTGGGGATGATGCAGAGGTGTTCCAAAAGATCAAAAATTCAAATATTCATGCCATTGATGCGCGACTAGCTGTGATGGCTTATACGGATCTGGTAAAGTGGATGATATATTTTGCAGAATTAGCTTCCAATTCCTTCTAGCATTTGAGCCAGGATCTATTTGCATATTGTTAACTAGAAAATCTCGCCCGGATATATGCATTGAAGATCCCAGAGTAGCTACTAATGACAAGAGATATTGGTTGCATATGAAAAGCAATTCAACCTGTTGGAAGTTTTAAAGGGATGGTGGTTTGACCTAGATAGTTTTGTTGTCAAATCCAACAAATTATATCCTATACATCATCTTGGAGAACCGATCAAATTATTGGCTACCATGCTTTCCCGCTTTTACAGATTAGATAATTGCTCCTAGTTTAGATTGGAGTGGGCACCTTCGGTCCACCACATCACTACACATGGATAGGTATTAATTGGGCACAAATCTTCTCCATTAATTTAAAGGATGCCATAGCATTGGTGAAAAATGCCCATGCAACTAGGAAGCCTAAGTTTTACATGTCCACCTTTTTGTTTGATATCATGTGTGCATCTTTTACTTATCCATCGATGGGATGGCATTGGATGGTTGAAGAACCTCCGATTCACATTTATTGTGCAATACTGTGGGATGATACTTATAAAGACCATATCTATGACATTTGTGATAAAAGTTTTAGCACTGTCTATCTCATTATTTTAAAGAAAAATGCACCAATGCTTTCTGTAGAAGTAAGGGAGTTGATAGTCATTATGGGTGACTTGTATGTTATGGAGTTTTTCTTATTTGAGGATTTGGGGACACAATTCATTGCACCTTATCCCCAGGTTTGTCCCAGATAGAATGAATTTGGAAGAAATTTCCCATTAGACTACAGTTGATGGGATTCATGACAGGTGCTCTTCACTTAAAATAAAGTCATGGCCTAAATTCCCATTATATATAGGTCATTTGGTTATCCAGAATGCACCTCATGCACACTTAATGGCATCCCAGTTACACGAATTGAAGTTTGGTTGAGGTCATAAGAGGATGCATGATCTTAGGCATTTTGTGGAAAATAATTTCTCCACAGCTCAAATTAAGACATCCTATATTCATGAGACTGAACCCGATGATTCCTTATATCAAGAGGTATCAAATTTTGAAGAAGTGCTTAGAAAAATTACTGAACCAAGGAAAAGGGCCTTGATTCATGAAACATAGAATGCACAAAAGATACTTGTCCTAGAGGAAAGGAACAAGCTTTTTGCAGCTGAGGATAATTTGAAGAAGGAACACATGGAGGTTAATAACAAAGCTATTATTGTTAGTTCTTCAAAGTCCAAGGCCCTAGAGCAGTAGTTTTCACAGAAGTTAAAGTCTAGTGCCATAAGCCTTCGATGTCTGCTTAGTCTTTATTCAAGCTGATGCATCAGGATGACTTTCTCAGAAGTAAGTTATCTCAATCTGTCAAACCTTCTGTTGGTATTGGTTCTTTTTCTCAGAGTATTTCCTACTTGGAAATAAAGCAGGAAAAGGTTTCAAATCCTATAGTTCTTAAACCAGCTCCTACTAAAAATATTGTTCAAAACAAGTTATACAATTTGATGAGAACTTCATACTCAAAACGAGAACTCTAGCCATAAAAAATCATATTTTTATATGTTAAAAACAACAAAACAACCCTCGATTTGAAAAGTGGTGCTACCAGTAGCATGTTTTGTTTTTTCGAAGCCAAATTTACCAACTTTTTCAAACCCCAATCGATGTGGTTGCAATCAAAATCCTAAATCAACCCCTCAATTAAAAAGTGGTGCTCCCAGAATCACCCTTATTTGACGGGGAGTTAAAATTAAACCTTATTTCAAATTTTGATCCTAGCAACATACATCATTACAACGAAACTCCTAAAAATAAAATAAAAAATGCAAAAACACAAAATAAATGACATAAAGCACATTAAAAATAATTGTATATAAAAAAACAAAAAAAAATTAAGATATAATTAAATGAAAAAATTTACACTAAATATTAAAATCCAAAACAACACATTTAAAAAAAAATATATTAAAAAATACAAAACAAAACATACAAAAAAAGAATTTGAAAACAAATATTTAAAAACTAAAAAACAAAACCATGTCAAAAAATAATAACTAAAAAATAAAAAATAAGTTAATCTTCATGAAATTTTGAAAATATATATATATATATATATATTTGAATATTTAAAAAAAAATTAAATTAAACATCAAAATCAAAATAAAACATTAAAATATTAATAAAAGAAATAAATATTAAAAAATTACACAAGAAAACCATATAAAAAAACAAATATTAAAAAAACTATAATTAAAATAAAAATATCAAACTATATAAAAACAAATAATAAACATTAAATGAAAACAAATCAAACAATATATAAAACAATTATAAACAACATATTAAAAAAACAACATTAAAACAATTTTATACGTATGTTTTGATTTGGAGTGGGGAGGGCATAGAGGGGGCGTGATTCTGGGAATCGTGCCACCCCCTAAGCGCCGCTCCAAGTGGCGGCGACGCTCTATGCCTTCCCCACTCCATATTAAAACATATGTATACCATGTTTTTAACATTGTTTTTTATTTTTTCCTTTCTGAAGAATCCTCTGGGCACTTGTTGGATAGTTGCACCTTCTCTTCCACGCTATGGGATCGCAGTGCCATGATCTTTAGAAGAAGTGACCGAGTCAGAGATTACCTGGATAAGACCATTAAGGAATGAAACTCTAGAGTCTTCACGAATCAGATCATTTTGACTATGTGGCAAATGTTCCCAGGGATGGTCATATGGAATGTTTGAAAGGAAAGAAATCATCGTATCTTCAGGGATAAAAAACACGACTTAGAAGTAATATGGAAGAAGCTGGTCAATAATATGAAAGAAACTATAAGAATCATTACATGGGGGGATAAGGACAGAGACCTTTTGGAGGGGGATCTATGCATTTCTTTGGGTTGGGGGTGATGCAAAGCTGACTTGGAGGGTCTGTGCATAAAATCTAAGATTTGCCAGCCTTCCAGTCCGAATTTCTGGTCCCCTCCTGTGACGCAGGTCTTCAAAGTTAATTTTAACGGGTTTTCCCATGGAAATCCGGGAGTGGCAGGTTTGGGTGGTGTTTGCAGAAATGCTGTTGGCAGTATCTTGAAAGTTTTCTTCGGTCACCTCGGAATCGACTCCAACAACTTGGCTGAGTTGGAAGGCCTCATTCAGGGCATCCACATGGTGGTCAACAAAGGCTGGTTTCCGGAAATTTTGGAGGGGGATTCCAACATTATTATCCACATGGCCAAGAAGTTGGCCAACGGCCAATCCCCAACAAAATTTTTAACCAGCTGGCGTCTTCTGCACAGATTGGATCACTTGAAAACCCTTCTCTTGAGTCATAGTGCCATCAAGTTTAGCCATGTTCGATGGGATGCCAACAAGGTGGCAGACCTTTTGGCCAACCAGGGAATTAATGGAGGTGGGGCCCTCTCAGTTGGTATTCTGGAAGACTATTGGCAAGACTCGAGCAAAAGGATTGCTCCGTATCTTTCTCCTTATCTCGCCATTAGTTTATGTTTAATGATCTTTTATGGGGAAGACAGTTTCATGATAGATAATAGGTACAAGATGAAGAATGACTGAATAATTGCGGGCAAGCCGTTCTTGATCTCTCTGGTTATTTATAGATTCATGGAGGAGAGCCTGAATGGTAGTGTTCTGTTATGTCTAAGGGTTATCCCTCCTTATGCGAGTAGTAAGGATTTTGGGGGGATTGTGTTTGACATATTTTCTTTAGTTCGTCTGCCTGATCATTCCAGGGCTAAAGTGATGGCTCCTAAGCATAATGCCTGTTCCGAGACTGTTCTGGGTTTTGGTTCTGGTAAGTTGAGGGGTAAAGCAAAGCATTATGTTGAGAGAGGAAATGATCATGGCCGGGTTACCAGGGCTCAATCTAGGGCCCTAGAGGCTTCTTTGTTCTTCCGTCAACGTATTCCCTCTCTGGTCTAGGACGAGTTAGAATAGATAGAGCAAAGGTTGTGGGACATAGTGAGGACCATTCCGGTTGATAGTCTTCGCCGAGAGGTGGAGGACTGGGTGGTCGATCCGAGAACTACGGCAGGCAGAGCTTATGCCTAAGATCGTATGCTGATGGTTTATTGGGTCATCAAGAATCTCTTGGCTCATGTCACAATGTCTAACTATCATAAGCACTAGGGAGATGAGGATCTGGTCCATGCCTGGAAGGTGCACAATGCCGATGCTCGATTGATGCACCTCAAGATTGACACGATAGCCAAAAATATTAGCCTGAATTTTGTCTATCCCGGGATAGAGGACGCTGAGCTGGCTGGTCCCAGCACTCATCGCAAGCAAGCTACTATGCAGAAGCCGCAGGCGGACAAGACCGAGGGGACGAATGAGAAAGGAAAACAGAAGGAGGAAGAGGGAAACGACGACGTAGCTGTTCCCTGATCTTGTTTTGTTGGTCCTGGGCACCTTGGTGGTTACTAGTTACTCTTTCTTCCTTTATCGGCTTTATTGTATGTTCAGGGTTGTTATTTAGGGTAGACTGTATCAAGAATTTTGGGGTTGGCATTGGGGCCAGTACGTTTATGGCACCCTGGTTGTTCTGCTAAGGGTTTTTTGCTAAGAATGATAGTGAATTGTAAGTCGATTGTTGCACTGTAAGCGTTTTATGTAATCAGTTTCAAAGGAGTAATATAGTTCTTTTTATTTACAAAAAAAATTGTTTTTTTTTTATTTTTATTTTTTTGTTTTATAAATGTTTTTATATTGTTTGTTTTTTTTTTTTTTAATTTTGTTTTTTTATATAGTTTTTTAGTATTTATTTTGTTTTTTAAAATGTTTTGTATTATATTTTTTTCATTTGTTTTTTAAAATGTTTAGTTTAGTTTTTTATTATTTGTTTTTTATGTCCCCGAAGGGGATCATATATGTTTCGCTGAGTCCCTATTATTTAGCCAGTAGGTCTTTAAATTTTTCATCCAGTTTATAGTTCTTCTATAGTTTAAAATATATTTTATTTAACAAAATTTCAAAAAATTGAATTTTTTGAATCTTTATTGGTTGCAGGTTGTGATGTCATCCTCGTTTTTCCCTTCCCGGGAGGGGGTGGTGGGATGACATCAACTGGGGCAGAGAGTTTCAGACTTTCCTGTTGTTGTCATTCATTTAATAATTATTTATAAAAGTCACTTTAGTTAACATTGGGTTGTCATGCAATATTACTAGTCTAGGGTTCTCAAATCCTTAGTTATTATGGTTGGTGAGTTTGCCTTTCTTGATTTCATTGTTTGGTCAAATATAAATCCAAACTACATTTATCGAGTTCTCAAATCCTTAGTTATTATGGTTGGTGAGTTTGCCTTTTTTTTATTTCGTTGTATGGTCAAATCCAAATCCAAATTACAAACTACATTTATCACATTTTGCAGTTTTCGGTGAGGATGTCATGACTTGTCAATCAATTTTAATAGTTGTGGCAGTTCATGATTACGATGCTTCAGTGCATTCGTACATCCCTCTTCTGTCAATGAATCTTAAGCTTGATCATCCATAACTGAATCACAATCATAAAGATGAAAAGAAATATCTAAATCAACTATTGCTGAGTCAACTGTATCTGGACTTGGCTATGCTTACTTTGCTGTTGAGACAACATCATAACTTGCTGGATCGACAAAAGCTGCTACGGGTGCTGCTGGACCTGGAAATATTTGTACCTTTGCTTCTGCTGATGGTGGTTCTTCTACTGCTCCTGCTTAACTTTAGGTACTGTAGCCTTTGCATCTATCTTTCATACACGAGGCTTTGTCTCTACTGGATCAACTACTTAATTTTATGTTTTTGTAGTCCAAAAGCTGCGTATATGCATGTTTCCCTGCCATCACTTAAAGAGATCCAAACAGACCCCCTAAATTTTATACAAACCTACACCTTGGAAACAATTCGATAAGCATTGTTATTGAAAGACACATCCACCATCACTACCGAGTAGAGAAAACTACAACCTTTATTATTCCCTGCCCTGCAGGGAATTAGTAATCTCTATGGTTTTGATAATTGTGCAGTGACCGCATCAGTTCACAGAACGATAGGAGTCTCTCTCAGACTAGAATTAGAAGCTACAAACAGTCCACTCCGTTCCTTCTTCGTCGATCTCCTCTAGAAATTATACAGACAGCAGCCAAACGTTTTTGCTATCAGAGCGAGGAAGGTGGCTCTTCAAAGCAATTAGCATTTATCTTCGTAGAGCTATGCTTTTGAGGGAATAGAGCTAGGCGAGATACTTGGGTGCAGGAGCTAGCTAGGGTAACGTGGGGAAAGGGATTTGTTCTAAACTTGGTGAACTTAAGCACACTTCATGTCCAAAAATAAAATATATCCTTTCAGTGCGTAGCCCCACTAGGAGCCTTATTTGTACACACCTAACCTATAACAATTGGTTGAATTCGTCCGAAGGTAGTTAGACAAGATGGACACATCCATAACCAATGCGGAGTCTTTGGAACAAGAGGTGACCTAGATCGGTCAGACCTGGAGTAGCACGCATGATTAGTGACAAGAAAAGTAAACTTTGGGTCAAGGCATGACAATATTGCTTGGAAACTTGGATAAAATACCTAAAGCGGAGGCAAGAGATATATTGTGTATTTTATCCAAATTTTTACAACCCAACCGAGATATCACTTTTTCATTTTCCCTGGATTGATCTGGATGCATCTACTGACAACTCTTCTGAATCACAACTTTGTCCAATGCTCTGACAACTCTGCATGATTACAATCGTTTGATTAAGTGGAAAGTTGCATGGCTCGATTAATCTGAGATATCTGGCACTTAATTTGAATTATGCTGCAATTCATGGTCTTGACACTTGCTTTAAATTAAGGGCACCTGCATTGAGTTGTAGTCTCACTGGATCGTTGGCTCTTGCCACCTACAGGCCCATGAACTCAATCACTAGCTCTTGCCATGTACACGACCATGCAAATCAGAGACCTCTCTCTGTAAAAAACAATTTTCATTTGATCTAGTTCAGTTCTTCCTGAACTCAAGCATCCAAGGGACATTCAAAATTGCCGAGGAAGCCACCCGTGCCTATGATAATGCCATTAGGAGATTGCGCGACCACAAAGCTAAGACCAATTTTTCTCTTGTTGTTGATGATCGTAACGCGTCCACTGGCGCACTCTCCTGGACATATATTGGGTTAGGCCAATATTGGATTAGTAGGTGCTTATGCCCCAAGTATTAACAGTATTCGCCATTTGAAGTAAAGTAAGCTTCACAGTTTTCACCATTTTATGCTCCTCTTCAGACTCTTCAAAGGTACTTATAATACCCATCTTCAGTTTCTACTGTAGCTTAATGTATACATGAGTATATTGTATTAACTCGTAATCAGTTTCTACTGTAGCTTAATGTATACATGAGTATTTTTGTGATCCTCTAATAGTTAGAGAGAATAACAATTGGGATTACTTCAAGATATGAAGCTACATATATTTTTCGTCTTCCATTTATTCAATATTTTAGATGGTTTTGTTTCTTGCTATATTATAATACTATTGTTACTAATTGTTAGTTTTGAAAGGAAGTTACCGATTGTATGCTTGATTTGGCCAATCCGATTACTTTTGGTAGATGCGGACTTGGAAATGGGAACAAATAGCAACGGCGACGACAATGTGACAACTCCAACTCCAACAATATGATATAAGTCATTTTGTTATTGCTATTGCTTTGAGTCAACTCTCATTGAGCAAATTCATCATAATAATGTGGTAGATGAAAGCGCGACTCCATGGAATTAATGGAAACGATTTTCTTGAGGGTTTGATGGTTTGTTGTTGGTATTTTGTACACTAATTCTTGTGTGCTACCAAAGCATACAACATTTGTTAACATTTTAGCAGCGTCTGCAAAGTATATGTATAGCTTCCCAACTTAAATTTTGAAATTTTGAGATTCTCGTTATTTCCATCATTTTGTTTATTCATGGCAGTTGGATCTTCCCCGAGAGTCAATAAATTAGGTTTCCATATTAACAATGTTTCATCTAGACCTGTTACAGCGTAATTTTCCACCTTGTGAGCATCAACACTCTTTGGCCTATAGGATCCATTTTTCTGACTCAGATCCACTTTATATCCTTCAGACACACTATTTTCCCAATTTTTTTCCATGTACGCTAGCTGCATCACTACAGTGAGCGTACCCGCGAGTTGCATCACTATAGCCCACGGGTAGCATGTGAAATGGTAAAAATCACTAGTTTATTAATTTTTACTCCCAAAAAGCGGTCATAGGGTGACCTTTGGCCCTCCATTTGCCCCGAAACGCCTCGATGTGTCCTTTCACCTACCTTTGGGAAGACTATATATTGAGCACATATGGCTTATGGATGGGAGGAGAAGGAAGAGCAAGAGAACTCTAGTGGATTTTTTCCTTATCTTGAGTCTACACTCATTGATCCTTGTAGTTGTGAACCTTCTATGTTCACCTTCCAAACTCCTATCACAGTTTGAGTTTTCCATTCCATGGAGGATTGAAGTGGTGGAGGCACAAGTGGATTGATCCAAATCTTGGTTCAGATTGGTTGCCGGAAAGAGGTCGTATCACATTGTACTTCTTGTTATTTATTAATAGAAATACTCATATTCTCGTCCATTAATGTTGTGAATGTTGTTTATATTACATTGGGTTGCATTTACTTATAATATCATGGACCATTGCTATTGATGATGTTAATGTTGTTTATATATTGTATGCACTTGTCGTATATTGGCTGTCAAGACTAATTTGTAGGTTCAAGTGCACAGATTGGAAAAGCTCCAACGGGGATCTACATCAAACGTTTGGATCGAGGTTGGTTATATTCGTCATTATATTAGCATTGTCATTTATATAGCATAGCTTTGAGAATTGAGTTAATTTCTAGTAGTCAGCTGTCTTTTGTGGTCTACTCCAAGCCATAGTGAGTTTTCTCCAACACATAAATGGCGACTCCGCTGGGGAAAACATCCATGTTTGGGGATTTTTAGGCATTAGTCCTTATTTAGAGTTGCTTTTTATCGAAGCTATGTGTCACTGATTAGCCATTGAGATATACTATAGAAAACTGGTTTTTTCTGAGCCATTGGACTCTTTGTTTGCCCATTTGATTTTCCCTACCCGCGGGTGAGCTTAGCTTTTCCCGCGTACACCCGCCTCTGTTTAGACTACTCCTCGTGGGTACCCGCAGGTATTCCTTCGACAATAGCGTACAACTACGACTTTGGTTATTTCATGACCTTTGGTTGTTGCTGGGTTGGCTTTGGATGATCCTGAGTCTTTATTGGCATGATTCTTGACTGTTCCATGCCTTGTTTGTGACCAGAACTCTTCTTTTCTCTTGGTTGAGCCTTGTTGGTTTTTTACCCATACTTGAATTTAGCCTTGTTGGTTTTTCCTATTTAGATCACCCCTTTGGCCGGGTCTTACTGTTTGAGATCTGCTGGGTTGTCTTAGTGATATTCTCGGCACTTCAGTGACTAAATAGTAGGATTTTGCTTGCATTTTTCATTTCTTTATATTGAAAAATACAATTTTTTTTTTGCATTTTCCTTTTTGCTTATAAGAGAAAATACATTTTTCTTTTTACTTTTATGTACTGCATCTTGCATTGAGTGCCTACTGCTTTCATTTAGGTTCTGCTTGTGCATTGAAAGTATAAAAGAGTTGCATTTTTATTTTGAAACCGTTGGATTGATTTTGCATGTTAGTGGCATTGTTTTTATTGGATAGATGAGTCTAGGGTTTGGATGATTTTGCATACTATTGAGTCATATACATCACTAGTTTCACGACCATATCCTTTGAGTAACCACAACCATTAAAATTAACGCTTAATCTTAAAATTGATTACACCGATTTTATTTATAGGGTACACCAACTAGCATAGGTTTATAGTCTTGGAATAGATCATTGTGAGTAAACAATCCAAGACTACTAGACGAAACATTATGTGTCTGACCAGGGAGTGGTGAAATCCATGGTATATATCAGTGTTCTCAGGAATCTCTACTCAGACTAGAGTTAAGCACGAGGTCACGGCAGGTTGGTTGTGGAGATATCCCTCCAATACTGGCTGAACGTGGGAGATATTTCCAGGATTTGTTCATATCTTGGGACTCTTGGGGGATTTGACCCTCATTGAGTTTCAGGCTCAGCTACGCTGCCCATATGACGGATCCCACTTGCAACTATCCCCCTGAGCATTGGTTATACTACGGTGACCATAGTTGCCTTACCTAGGTATCTCATAGGGTACTTGCAGTGGTTATACTGTTTGTGTCCTGAGTCAGATAGGGGTTGGACAACACAATTGTTTGTTGCCGAGGGTTACGACCCTTTGCACGCAGTGAAGCCTGGGTGCCTCTATAACTGATTTTGTTACCTCCAGCTATAGTTTGGGATTCTCAAGCCTCTCCTAGGTGAGACATACTGACTCTAGTGTCGGGAGCTCATTTAGCCACTCTGTTTTTCTGCTCGTGGCTGTAGTTTCTCTAGGTGTGTGCTTTTGATTTACTATTTTTGATCAATAGTTGGCCTTTAGGTGACGTTTTGATTTTATAATCTCTCCGGAGTGCACATTCTGGCACGGGAGAAATCCCGACCAGTCCATCGGGTAGAGTTGAGCACACTTTAGACACCCCTAACCCTCGAGAGGCGTGGGGGGGTGATCCACTTGAGACCCAACCTAGTTTGTTTGGTCCGAATCCACCCGAGACTCATCTTAGTTTGTTTGGTCCAGACCCACCCGAGTACGACCCGTTCGATCCTTCGTTTCCACATAATTATTTATATGGGATGCCACAGTTACATGATGACACAGGCCCTATGGTCAACCCTACTGCATTCTCATACGGTATGCCTAATACAACACAGTTGATCCTTCCACTTATTTTGGTAGTCATGCTGGCACTAGTCATGGTGTTAGCAACACTGCACCCATTGGGGGAAATACCCTCGCCGGGGGCATGGCATTGTCCACTCACACACATAGTATGGGGACCGGTCGTGTTCCTCCTAACAATGCTAATGTTGGAAGACGACCACCTCCCAGGACTACCCAACCTAATAGGAACACTGTTCGCAACACAACTCACCATCCACAACCTAATACACATGCCGCTACCCATCAACATAGGACCACTTTCGCGAATGTTAATGCTCCTCCCAATCACGGGGGTGGACATATACCGCATACTTTTGCATCCACTTCCACTACTAGTAATGCTAATGTAGGAGGTGGAAATATATCTTATCCTCATGATTATAACGCCACCATTCCTGCTACTAGTAAAACCCATGTTGGGGTTGGGAATACATCTCATGCTTATGGTCACCACACGACTGCTCATGATAATCCTAATACTTATGCTGGGGGTGGGAACATACCTCACCATTATGGTCATTACAACACGATTCCCGCCACGAATAGTACGTACACGCCCCATACTTATGGTGGAAACCCTTACTACAACACAGTCGGTGCTAGCCACCAGTATAACCCACCTCAATATGGACGTTACTCTCACACGGGTCAGGTCAGAGGAGGTTACCAACCTTATGTCCATGTTCAAGCTTATAGTCCGTCAGGTCCTCATTATCAGCAGTTTAATGCTCATGGTCAAGCTTTTGGTCCACCTTATAATTTGGTTCCGTTCAACCAACCTTTTATGGGGGCTTATAATCAAGCTTTCCAGCCACAGCTCCTGTTCCTTGCACGTTTGAATCTTCCGGATCTTTCGAAGCTCACAAATGATCCGGTGTGTCACGACCCTAGTTGGCCTTCGGTCCCTACCAAGCTCCCTTCGGACATTACTAAGTTCGAAGGGAAAGGCGGTGAGGATCCAGGAGATCATATCACAACGTTTCACCTTTGGTGCTCCTCAAAATCATTGAATCATGATTCCGTTAGATTACGACTATTTCAACGCACCCTCACGGGGGCAGCCGCGAAGTGGTATGTTGAATTGCCTGGGAACACTTATAGGGGATTCAATGAGATTGCTTTGGTTTTGTTGGATCATTTCCAGTTGCCGGTTCGCTATGATACTGGTACTGAACTTTTGTCGACCTTCCGTCATAATAAGGCCACACATATTTCTGACCACGTTCAAGAGTGGCGTCGATGGAAGCGATTAGTGAAAGCCAACATTCCTCCAACATTTCTGTTGGAATGGTTCCTCAAGTCTCTACTTCCATATATTGCTAAGGATGTTTCGATGTCCAGTATTATGAGTGAGGAGCAAGCCATCTTAAAATTCCAGGAGTTGGATTTACTATACTCTCAGTCTGGCATTTTGTATGACATCATTCCGGACGCACCGTGAACACGACATGAGCCCAAGTCAGTTCCTGGACCACATGCCGATGGCATCGTGGGATCCGCAAGTACTCGCCCTATAGATTTGGTGGCCAATCAAATGCAAAATTTGTCACTACACCAGTCTACTCCCGGACAGGTTCACACCTTGTCCACTTCCACCCCGTCGTCCGATGTACATAGTGTGCAATCGATGAAATCGTCAGGTAACCAACAACCTGGTGGTAAGAAAAAGGGGAGAAACAACCGTAAGGGCGGAAATAATGGGAATAACAATAGCAATCGCAATACCCCTCGTAAAGAGAATGCCAACCCTCCTCGGGAAGGCGAAAATGCTGGTGAGGAACCTAGGCATAAGGTGAAGTTTCCTTGTAAGATTTGTGGGGAAGATCATCTTACTCACTTATGTCCTCGAATCGAAGAAGCATCGAAGCATTTGGCACAAATCCCAGCTATGTTAAGGGATCCCCTTCCTCATCATCAAAACATGGCTTCACATGCTCCCACCACTGGTTATGGACCTACTTAGACTGCAACGTCTTCTTCCAATACTAGTGGTTATGGATGTGTGAATATGGTTCAATCGGAGGTTAGTGTTGCTACTCGTCAACGCGAGTATGGTGTACCACAACCTAATATGGGGAGTGAGCCTCCCCCTCCTCCTGATAATTCCTTGCATATCAAGAAGCCCTCCATTATGCCGCGAATACCAAAAGGTGTTCTTAAGCACTCTACGCATAATCCTAATGCCTGAGCCGCCCATAACTACTCCATTGTAGAATATTTGGGCCAAACTCTGTGCGCCATGTCGGATCTTGAAGTTTTGCAGGCGTGTCCTTCTCAAAGGCATGCCCTTTTGAGTGCGTTAGGAGTTCAAGATGGGGGGAGTCCCAGTGTTATCAAGTTCGAAACTACTGATGTTCAACCTTGCTTACCTTTCCACGTGGCTTTTCAAATCCAGGTGGCGTGCCTTCAGAATTTTTCCAAACGTATGATGGTTGATGAAGGTGCTTTAGCGTCAGTGATATCATTAGCTTGTTGGAAAGCTCTTGGCTCTCCTCCTCTACTCACGTCTAGAACCATGCTCACTGCATTTGACGGTCGGTCATTTAAGCCGCATGGAATTATCCCTTCCCTTGTTGTCTGCTTGGGAGGTAAATATGTGCCTATTGAAGTCGAGGTGGTTGATGCGCCCATCGACTACAACCTTTTACTGGGTCGGAATTGGATGTACGGTATGAAGGCTGTCGCGTCTACTGTATTCAGAGTTATTTGATTTCCTCACAAAGGCAAGATTGTGACTATCGATCAACTAGATTTTGTTAATCCTCCTTCCACAACATCCATAGGATCCGTAGTCTCGCAAGTTACTGATTCTCAGCCGGAAATTGGGAACATGGGTGTTGGTATGTACCCTTCATTGATGGGATCTTATGATTTCCCTTCACCTATGAATTTTATTGGAACCATCTCCGATGATGCATCTCCTCCTTTGAATAATGTACCGTTCCAGACTTCCTATTTTAATGATCCGTTGACTTTACCACCTACGAGTTCTAAGTCTGGAGACATTACACACGCCGGGATGTCTATGCCACTATCTGTAGCTGAGCTTGCTTACCAGGATATTCAACAAGCCACTACAGAGCCGGATCTCTCTTCTTTTCAGACGGTCGAGGAAGATCCCGTTACACTGCCAGTTTGGGCAGCCAACTGATCTTGTTCGTATGATTGCCTTGATGGTACTTTACCTTCATATGAAGCTATTATGGAGGCAATGTGTGGTAGTGAGAGGCCTTGGGAGGATATGCACCATCGCTCCTATTTCCTTCCCAACCTCGATCTCGTCGAGCAAGAAGAGTTTAGGACGAATATTGCAGAGATGGTTGGTCACCTTGTGGCTCTTTTGAGTTCACATGAGATTTATGCGGAGGGGAATATGGCTAATATTTCCCCACTACATCGATCAACATCTCTCGCACTCCTGGAAAGATTGAGAATGTCTACATCGGTGATGATTGCACTTCCGAGGAGGTCGCTATTTACACTGAGTTGTTTATAGAACTACGAGAAGCTTTCGCTTGGTCATATGAGGAGATCCCAGGAATAGACCCCCGCATTGTTGAACATGAGATTAGAACGTATCGTAACGCTAAACTGGTTCGACAATGCTTATGTGCTGTGAATCCTAGGAAGGCAACTGCTATCAAGGCGGAGGTGGAAAAACTACTCAAAGCTAGTTTTATCTACCCCGTTCCCCTTACCGAATGGGTGTCAGACCCGTTTCCTGTGGATAAGAAGCAGGGAACGATCCGTGTATGCAATGATTTTAGGGACTTAAACCGTGCATGTTCGAAAGACAATTTCCCCACTCTGTTCATTGATCAAATCTTGGATGCTTGTGCGGGAAGTGAGATTTTTTCGTTCATGGAGGGATTTTCAGGCTATAATCAGATCAAACCCGAGGACCAACATAAGACTGCTTTCATTTGTCCTTGGGGAACGTTTGCATATCTGTCACGTCCCCTCCCATCCTACCAGCTAGGTGGAGAGGATCGTGAGGTTAAACCGGGCATCTAGCCCCATAAATCAGTAATTAAACATTCGGTTTGAGAAGAAGATGAACATATGCAATTGCATAAACATTTGAATACACAGCGGAAGTAAATTCGTTTGACACATCCATCATACATTCAAGATATTCATCAATTAACAATTGAGAGATAGCATAAGAGAATACTTATCTTAATGAAGCAGTCCCAAACAACCAGCTACGCTTCTGCAACGTTCCACCCAACCATAGGCCAGTGTGCTCTTCAATTTCTCAGCACCACTGCCACCCCCGAGCTGGGCATGATCTCCACAAGGAGCTAGGGAACAACAGGGTCTCACATAGCCATAGATACACCAGAATCAGCTATACCAAGCAGCAGTTGGGTTTCTAACAGTTCCAGGAAAACGTGGGCAACCAAAACAAAAAGGAGAAATGGGAAATCAACCCCAGGAGAGCAGATTCGTTTTCAGAAGAATACTCATGGGCATTTCGTGGGCAAAAACGGCCTCCATAACCCCAAAATCGTGGCTCTCTTCTCCCCAGCCAATGAGCTAACCAAAAACGAGTCTATGGGCATGGAAAAAAAACAGGAAATGGTGAAAAACGTGAAGGATAGAACCCCCACAGGATCAGACTGCGTGAGAGAGTGAATGCCATGGGTGAAGAATGGCTTTTGGGCCAATTTCGTGGGGGTTTTCTTGCCCCACAAGCAAAACACGATTTTCCAAGTTGATGGGTTTCCCATGCACGAAAATTGACAGCCATACCTCTCCCATCCCAAGGCATTTATTGTCTCAACCAATTCTTGGAAGGATTAAATGATTGGGTGCATGAGACCAAATGGGTAGTTGAGAGTTCATGGGTTTCCTCAATGAAATGGCTTAACACCATGGCTCAAGAGTTTGGTTATTTTTCCCTCCCTATTCCTTGTAAAGATCATGCCCCCATCTCTTTGTTGCATTGTGTAGCTGATTGTGGGTTTTTCATTAAAATTGCATATTTACATGATGTCCGATTTTACATTGTGCACCCCTAGCACAAGAAATCTATGCATCTACTCTAATTGCCGATTCATAAAACGACAAATCAATGGCGGGGCCTTGGCCTTGAGCTCCTCACCATGATTAAGTTACAATATTTATATCATTTATGATTTAATGCAAAAAGGGGGTCCAAATGGGGACGTGACATACCCCTCCCCTTGGAATAACACCGTCCTCGGTGTTCCAACACTTTGTAAAATAAATACCCACTTTACATATGTCCAAAATTCACAAAAACTTTGCAGATCTGCCCTGCATCCTGTTCTTTACATTGAACTTTCAGGACCAAGTCCTTTGATCTTCACGAGCTGCTCCTGTTGATTCGGATCTTCTAGCTCATCCATAAGTCTGAAAACTTTATGGCTGCTACCCTCTTGAGGTTCTCTTGTTGGGCAGTTGCGGAGGTAATGATCCCCCTCACAATTCCAACACTTCACGGGTTGCTTCATCTTTATCTACTCAATTTCCTTTGAGTCTTCCCACCTGGAGCGTTTCTTAATCGGACGATTGGATGAATGCTTCTTCACTGACCCACTTTTCTTTCCCTTGTTGATTGCTTTCATAATGCTTTTTACCTCTTTCTGTAGACGAAGAGAGTCCTGCAAGACCTTGTGGTTCATCTTGTTCTGCTGCTTTTGCATCTTGAGCATCTCTCCAAGATTTTCTTGCGTCTTGGCAATTGTTTGAAGAAGACTTCCAGCCAATTCTAATAGCCCTTGGTCTGCCGCCATGGTCAATGGAACGATTGACCACGCTTCGCTTACTAGCAACACTTGCCTGCACCGGCTGCAACCAATTGATTCAATTTCCACCTGTGAAATTCATCATTACAATTCTCGTTAGGCCAAGCATAACCTAAACATTAAAATCAGTCAATGGTTTTTCCCCAGTTGACATGGATAGTCCATGCCTTACTCATGAGACTTCCACACTTTTCATGCTCGCCTAACATACACATGAATTTGTTCATGTTCATCCATTCACAAGAAATTCATTACTTAGCATTCACAATTCACTTTAATCAAATAACACACTTTTACTTTCAGTCATGCATGCATTCAGCAACTTTCTAACTCTATAAATGCATCAATAAAAGGAAAGAGAGAGAGCCGTAAGAGTTTCTCCTCTTAGTTTTGTTCCGTTCTGGAATCCCACACACCACTGTGGTTTTCATGCTCCTATCCTCTTTCACTTCACGTGAATGCTCGACTTTCCCTTCTTCGCTATGATACGTAGTGTCTATGGTCTATTCCAGACCTTTCAACCATGGAGTCCCTCCCCTTGGTTGGTCTAACTCTTGGCTGCTAAGACTTACACAGTTCTACTAGCCCCACCTTTCATTACTGCTCATGCTGAGCTCTTCAAGGTGGTTACATGTCTACCTGCATTCTTAAGATGCTTCAAGGTTCTTGCTTCCAACAATATCTGCGTTGGATGTCTTCACTTTATCCCACAAGATCCTTCTTTGCTTTCCAAGCATTGGATTTCCCGTGTGATACAACAATGAATGTTGGGCCAGCACGAAGGCTACTCCACAACCATTTGAATAGGCAATGCCAGGCCAGTACGCTGACTGGTTTTATCAATTGTTTAAGGGAATGTTTGGCCAGCACGCCGGCTGCTCCACAACATCAAGTGGTTAATGTTCCCACCAACTACCCTCTGAATCTACCGAGAATTTTATAGTTCCAACCAGTTACTCTCTGGCTTTACCAAGCATTTATAGCTCTTTCCAAGGTCCTTGTTTCCTGTAATGGCCAAGGTTTCCAACAAAGAAACAACAGTGTATTAGCTAGGTTACAATAAGATTCGTACCCGAAATCTTCATGATTCCAAACAAGAATTAAATGAAAATGAATACTTATCTGTATCGTGCGTTTCCTCGCTACTCCACAGGTTTCCTTCTCTGCTTTACAAGCCTTGGATCACCTGTGGGGTGGATGCTTGGCCAGCACACATGCTGCTCCACAACATCATCCGGATAGGCAATGCCAAGCCAGTGCGCCGACTGGGTTTATCAGGCATCCCACAAATCAGTATGCTAAGCCAGTATGCCGACTGGGTTTATCAAGCATTTCAAAAATCAGTATGCTAAGCCAGTACGCCGACTGGGTTTATCAAGCATTTCAAAAATCAGTATGCTAAGCCAGTACGCCGACTGGGTTTATCAAGCATTTCAAAAATCAGTATGCTAAGCCAGTACGCCGACTGGGTTTATCAAGCATTTCAAAAATCAGTATGCTAAGCCAGTACGCCGACTGGGTTTATCAAGCATTTCAAAAATCAGTATGCTAAGCCAGTACGCCGACTGGGTTTATCATGCATACAATAACCATTTCCAAGCCAGTTCTCCGACTGGGTTTGTCAGGAAATAACACCCTTCACCAATTCCTCCACATCATGCAAGTAACCAATGCCAAGCCAGTACACCGACTGGGTTTATCAGGCATCCAGCAACCTTTCGTCACAACTCCCAAATAACCAATGCCAAGCCAGTACACCGAATGGGTTTATCAGGCATACCACAACCATTCGTCACAACTCCCAAATAACCAATGCCAAGCCAGTACGCCGACTGGGTTTATCAGGCATACCACAACCATTGCCAAGCCAGAACATCGACTGGGTTTATCAAGCAATATGAACAACATAATATGACTACGTGGCTCCTTCTCTTGTGCAATCAGCGGTTCCCTCCAGGAACTCCATAGGTGACTCACTTAACTGCAGGCTAGCATGGCCCCACAATACCCACTCACACTACACAAGGATGATACCCCTTTTCTGCAGCACAGCTCCTCAGGCCTATCCATCTCTTCTAGTGTCCTTTAGTGTGAGCGTAGAAAGGTTACCACTGCCCATACAGTCCTCTTGAGCACCCTTTCTTCACTTTGCCTCTTACGTGCAACACCAAATTGCATCTGCGTAAGTTGATAGCACAAGAAGGGTAAGCAGACTCATCAGTATTGTTGCTCAAAAATCGTAATCATATTTCATATCATTCACTATCAAGTATTGAAACACCAGGAATGCGTCCACTCCCTTAGGGTGTAGTCAATATTGAAAACCCTACCATGACCCAGCACCAGAAAAGGTGTGCACCCCCTTTCTGATGTGCGCCATGTAGGCCCTAATCATACTCAAGCAATCTGCAATGATATAAATAAGATAGAGCATGCTCTGCATATTAAATCTAATAACCAGACACGTGTATTCTTAGTTAGGGTTACGGAATACTCATTCGCTTCACAGATGTATATCTTCTGCATTTGTGAAGAAGGGGGCTCCCTTCTCTGAGTTAATAGTCCTTCGGTTTGCCACCCCAATCTTTTCACGTGTCATAACCCACACATGCCTTCTTGGCATAATTTACTGTCTCACTCACATGCTTTACCAACATGCAGTTTGTCTGAGACATTATCAACATTTACAATGGCGTTTCATCCGAAACCCATTTTCAAAGCATGGGATCCTTCCCATCTAGTTTGGCTTCTGCAGGCCATCACACATGATCTTCCTGCAATGTGTCATCCTGGCACACTTTATCACATAGCCAAACAGTCAGCAACATTTAGCAATAAGCTTCAAATACGATTGTTCCATAACCAATCAATAGCATTAATAATTAAATTCAATATGAATTTACAATTATGTCTACTACAGAAATTGGTTTTCTTATCCATGAGGTTATCCTCATATTGTTTGGCTCTTGTAAGTGACACCACTTTGCCCGTTATGGTCTTATGCCCGCTGCCATACGGGAGCATCCACTTATAGCATGTCCTCCTGACACATTTTCATATAAGCCAAACAGTCATTAGCAATTATTAGCAAAATTTCAAAACCAAAACAATTACAAATCTGATATTTTCAATTGTTTTACTAACAGAACTTAGAGCTCTCAACCATGAGATTCCTCCTTATAAGCTCTAGATCAAATTTCACAGTCATATCATTCATACACAGCCCATGAAGTGATCCTCGAATTATCATCAGTTCATCATTTCATTCATTATTTATTTGCAATAACATATGTATCATACCTATGCATTCATACCATGCATCACAAGGTTTATAAAATCTCTTAATGCACATCCACTCAATGCTACCTTGCATTGTTTCATGAGTACTTATGCATTCAAGCATATTATGATCGAAGTATGGCTATCTCATATAACTCGCATTATCATAATCGGGACCACCAGTCCTCACTTGCTTTGGTTATTAAGTACATAACCCACATACACATGGCATGATATAGATTCGTATGAATGCATTGAGATTTCTAAACAGTCATAGGGTGTAAGGATCATTTCCTTCACTTACCCACACCTCACCAAGCTTGGTAGGTTAACAGTCCCAATCGGTAACCAATATCACATGTAAACTACCTTGACATAGCTCAAACATAGTTGAAGAGATCTTACCAAATCCTTTTTCAACATTCATGCAATTGGGCACTGATAATCATTACCTGCATGGTTACCATTAACATCGCCTGATGTTACCTGATCAGTTGGCCTCTTACCTAGGTTGTTCAGTCCTTTTGCAAATTTTATGATCATAGATTTGTTGCACCATCCTTTCCTCATAAGGTTTTTGGGCTTCATGCAACAACATCCTCAACATATTTAGCCACGCTCTTTGTTATCCTTGGTCCTACAACCAATACCAATCATCAATAGTGATCATCAATCACAATACTCTCCATTAGTGGTTCATTGCATATGCAAACTTCATTCTTCTACCAATATGCAATATCCCATTTAGGCACAAGCATTTCCATATGCATTATGCAATGTTAAGATGCCATCTAGTGCATATACATCTATGTAATCCCTTAGATTTTAACATTTTTATGCCATATGCCAATTTCATAATTATAAGTATGATAACGAATAGAGGTTTAAGAAATTCTTCCCTTTTTGATCCCTCATCGTAGCATGGAATTCCTGTTCCATATTATGCAATTATAGAATTTGCCCATATTGACAACAAAATTTGTTTGTCGAAACCGCCGCTGGCACTCTTCTGCACTTAAATATCTATGATACATGCAGACCTCATCTGAACTCTGTTCATGTATCATGGTTCCCCGCTGGACAAGCTTTCCAATGCCTGTCTTCATGCTCCATTCTGACATCAGGTGCGGAAACTGCATCCCTTGAAAAATGACAACTTTCGCTCCAGTTTTGCACATTTTACACAGTTGCAGTTTTGGTCCCGAATGCCAACTTCAGCCACCTGTGGAAGAAAATCTATGAGGAATCACAAAAACTTATCTATCGGGCGAAGTTATTCCATATAACAAGGAACACTCAGCAATTCACGGATTTTAATTTCGATACACCATTCATCTTCTATGAATTTCTGGGTTTGACTACTTCTCACTTTTCACATTTTCCCAAAATTCCAAATTTTGGGCCAAAAACGGCTATCTCCCAAACGGTGCATTTCTGGAAAATCTTCGTCTAACGGAAACTGTCCATCTTAATGAGAACATGAAATGTCTAGTTCAGTAAAATTTTCGATTCCCACATCTAGGGTCACTTTTACTGCCCGCAAGCTTTTCAAAATCCCGAAAAAGTGGCCCGGAACAGTGCTTTTTGGCCTTCTTGATCACCCCGACCCCATATCCTTTGGAGTTTGGCTCCCAGATTCTGAACTTAACATCGTGCCTGCTTCATGACTGCCTCGTATCAATTTCAGCTTAAACCGGCCTTCTGTCAAGCCTCGGGACTCTGTCCTTTAAAAGCCACTATTCCCCATTTTCTGTCAAATCGGAGTGTAATGGGATAGGGGTCTTCACTGGTTCTTCCATGGCCTCCGAGCCCCACAGGAATCATCGCATTCTGAGTTCGGATGCTCCTGAGTTCGGATGCTCCTGCTTTCCCGAATCCTCCCGCGATCTCGGAGCCCTTCGCGGAATCCTTCCGCCGTTTCGGAAAGCTTTCTCGAATTCTTCCGCAATTTCGGAACCGTTCGCGGAATCCTTCCGTAGTTTTCGGAAGACTTTCCCGAACTCTTCCGCAATTGCGGAACCGTTCGGGGAATCCTTCCGCAGTTTCGGAAGACTTTCCCGAACTCCTTCCGAAACAACTCTAAACAAAATTTCAAAAACACTTAGAAAAAATTTCTTCTTTTTCGGAGCATTTCGCCAAATTTTTCCGCGTTGCGGGACAACTCGCGGAATCCTTCCGCAAATTTCGGAAGAGAATTCCTTCCGAAAATTTCGGAAGGGAATTCCTTCCGCAAATTTCGGGGCGACTTCCCGAATTCCTCTGCGTTGCGGAAAACTTCGCGGAATGCTTCCGCAGTTTCGGAGCAATTCGCCGAATGCTTCCGCAGTTGCGGAAGACATTCGGGAATTCCTCCCGAAACAGTTTTAAACGAATTTTTAAAGACACTTAGGAAAATCTGCAAACTTTCTTTCATCTTGCATTCAACAATCCAACCAATGGATTTACAATTTAATCTCTGTAAACACACACAAAATTCAAAATTCAAAATGCATGTACACACAAAATGCATTTCAGTTTCTTTTAATGCGTTTTAGCTCCAAATACAAAATGCATGAACACACAATGATTTGCATTTCTGTGAAGGGCCCAACAGCCGTAGGGTTGAACCTAGAGCTCTGATACCATTCTGTCACGTCCCCTCCCATCCTACCAGCTAGGTGGAGAGGATCGTGAGGTTAAACCGGGCATCTAGCCCCATAAATCAGTAATTAAACATTCGGTTTGAGAAGAAGTTGAACATATGCAATTGCATAAACATTTGAATACACAGCGGAAGTAAATTCGTTTGACACATCCATCATACATTCAAGATATTCATCAATTAACAATTGAGAGATAGCATAAGAGAATACTTATCTTAATGAAGCAGTCCCAAACAACCAGCTACGCTTCTGCAACGTTCCACCCAACCATAGGCCAGTGTGCTCTTCAATTTCTCAGCACCACTGCCACCCCCGAGCTGGGCATGATCTCCACAAGGAGCTAGGGAACAACAGGGTCTCACATAGCCATAGATACACCAGAATCAGCTATACCAACCAGCAGTTGGGTTTCTAACAGTTCCAGGAAAACGTGGGCAACCAAAACGAAAAGGAGAAATGGGAAATCAACCCCAGGAGAGCAGATTCGTTTTCAGAAGAATACTCATGGGCATTTCGTGGGCAAAAACGGCCTCCATAACCCCAAAATCGTGGCTCTCTTCTCCCCAGCCAATGAGCTAACCAAAAACGAGTCTATGGGCATGGAAAAAAAACAGGAAATGGTGAAAAACGTGAAGGATAGAACCCCCACAGGCTCAGACTGCGTGAGAGAGTGAATGCCATGGGTGAAGAATGGCTTTTGGGCCAATTTCGTGGGGTTTTTCTTGCCCCACAAGCAAAACACAATTTTCCAAGTTGATGGGTTTCCCATGCACGAAAATTGACAGCCATACCTCTCCCATCCCAAGGCATTTATTGTCTCAACCAATTCTTGGAAGGATTAAATGATTGGGTGCATGAGACCAAATGGGTAGTTGAGAGTTCATGGGTTTCCTCAATGAAATGGCTTAACACCATGGCTCAAGAGTTTGGTTATTTTTCCCTCCCTATTCCTTGTAAAGATCATGCCCCCATCTCTTTGTTGCATTGTGTAGCTGATTGTGGGTTTTTCATTAAAATTGCATATTTACATGATGTCCGATTTTACATTGTGCACCCCTAGCACAAGAAATCTATGCATCTACTCTAATTGCCGATTCATAAAACGACAAATCAATGGCGGGGCCTTGGCCTTGAGCTCCTCACCATGATTACGTTACAATATTTACATCATTTACGATTTAATGCAAAAAGGGGGTCCAAATGGGGACGTGACAATATCAGAAAATGCCCTTCAGCCTTAAAAATGTCGGAGCTACGTTTCAGCGTGCCATGACCTATGCCTTTCACGATCTTAAAATGATTATGGAGGTTTTCTTGGATGACCTTGCTGGCCATTCTCGCAAGAGAGTGGACCACCCCAAGAACTTGCATATGATTCTCGAATGATGTATATGCTACAAGATTCGATTGAATCCCACTAAATGCATCTTTGCTGTCAGGATTGGTCGCCTTCTAAGCTTCATAGTTTCGAAAGAGGGTATTAGAGTTGATCCTCTGAAATTTGAGGCAATACTTCGGTTGCGTCCTCCGCGCAACTTGTTACAACTTCAGAGCCTCCAAGGGAGAGCTACTTTTCTACGTCGTTTTGTAGTCAATTATGCTAATCTTACCAAAGGTTTCACGCGCTTGTTGAATAAATACACACTGTTTATCTGGGATGAGCGAGCTCAGCAGTCTTTCGACGCCCTTAAGAAAGATTTGGTATCGGCCCCTGTGCTTAGTCCACCAGACTTCGCACATGATTTTATCCTTTATGTGGCCGCGTCTCAAGAGACGATTGGCATGGTCTTGGTTCAGGTTGATGATGCGCTCATCGAGCATGTTATCTATTACATTAGTCGAAATTTATTAGACGCTGAACTAAGATATACTCATGTGGAATGGCGCTTGCGACTGTTCTTTCAGTCCAACGGTTATGACATTATATTTTTCTTCAAACAACCACAGTCATAGCTCACATCAATCCATTTCAGTTCATGTTATCGCGACGCCTTATAGGGGGAAGTACAATAAATGGATTGTGATCCCTTAGGAGTTCGATCTCGAGTTCGCCTCGACGAAGTCGGTGAAATCGTTGGTGTTCGCTAAGATTATGTCGAACCTTCTGAGACTTGATGAGGATGTCATCCATGAAGATTCCTTTCTGGATGAACACTTGTTTCTTATCTCGTCAGAGGACCCTTGGTATGGGGATGTCATTGTATATCTCCAAACTTTGAAGTTCCCTTCACATTATTCACGGGATGAGCGACAACGTGTGAAACATCACGCTAAATATTATATTATCATCGGTGACACTTTGTATTGCTGAGGAAAGGATTCTATTCTCCATTGTTGCTTGACTCACGAAGAAGTAGAGCGTGTACGTAATGATTTCCATGCTGGGGCGTGTGGCGGTCACTTATCCGGGCTTGCTACAGCCCAACATATTATGCGAGCTGGTTACTTTTGGCCTTCAATATTTAAATATTGTATTAACACTGTGAAGATATGTCACCCTTGCCAGGTGTTTTCTCATAATATACACTAGCATCCAACGCCCCTTCATCCGGTCGTCACCGTCGGTCCCTTCACCAAGTGGGGGGTGGATTTCATGGATTTCAAACTAGCTTCGGCTAGGGGGAATCACCATATTATAGTGGCTGTGGACTACTTTTCCAAATGGGCTGAGGCCATGCCTACCGTAAAAGCCGACGACGCTACTGCAACCCATTTCGTGTTCAATCAGATTATTACTCGGTTCGGTATTCTGAAAGAGATTGTCACTGACCATAGCAGTCACTTTCAAAACAAGATGATGGAGGATTTGTCTCTCAAGCTTGGGTTTCGTCAAGAACACTCATCTTCTTACTATCTCCAAGCGAATGGTCAGGTTGAAGCAGTTAATAAGTCTTTGAATACCATTCTCCAGCGTACCATCCAACAAAGCAAGAATAATTGGCATATTATGCTATATCCTGCTTTGTGGGCATATCGAACCGTAGTAAAGACTGCCACCGGGTTCTCACCGTTTCAGCTAGTACACGGTGTGGAGTCGATTTTACCGATTGAATGCGAAATCCCTTCGCTTAAACTGGCCATAGAGATCCTCCCTAATATGACGGGTATTGAGAACCGTTTAATCCAGCTTGAGCAACTTGACGAGCAACATCGAGATACCTCCATGGCTATAGATGCCAATAAACGTCGTGTTAAGGTTCAATACGATAGGTTTGTCCATCCCCGACAGTATGCTGAAGGTGACTTGGTCCTCTTATATGAGCAAGCTAAAGAACCCTTGGGGGAAGGCAAGTTTAACCCCGTGTGGCATGGTCCTTACATTGTGAGGCGTGCCCTGGAAAAAGGAGCCTATGAATTAGAGGACTATGAGGGGAATGTCTTGAAGGAGCCTAGGAATGGGCTCTACCTCAAGCGGTATTACACTTGAACTTCTAGTTCGAGCTAATACCTTTGTATACTATTGTATAGTTATTTCTGTACATAGTTTAGCTTGCTTTTGGTTTTTGGGTCTGCTGATTAGCTTCCGTTTGTTTGATAGATGTCAGTAGAATTTATTATGTTCTTAGGTTTCACGGATGGTGCTAGCCATCATACGCAGTAGCTTGCTTCTGCTGCCTGGGTTATTTATTCACCTGAGCATCTAGTTGTGTCTTCAGGAGGTGCCTGTCTCGGTCCTACATCTAACAATGTGGCTGAGTATAGTGCCGTGATTGAGCTACTTCAGGATTCTATTTTACATGGCATCCAGTCTTTAGAAGTCTGCCTGGATTCACAACTGGTTGTGTCTCAGTTGAATGGTCAGTACCGCATGAGAGATCCTACACTACTACGGAAATTCCTAAGGGTAAGACTCTTGGAACGAAATTTTGTTTCAATTACATACATTCATGTTTTGAGAAGTGTTAATCATATATATGATGTATACGCTAACTATGTATTAGATTGGCATTTGTCACATCCACTATGAAGCACACAAATAAAGGAGACATTCATACATTTGTACATACACACATATAGTAGAACCGGTGAACCAAAGTTTTTTATAAATAATATGTCCAAAAATGGTAGTGTCATACAATACTGGAGCCCGTAGCCCTAAAAAATATACATATCGATACGAAAATGGGACCCTGAGATATCTACTCTCTACGAGGAGGCCTAGCTGTCGCCCCGACAGGATGAGTCTCATAGTAATACTGCATTGCATTTGCTATACGTTGCAGTAGTCGTACCTAGTTACCCGACACCCCCACTACCTGGCGCTGCATATCCTCTGGTAGCTGTGCCACCTCTATCTGTGGTACCCTGGTAGTCATCCGTGATAGATTGTCTCGTAGAGTCTATAGTGTACACTCTGTTGCAGCACCCCCTGCCTCATCACCCCTGCCCCGATGATGATTTCTCGGGAAGCCCTCGGGTCTCATTGGGCCCTTGTCTGCGAGCAAATTGTAAACCAATAGTATATGATACTACCCCCAAAAATATTTTTGCATTTACATCTATAATAAAAAATCCATAAAAATTTAATACACGAAAACCTAAAAAGAGTACTCACCAATGTCTCCGAACGCTGCGTCTGGTGGGAGCTGCATGTCACGATCCTGGCGGAAGTCTATCCCTGCATAGGGGTAGTCCTATATAGAAATGACCTGTCAGTCCCACCAGTGAAATAAATCCTTAGTATATGGTGACGCCTGATGACCACCACCCTATCGTGTCAAGATCTCTGCCCACCGGGTCAGGGCTGGGTCACAGAGACTATGAGGAGGGACCTCAATCCTCAGACTGAGCCCCAAAACTCGCTCAAAGAAGAAACTACACAAGATACTGCCGTATCCGAAGTTTTTTGCCTCCCCTTGCTTGCACTCTATCAGCTGGGTCTTCATAGACCCCAGTAGCGTGGTACACCAGTCGAATATCATGGGATGCATACACTGTGACGCATAGAACATCACTGGCCTGGATGCTTGGTGCAGAGATTTTGAACCAGCAATCCGCACTAAGGTAGCCACAATAATCTTCATGCTTAGATTAACTATGGCTCTGATGGGCACCTGACTCCCCACTGCCCGAGTATTTGCGATACAATACCGCTCTATATAGACGGGGATGGTGATCCCACCACCCACAGTACGAGACCGAAGGCTTGCCACCTCACCTCGGCGGGACAAACCAGTAATGAAGTAGATGTATTCCACTTCCAGTGAGAGTATTTGCCCGTCTAGGTTGAAGTTCTGTGCATCAACGTCCCAGTAGTTTATCAAGCAGCGGAGTAATAGGTTTTGGACCCTTAAACCCCCTATGCTCCAAAATTTGTATAGCCCACATGCTTGCAGCGCTTGTTGTGCACGCACATCATTGCAGACAACCTCATCCACTTGGTCATGTTCCCTCTCTCTCCACTCTAGAACCATCCTGGAGGGAGAAAAAATCAGACTTTAGTCATTTTCATTTAAAAAATTAGCTTCACGGCCGTACCCATGGGAAAGTATGCTTACATAGGCAGGTACCCGCGTTCAACGTGTGCGTTAACTGCGAGTACCTTGCCCTACCCGCAACCCGCATAGTTATAGCCCGCGGGTAGCGCCGAAGCCATTTAGGGCTTGGCCAAACTAAAAATCCAACCAATAAAAATTGAAATAAAAGCATTAAAATGAAAGCTATGGGTGAGACTACCAACCTTCTCTTGATGGTTCGACGATCGGACGCCTGGAGCTCCCAGAATCAGCAGTTGAACTTCGAGGTGAAAACTAACCACAAAGCTCCAAATGGGTGAAAAATGAATTGTAAATTGCAAATTTTTGTTACTATTTATAATTTTCAAAACCCACTTGTCTGTAGTTTTCACCATTATATGTTGTTTTGGACTAATATAATGTCTTGGAGTAGCATTTTTGACCAGATTTCTTCGGTGAGAGTTGTTTTGGACCATTTCGCGCCTACGACAGGTATATTTCACACCTGGCATATAGGTTAGATGCCATTTTCACATGCATTAGGCATTTGACCTTTTGACTATTTTCACAAACCCTAGGTGCGACCCCGCTTCGTAACCAACACAGAACCTTCACACTGTTATAGAAGTGTCATTATGTGGCGGTAGGGCCTTTCCGAACATGGGTACCCTAGTTAGAACCCCTTTTTGCATTATGGTGCCCATGCCTTTTTTGTCCTTAGGATCAGGATTCCTTTATAGTTATGCCATGAATTTGCGATAAAGACTCATACTATACTTTGTCTTATGTTGGCCATCTCCCATAAGGACTCCCCCATTTGTATCAAGTTGTGATTGCATTGCATCATCCTGCTTGCTGCTTGAGCCTTGTGCCGGCTCCCGCTCACTCAGTTGTTAGCCTGGTGCCTGAGCACTTTTTCCTTGTCGAGCTCTGCAGAGCTTCCATTTGTCCTTCACGATTTGATGACCTTTTGACCCTGAGGGAACACCCCTCGAGTGTCCATATCCTGCACGCTTCCTTGCATTGATCATAGGTATGTTCCACTGCCTGGGACTAGTATGCTATCTATTTGACACTCGTTCCCTCACTTGTTGTACTATAAGCAATTTTATTATTTTTCAAGCTTTTCCAAATATGAAAAAGACCAAAAAAATCAAATATTCCAAAAATCCGGACGGGATTATGGTTACTACTTCTAGTAGGAAATTGTTGTGTCGCCTTTGAACAAAGTATTCTTTCCACTCCATACATTATGAGTCGGGACTATAGTTGGACCTTAGGAGCTGTACTTGTTTCTCAGTTTCTCCACCAATTGCTTAAGGTTCCAGTCATTATGGATCCCTTTGTGGTGCTTCCTGCATCGCACAATTTATATTGAGTCTATGCTGCCTGAGTCTATCCATCTGCTCATGCTCTTGTTCAAAGGAAGTCCTGAAACCAGAGTCGGCCACTCCTCAGATTTATTGACTATTGCATGTCGGCCATCCTTATCGAGTCAGTCCGTTTCACCCAAGATCTTCCAAATCTTTCAACGTAGCTGGTACTTCATGTTGGTTGATGGGGGATGCCTTAATGCCCTCCTTCCAGCGAGTCTTGTTCCGTCGACTTCAACCCATTTATTCTGGGACTTGAGGCTTAGAGTTTGGTTGAGTACCTTGAGACTTGGAGTCATTAGTGGCAGGTTCTCTCGCCATCGACAATTTTGGGAATACATCAATGTTCCCTGATCGATGGATTCATCCTAGTGTTTGACTTCAACATATCTATTCACACTCCGATGATTGTACTCCGTGCCTTGATACCCATTTTCATTACTGGTGGGTCATCTTGCGTCTGTTAACGGTATACATCATTCACCGGTAATCAGACAATGTCACATCAGGTTTGACCTCAACTCCTTTATTCACTTGATGGGACTTGCACCGTCGAAGACTTGTGTAGAAGACCCCAAGCGATAGTGGCATTCAGTATGCTACTTATGATTATGACTTTACATCTGAGATATCATCTCTCATATATCAGTAGTTTGAACCTCCAGTTTGCACCAGTTGTTTCTTTTTCAGCAAGAGACCATATCTTACTATAGAGGGATCATGGCTATGACCACTTATGACATGTTTTCACTATGTACTGCCTATTCATGGCTATTGTATCAGATTGTTGTACTATATCGACATTTATTCAGGGATTCTATTGTATTATGACGAGTGAGATGATCCTTCCACTTGTGTCTCCATCACTCCACTTCTGAGATTTATAATGTATTTCGACCATCGTAGCATCAGTCTCTGACCTCACACATTAGGGGGCATATGTTACAGCATAATTTTCCACCTTGTGAGCATCAACTCTCTTTGGCCTGTAGGATCCATTTTTCTGACTTAGATCCACTTTATATCCTTCAGACACACTATTTTCCCAATTTTTTTCCCTGTATGCTAGCTGCATCACTACAGTGGGTGATGGCTTGGGGTAGACCACAACAGACAACTGACTACCAGAAATTAACTCAATTATCAAAGCTATGCTATATAAATGACAATGCTAATATAATGACGAATATAACCAACCTCGATCCAAATGTTTGATGTAGATCCCCATTGGAGCTTTTCCAATCCGTGCACTTGAACCTACAAATTAGTCTTGACAACCAATATACAACAAGTGCATACAATATATAAACAACATTAACATCATCAATAGAAATGGTCCATGATATTATAAGTAAATGCAACCCAATTTAATATAAACAACATTCACAACATTACTGGATGAGAATATGAGTATTTCTATTAATAAATAACAAGAAGTACAATGTGATACAACCTCTTGCCGACAACCAATTTGAACCAAGATCTGGATCAATCCACTTGTGCCTCTACCACTTCAATCCTCCATGGAATGGAAAACTCAAACTGTGATAGGAGTTTGGAAGGTGAACATAGAAGGTTCACAACTACAAGGATCAATGAGCGTAGACTCAAGATAAGGCAAAAATCCACTAGAGTTCTCTTGCTCTTCCTTCTCCTCCCACCCATAAGCCATATGTGCTCAATATATAGTCCTCCCAAAGGTAGGTGAAAAGACACATCGAGGCGTTTCGGGGAAAATGGAGGGCCAAAGGTCACCCTATGACCGCGTTTTGGGAGTAAAAAGTAATAAACTAGTGATTTTTACCATTTTACATGCTACCCGCGGGCTATAGTGATGCAACTCGCTGGTACGCCCACTATAGTGATGCAGCTAGCGTACAGGGAAAAAATTGGGAAAATAGTGTGTCCGAAGGATATAAAGTGGATCTGAGTCAGAAAAATGGATCCTATAGGCCAAAGAGTGCTGATCCTCACAAGGTGGAAAATTATGCTGTAACAAGACCATGATAAATTTTCACTTTGAAATTTTTTATTATCAAATACCACAACATTTTTCATGAGTTTTAAAACGAAATAAGAAAAAATCTTAAACAACATTGGTTGTTTAAAAATAAACCTAATAGTTTATGTAAATGACAAATACCACAAAATTTGTCACTTTTAAAATGAAATAAGAAAAAATCTTAAACAACATTTGGTTGTTTAGAAATAAACCTAATAGTTTCTTTGTCCCTCGAATTAAATGAGTATTCACACCGCATTGACTCATTCGACACCTAGCTTGTACTGGCTTTACAAGTGGCACCAAAATGGGTTTGATATCTGCAATTCGAATTAACATTTGTAATACCGTGAATGATAATAACATGTTTCTTGAGGATTCTTGTTCATGATGTACACTACTTTTAATGTCAACTACTTTTAATGTCAAGAAGTGTTAGAGACATTATCCAAATGCATATTTCCTATGATATAATCTATGTGATCATATGTTTGAAATTAAGATTGTAAAATTCATTAACATTAGACTGAAAGTCAATTAATGGTAAAAGTATGTTTTTTAATCAAATCAGTGCATGTGTAAGATAGCTGTGAAAGCAACTGTGGGGACATTGCCACCTCGTGGCTCTTGTTTTTTAAATGTTTTGTATTATATAATTTTGTATTTGTTTTTTAAATGTTTATTTTTTATTTTTAAACTTTAGTGTAATTTTTTTAATTTTGTTTTTTAAAGTATATTTATTATTAATTGATCAAATATTAATTTATTTTGTTATATCATTTGAAGTTGATAAGGGGTATTTGTTCAAGACATAGTACATTGAGGTCTAGGAAGAGAGCCAAGCTCCAAAAAATGCCGATTTTGATGAACATTTTGACTTGCATAGTATTCTTGATTACTATCATGTCGTTAAGGAAAATGTTAAATTTCACAAATTTTTTGTAGCATATTTTTGTAATGTTTTGATTTTAAAATTTTATTTTAAGAATAAATATTATGTTTTTAATATGTTATTTACAAATATATGGTATAATGTTTGTTGAGTTCATGTGAATCATCACTTTATGGAACATAATGTTAAATAATATCATTTTTAAACATAAAATCTCCGAAAATACGTTAAAAATGGTTTGAAATGTCTTTATTTTCTCTTTTTTTACAAATTTATCCATAAAAATAACTTATTTAAGGGGAAAGTTTAAAGAAAAAACTTCCAAAATGTATATATTTTTCATTATAACTAGCTTTTAAATATGAAAAAAATTCCAAAATGTATATATTTTTTCATTATAACTAGCTACTAAATGTATATTTTTTGTTAATTTTGAAAAAATGCATTTGTAAATAAAAATTATAGTTTTTTTATGACCAAGAAGATTCAAAATCGCAAAAAAATGGCTAAAAATGAAAAATGGTGCCACCAGTATACACACTTTTTGAAATGGAGGTAAAAACAACTACTAAAATTGATCTCCAAAAAAACGAGAACAATGTCAGGTTCTCATCAAGTTGTATAACTTGTTTCAAGTGATTGACTTAGATTTATAGAAGCTCGAGGAGGCCATTATGTCCACTAAAATTGTCTAGGTGCAAACTGAGTCGTCACTTCCAAATGACCCTTCAGATGTCTTACCTTCTGAGCCTCATTCAATTTCACCACAGGATGATGGTCATGCTACCGAGTTTTCTACTTTAGACCATGTAAATCCTTCCCCTATCTCTCAAGTTGCCCAAGATCAATCTTTGGCTGGTCTTGCTAGTGTAGATCAACCACAGTCTCAAATCCCCTTGATAATTCTCAGAACCTCCTAAATTACAATAACCTAAATCTATGGAGGTTGATAATGACTCTTTTAATCAAGATATTCCTAGTGTAACTTCACAACCTAAAAGCACAGTCCCATCTACCAAAACCTCTCAGTCCCTAGTTGAAGATTTTGCTCTTTCAGTTGGTCAAACCAATCCACACATTCTTGATCTCTCTACCCAATTTTTGTCTATTGATTCCACTCAACCTCAACCCATTCTATCATCTATCAACCTTTTGAAGATTTCTTCTCAAGACACAACAAAATTTGGTGAGGATGTAGTAGTCTCCTTAGGAGACTATTTCTTCAGTAAAAAATAGAAAGCAATCATGAAAAAGAAAAGAGGAAGGGAAGAGGATGTAGTCAATGGTCCTCTGGTGCATCGGATTGTACGGAAGCAAGCATCCATAGATGTCCAAAGAGAAGCCTTGGAGACGTCAACTGCCATGGGGGATTTTGCTGGATCCAATTATCACACTGTTTCCACCTTAAACCATATAATAACTGATGAGAGGGTTAAAGTTGCTTCGTTTTAAACAAAGAAAATGTACTTGCATTTTGATTTTGTCAAGCATATGGATGATTTAAGAGCTGAACACCAGAAGAAAATAGAGGATTTGTAGAAACAATGCAATGAATTTCTAGAACAAAAGAAAGTGGAAGACCAAAATGTCATAGAACAAGCTATGGAGATAAGGGATATCAAAGAGGAACTTGAGCAGCTTAAGTCACAATCAGTCTCCTCTTCTTCTTTTAAACTCACCCTTGAATAATTTAAGGCAGAAGCTATTGCTCCAAATGATCAATTTAGATAATCACAAAAGGTTTTCCTATCTGGTTTGAATGAGATACAAGATGATTTTTCAACCTTGGAGCATCTGTCTGATCTACTAGGTCAGCATGTGGAAAATAAGGTAACAACATGCAAACCCTTTTAACAATTGCCTGAATGGAAAAAATATATTAAGAATGTACTTGAATCTATCCCTTGGATTGATCCTATGAGGCTTAAACGAGATGGTGTTTCTTTGAGTTCATGGGATATTGTATGCGAAGATGTTTCCAACATGATTGATAAAGGTGAAAAGGTCCGTGGTCATCCCTGGGCCAAGGCTGATAACTTCATGGAGAATATTGGACTGCCAATGTTTGCTGAGTTGGCTAATGCAGTTGTAGCTAAGTGAAGTTTGCTGAGGTAGATCAACAACATGATGAGTTAGTGAATCATATTCGTGCGCTAAGACATATCGATTTTTCAACATTGAGGATGTTCCTTGTGTCCCTTATCCATCACAAAGCTTCAATGGAGAATTTCTTAGAAAATTGGCAAAATATTATGCAGAAGAAAATTCATTCTTTTATTTGCAAATCTCAACTCCAACTAGAACATGCAATCTATAAGGATGTAACATAAATGTTAGATGCATGTGATAAATGGAGGGATTTCTTGGCTAATCCGAGTCAAAGTAGTTAGTGTATCCTAGGGTGTAGGAGATATGATCCTTAAGTTTTGGATCTAGCTTAATATCCATTAATTTGTATTTGCTTGATCTCTGTTCAAAGAAAAAAGGGATGCCAGACTTGGGACTACACTATATGCAGATATGCTATGTATGTCTGAGGGTTGTAGTTGATTTTTATCGTTCTATTGATGACACTCTTTAATGTTTTGGGAGCAATATCAATGGAATCTCAGAGATCTTCTGCAATTTTGGTGTCAACCTGATGAGTAAAAGTGGAATGTTTTCTACGTTCTTATTCATTCTTTTTCATTTCAGTTTTCATAAAATTAATTCTGTAATGTATCTCTAGAATATATTAATTATCATTTTATATTCATGTGCTATTGCCTATACTTAGTATTTGGATGTCTTAACCTATTGTAGAATTAATCTAACTACGTTGTGATTGATGGGATTGTCAGATTTGATTAAATATTGTTGATTGCATCATCTTACGCTTGTTTAACCATTTATATTTCTTTGCTAACTTTTATAGATTTAACAATTGAGCTAATAGAATAATTAGTGGTTCTGTCATATGCTTTAGAATGTTTAGATCTGCTCAATTCCTCTTAAAAGATGAATAGTGATAAAGGACTATTCTGATCCAGTAATTGATTATTGGTTATGTTCATTTTAGTCACTCTTGGATGTTTCATGAATGATTACACATTTCATTTTAAAATATATTTGATCTTATTCTTAAATTTAGATTTTACTAACTCTGGTTTATTTGTGATTTCTCATAGCTCAGTTAGTTTAGCTTGTTGTTTAAGTGTTAAGTTAGGCCATGTCACATATAGTAGCACCTGGTAGATTAGGGTTTTACTTAGTTTAGGGAAAAATCAAGACAAGTCCCCTTTTAAGGAGCAAAACCAATTTGTGGAGCCATGATATCCATTGGAAATAGTCATCCCAAATGACTTAGGATTAGGAAACCCTCATGAGGGTATCAGAAACCATTGGGTCATATTGTTTCCTTTGCGTTGGTGAGTGTACCGCATATGCCCATCAACACTATGTAAATGATGTAATATCATTGATGAAATTGATGGAACATGGTGAGGAGCTCAATGAAAAGGACCTACCATGGACATCCTGAATATATATGTGTATATCAGAAAGTAATGTGGTTAGAGAACCATGTGCTAGTCAAGTGCAGTAGTATTGTAAATGTGATGTACATGTGCATGATAATAATAAATAAATCCACAGTTGACTATGCAAGGAGACAAGAGCATGGGGCATGTTTACCTAAGGTTAGGAAGGGACGTATTGAATCCATGAAGCAAATATATGAGAGCCAAGTGTCCTAGAGAGGACCGGTGAACAATCAGATGTCAGTTTGACTCACCCACCCCAATAATTTAATGCTTCCAAGAGGAAGGTAGTTGAGCCAATTATTACCTTGGAGGAAGGAAGGCATGGGTATTAGTTCCTTGTGGCAGAGTAGTGCTAGTTCTTTGTGTCATGCATATTGCAGAACTAGGAATGGGAGTTTCTTATTGTGTAAGCAACCAGTTGAATTGAACTCATCCTTAAATTACCTATCGATTGGGGGGATGGCGTAGTAAATTTTTCAGTGAGTTAGTCAGTCAATTAATCAGTTACATGGTCAAGTAAATCAATCCCTCATGGGTGTATCTATCTCGCACTTTCTTGAGTGCAAGTCATATTATCCATCGACCAATTTTATCAAACTCATATGTGGAGGAGGATTCGACCCTTTCCTGAGAGGAATCCTAACCTGAATAGTGACAGAGCAGAGAGTGCATCTAAGCTCTAGATTCATGGTCATGACTGCAGGTTGAAGAGGAAGCTGGAGAGCGTAACTAATATAGTTCCTTTGTTTATATAGGCATCAAAGTGGTATCGAATTTCCCATCAATTAGTTTGTGCTTGTGCGTCTTGAATCCGTGTTGAATATTTGTGTGACAAAGTATGTTCCTGGAAGTGTCTGAGTAAGTTTCAATAGAGTGGGGAACTTGTCTATTCTCAGTCATGCACCTGGAATTATGGCTCAATGTTGTTGATGTCAACATGAGTATAGCCACCTGTTAGTCCTATTATAGCAGATTGGTCTGTTGGAAAGTGGTCAAAGTGATTCCCTAGAGCAATTGGTTGTGCACAACCAATATTTGCAAGCCCTGTGAAAACAAAGTTTGTAAGCAGATGATTTGAGGTTTAGGTGGTATTTCTATGCACACATTGGTATAGGACCTGGAGGAAGGTGATGGCTGAGGGACCATTGAGAGGTGAAGGGGTACCTTCTTGGTGTTGTGTGGGGTTGGTATTATGGATCCCAAGCTAGCTGAGTCTGCATGAGGCATCTATGGTTCTAGAGGTAAACCAGATCTGATAGTATGTCCTGCTTGATTTATTGTAATCCATGAATAGTGAACATAGTGTTGAGCACCAAGTGGATTGGAATCCAATAGTGGTTGCATGACCTCCCGGTGGAATAGAAAGGTTTGGATGGTATTTATGTGCACACACTGGAATAACACATTTGAGGTGTGGTGTGGAGTGGGTATTGTTAGAAAAACAGGATCGCAGAGTAATAACAATAAACAAAAATGCAAATATAATCACACACACATTACAAGAGAGACACAGATATATCATGGTTCACCCCAAGATGGGCTACGTCCACACTGAAGTTGCTAGTCCTTATTATTATACCATCTAGCAAAGTGCAGGGATACAACCTGCAGCACAACAACTGCACTTCCTCTTCACTATCTCACAGTCTCTCTTCCTGATCTCAGAGATCTTTACAATACATAAAACCAAACACATCAACCCTAGCCGTATTACAATGTATTTATTTTATAAGGGAAATGCAATGGGAAAATACCACGGGTTACCCAAAACCATGGGCCCGAAAACTGTTGGAGAAAACAGCCCCAAAATTTTTTCTCGGGGGCTACGCCCCCGAACCCTCGACGGGGGCCCGCTGCCCCCCAGCCAAGGGAGTGCAACCACTCCCCCAGACCTCCTGGGGATCGTGCCGGGATGATAACCAAACCTGGGGTACGAACATGTCTAAATAATAATATCTCTGAATCTGGAGATCAGGCTCCATAACCAATAAGTATTGTGGACCCAAAACTAATTGAGTCTACATGGGGTTGATTGCTAGTATTGAGTACCAGAGTGGTGTAGAGCGCAAAACTAGCTAAGAGACTAGTGAAGGATATGACCTCCTAGTGGAATAGCGGGGTTTGGGTGGTCCTTCTACACACACATTGGTATAGCACCTGGAGGAGGGTGACACTTGAGGGACCATTGAGCGGTGAAGGGGTAGCTTGTTGGTGTTGTGTAGGGTGGGTATTATGGACCCCATGGTAGCCACGTTTGTGCAAGGTTCCTGTAACTCTATGGTAAGTCACTAGTTAACATTTCCCCTCTAGTACCTGGAAAATCCTGTTAACCTAGCAGAGGCTGGCCTGTATTGATAATTGAGTTTGGGTGACTGTAATAACTTGTTAACCCAACAGAGGCTGGCTTAGCTATGTCCTTGTGCCTATTTATTGTGGGTGAGATCTAGATAGTTCCCCTTTCCTTAAGGTAATCATGCCTAGATATAACTGGACAATCTACCAAAAGTGGACTTAAGGCATGATCTCCCTAGTTCAACGCGGATCTAGAACAAATCAGACATAATCCAAATCTACCTTCCTAGATAAAATTAGAGATTAAGTGATGTAAACATATTACCTTGCAGATCTGTAAATATTTTCCTCCTTTGTCGCTCCAGGCTCCGCGTTCGTTAGATTCGTAGCTGCAAGACCTATTAGAAGTACACGCAAGAGACAAACAAGCAGTAATAGTACATCTACACAATAATTGATCTAAGTAAATGGTTAAGGAAGTAAACTATAAATATCAATGAACAACAAGACATTTATGGAAAGAGCTTTGTATTACTGTATAAAAGTGGGAATACAAAGAAGAGAGAAGATTACAGCCAAGCCCTAACGTCACAATCTTCCTCCAACAAGCCAAGCCAATGCCTCTAAGGAGAAATGGGTGCCTCCAAGAGATGAATGATGATATCCTAAGCTTATTCCACTAGCATATGGATGCTATAGCCTTCCTCCCTTTGGAGTGGGGAGGAGCTTCATATATATAGGACTAGGAGGATAGAATAGGTTGAGAAATAGTGGGAGAGGACTAAGGGATCCTCCCAAGGGGTTAGGGAACTGAAGGCTAGATCACCTACAAGCTAGGGATAGAGATCCAAGTCATACACCTTCGAGAAATCACTCGAAGATGCCCTTTATCCACATTAAATGACATCGACGCAAGTTGTATTAAGACCACTTGCGCCTGATAGGGACGACGCATGCTGTACAAAGGTAACATGGGCTGATGATGCAAGCTGTCAGGTGACCACCTGCACCTGATCTAGTTGGGTGCAAGTTTCTAGGGAGAAACCTGCGCCGGCCCAACTAGATCCTATGGCAAAGGGTCAACAACTTCTTCAGTTGGAATTCCTAGTCATGGAAACCTCAGGGGTTTTTGCACTGAGTTAACATATGTCTTATGATAGCGAGATTTTAGGTGTAACATAATGCTCCCCAAAGCATGAAGCTGATAAAACTAGACAGGTGAAATGATTTGATAGAAGGATGGAAAGGACTTGTCAGACGGAAGATGTTGCTGCAGTACAACTGACTCTGAGAACACAGTCTCGTATGACTCACAACATGGTTTCTGACCAATACAATGCATATCCATGGAAGTAAAGACCAACTGAACACAATCATGGCTACTAGACACAATCGTAGATCCAAGATGAGATGATAACACAACCACGACCAATACAAAGTGGATCTGTGTAATATAACTCAAGCAATCTCTATTGCAACCTGGGTAGAATATGACGTCCCCAGGGTCTTCAAGTCGAACTCGCAATGATATGAATCTATCCATGTGATTAGAATGTTTTGAAGTCGAACATGGTAGAAACCACTTGATTACCGGTCATTATTGTATATCGTTAACAAGTGCGAGGAAAATTACCATTAATGTTGATGATCCCCAAGGTATCCTAGTACATATCACCAAGCGCTAATAAATGAGTTGAAGTCGAATGCTTGATGAAATCTTTCAATCAAGATTCAATGATGTTAAATCATGGTGAAAGCGAAGTAACCTGCTATTGAGGCATGCAGGCCCAAGGTACTCGATTGGTTTCTAGATTCAGTCCTCAGATGATGTGTTGAAGTCGACGAGGATGAATCCATCGAAGGAGAGCCATGATGAATCCACCATCATCGACATGAAACTCGATAACAAATGTTTGGAGTAGATCGGATGGTATAGTAACATGCAATACTGACTCAGATTAGAACGACATGATAGAGGGTGTACTGAATGCAAATGATGAGCGGTGAATGTATCTTGAACATGGACATGGCATGACTTGGCAGTATTGACATGACGAAAACGACGCCAACTCCTAATGCAACTGATGGTGGAAGTATTCTTTAGATGACCCAAAGGAGTAACAAGACTCATGAATTTATCTGGGATCAATGACAAACATATTACTCAAGTATTGAATGAAAATGCAAATGAGTGCCATGTTCAAGAACGACTAAGTACTGCCACAGGTTAAAATGTAACACAAAAAATTTCCTTTTTCCCCATCATGATTGATGAGTGCCTCACTTGTTTTTTCAACGAGCTTGAGGAGGGTAAACAGATGCTTGGTATAGCTCATCTCATAGATGAGTCCAATCCCAAACGTTTTTTGAACCTGGGAAAGGAGGGGTTCGTCCCATGGAGGACCCTTCAATGTTGAATTTTAACGAGTCCATAGAAGGTAAAATCAACGTCATTTCACATTTAGAGAGTCTGAAAAGAACTAAAGAAGACTCCAAAGGTCCTTTTTCGTAAAGTTAACCTCTTCGCCCCGAAAAAGGGTAAAACAACGTGAGAGAGGACTCTTCCAGTCATGATTGGCTGGAGTATTCCTTTTTTGTAAGTAGTGCCCCTTGGTCCGAAAAAGGGGTAAAATATCACCAGGAAGACCATCATCCAAATACTTTTACAAGCGTGAACGTATCAAGTTCACTTGGCGATCTTTTCGTATTTAGAGAGCCTGAAAAGAGCTTAAAGAAAAACTCCTGGGGTTCCTTTTTCGTGGGAGTTTAATGAGCCCGAAAAAGTGATAAACTATAAATCGATGACTTATTCTCATCATTTTACGAGCACGAGAAAGGACAAAGAGTTAGCTCGGTGTCATTAATAATTTGAATTTAACAAGCGAAATAATGACATAAAAAATGATCGATGAGTTGTTCATACCTGATAATATTCGTGAGATAATCACCATGACGAAAAATGGTATTAATTAGGCACCTAACTTCACCTGCAAGCTTAAAGACTAGGTCAAAACAGTTAGCTGAGTGTTTAAATGCAGAAAATAACTCAAACTATAGTAAATAACCCACTAAAGAATCAAATTAAAAAAGGAATATTCCATTTTTAGTTATAAAATGGGCAAAGTACTGAAAAAGAACCACAATTGTTTTTACCAAGTTGGAGAGGCGTGAAGTGCCATTTGGAGCCATTTTTCACTTGTTGATTCCGAGAGCTACAGTCGACCGTTTTGCGTGCCGTCAGAGACAGGTAAGCCTAACCTTTGCTATTTAACTTTCTAGTGGATCACATTTATGTTTTTGTTGCATTTTAGTGGGTTTTGAGTTGATTTGGTTGGGGGATATGCGCTCGTGGGTCGACGCAATCCCTCCTTACGGGATCTGCGCCGGGCATTAGCTGACGCAAAACCCGTAAGGGTAATTTGCACTGGCGACGGCCTGTCAGCAATGATGTCCTGCGCTGACGCAAACTCCCAAATACAACTCAACACCCAACCCAAAAGAAAATATTTTGATGATTGGAAAGGGTTCTATTGATGTTTAAATACCCTTTTTGATAGGTTCACGGTGACATATATGGTTCTTGAGTGGCAAGAATGAGAGCATGAAGTTGATGATGCTCAAGATGAGAATGACCCTCAATGCATTGCTGCATTGAGGAACTGTGGGTTGCTCAAATACTTCAAAGTGTTGGGCATGAGGGCCCAAGTTCCGCTATTGACGCACATGATCCAATGTTGGGATCCGATACATAATCATTTTGTGATCGGAGTGCATACACTGAGCACAGATGTCGAGGACATCTATTTCTTGACAGGGTTATTCCAGCGGGGAGATCCTGTATCTCTTACTAGATCACGAGGAGGTGATCGGACATTGGATGATATAGTTGACCAGTGGTGTACCCTAGGCACTGTGGCTATTGGTGGGAAGATCCCCATTAAAGATATTTGAGACCGTGCTCTACGTACCATTCTCTTCACCATAGTGAGGGTAGCGAGAATTCGATCTGCTCACCTCGTGAGCAAATCGTAGTTGATGTATGCGGAGGAGTGAATGGATCCTAAGGTATTTAGCTGGTGTGAGGGACTCCTCACCAACCTCCGGAGTCAGTTGACCAAATGTCGGCACGGGGCGCTAAAACAGTTTGGCTATGGGTCGGTAGTGATATCATTTTTGTTGGAGCGGGTGCCTCATTTGCATCCACAGGTGGACTTGGATGATGGAGATGCTTGGGATCCACACATGACCAGGTGGTCAGAGGTGATGGCCCGCCATGGAAGCGGGGGTCCTATGATAGGCTTTGGTTCAGGATTTTTCACTTGGCTGGAGGGACAACTACTCATGATAGAGGATTATCCATACATCAGGATAGATTTCAGAGGCGACCCCGACCTGGTGCATCCCGAGGGAGCACAATGGGGCGATATCGGTAAGAACAACAATTATTGTGTTTTTTCATTTTATGCATTTATAATTTGTTTGGAGTAGTGTTGATGATTGAAATTGTTTTTGTGCAGATGTGGGTCCATTGCAACCAGTTGGAGTCTCGCTTATTGCGAGGAGAGGAGAGGTGCCAGTCATGGGTCTCACGATGCGTGATGCCATCAAGGAGATGGAGGAGGTCCATGAGAACCTCCATAGGGTAACACTGGACATACCAGAGCCAGGTGTCCATGATCTACCCCGGGGTTATCAGAAGCTCACCGTTGGGCTGTCTTTATGTTTCAGCACGCTGCTCTGTAAAGTGGCGAGGGCCGTAGTCTACTATCATGAGAAACCTAGGGATTAGACTCATGTTTATGTATGTACTGAAAGCTTATGAGCTTCAGATTTTGTTAGAGATGACTCTTACTGAAAGCTAGTATGCTTCAGACTTTTGTATTAGCATTATCATTTTGTATCGATTTATATATATATAAAGATACTTTCGACAGTTTTATACATTTTGTGTTCTATGGATGATTAATGAGATCTTGTTTACATGTTTGCTTATACAATGGATTATTTACATGTTATGTATGCCTTTATATTTTATAGATATGTTATGTGTTTGCAATATACCAATCTAGAATGAAGTTGGCCATCGAGTCAGCAACTGTATTCATGTCTCGTAGAATGTGCAGGTATTGAATAGATTCAAAGAACCTTTCCAGACGACGGACTTGTCGGAAGAGATAGAGTAGGGTAGGGTTGTGGATAGCGTAGATCCGGTTAAGATGGGAAACCACTAGCTGTGAATCCAAATGGATGACAACATGGTTCATACCCAAGGAAAGAGCGTCAGTTAGGGCTCCAATGACTGCTTGATACTCTAAGGCGTTATTGGTTGCGTATCCCAGATAATTTCCTCCTGAGCTGATAAGCTCGCCGGTGGGAGAATAAAGTACCCAGGCTTCCGAAGCAAGGTTACAGGTATGCCGGCTGGCGCCGTCCGTGAATCCATAGAAAGTTTCCATCTGCACATGAAGACAGAACATGGTATAAGTAGAGAAACAAGATCTAGACACACTAAAACAAAAGCGTCACACCACACAAAACACACGCCATGTACAGTATATACAAGATACCTATGCGTGAAAGAGTCAGGCATAGTACCTCTTCAGGTAGAGCCCATTGCGGGGCTCACCCAAATATATCCCATCATAGTCCTCTAGTTCATAGGCTCCCTTCTCTAGAACACGTTTCACTATGTATGGTCCGTGCCACATGGACTCGAACTTACCTGCCCCCAGCTTATCGTGCTTTTGGTCGTATGTGAGGACCAAATCACCCTCGTTAAAGACATGAGGTTTAACTGGAATATCGTATTGTGATTTGATGTGTTTCTTGTGTGCCTCATTGGCAAGAGCAGCATTGCGGCAGGTCTCGCCAAGTTTTTCTAGGTAAAGGAAGCGTTCTTCCTCGGTAGTAGTGTTCGGAAGAAGTTCAATTGCGAGTTTGAGAGATGGAATCTCGCACTCTATAGGTAGGACTGCCTCCAATCTATAAACTAGTTGGAATAGTGTAAATCCGGTGGCAGTCTTGACGGAGGTCCGGTATGCCCATAGTGCAGAAAAGAGCATGTTATGCCAGTTTGATTTATGCGTACCCACCATGCGTTGAATCATGGTTTTCAAGACCTTGTTAATGGCCTCTACTTGTCCATTGTACTCTGGGTAGTAAGGGATTGATTTTTCATGGCTAAAACCCAATCTGGCGCTCAATTCGTCAACCATATAGTTCTGGAAATGAGATCCATGGTCGGTGACTATGGCTTGTGGAACTCCGAACTGTGAAATAACATGATTAAACATGAAGAGTGCAATGATTTTTTCGTCTTCGTTGTATGTAGGCATAGCCTCATACGATTTAGTAAAGTAATCCATGACTACTATGATGTAACCATGCCCCCCAACCGAGGTAGGCCTACAGTGCATGAAATATATGCCCCATTTTGCAAAGGGGCCAACGACAATAATCAGGTGTAAATGGGCTGGGTGGGTGCACTTTTTCATTTGAAAATAATGGCATGGGGGACATTTTTTAACAACCTCTATGCAATATTTAAAGATGGATGGCCAGTAATATCCCGCATGTAGTATCTTTTGGGTTGTAGCCATCCCAGAGAGATGACCGCCACAAGCCCCAGCGTGACAATCATTCAAGACGTGTTCAGTCTCCTCACGTGTCAGACAACGTTGAAGAACATAATCAATACCACGGCGATACAAGGTATCACTGATGATCAAGTAATACTTGGCATGGTGGCGTATACGATGACGATCGTCACGAGATAGTTGGGGGTTGAACCATTGGGTTTGAAGATATAAGGTAATATATCGATACCATGGGTCAGATGTGCTGATGAGTAACAACGACTCATCGGGAAGAGAATCGTTGGGATCAGATCCTAAATCAACCCGGGGAATATCACAAATGAGCTCGGTAAACACCAAAGACTTTTTAGACTTGGCCTTCTCGAAGAGGAGATCGAATTCCTGAAGTATCACAATCCAACGTCAATACTTGCCCCCGAGTACTTGACGTTTCAAAACGTGGTACATGGGGTTTGAGTCGGTGATAATGGTGGTGGTGCGGAGCAGTATGTAATGACATAACTTTTGGACGGCAATGACTTCCGCGAGAGCGAGCTTATCGACATGTGAATAACGAGTTTCAGAGTCAATAAGACCCTTACTTAGGTAATAGATCACATGTTCCTGGGCGTTGTTGTCCTCCTACACCAAGACCATGGTGATCGTGGTGGCAGAAGCAGCAAGATATAGGATGTAATCCTTGTAGTAATTAGGCGGTTGGAGCACACGGGCATGCATAATGTCATGTTTCATACCATCGAAGGATTGTTGCACTTGATCATCCCAAATGAACGGGACGTCCTTCTTCAGTAATCTCATGTAGCCCTGTGTCTTCTGAGCGAAATTACAGACAAAACACCGTAATTAAGTTTCCTTCCCTTGCAAACTCTATAGTTCCGTAATGTCAGTAGGAGGTGGGAGAGTGACAATAGCTTCCACCTTCAAGGGATCAATGCGGATCCCGTCCTTCAAAACGATAAAACCTAGGAGGCGTCCGTACTCGTGCAAAAGATACACTTGTGAGGGTTCAGGCGGATGTTGTACCACCTACATATGAGGAATACAACCTTTAGATGATCGATGTGGAATTCACGTTGCTGCAAATGAGTAGGGAGATCGTTAAGATAGGGTTCCACAAAGTCCTTCACATCATGAAAGTCGTACGACATGGCCCACTGGAATGTGGCACCAGCATTTTTGAGACCAAATGGGAGATTGCGATAAGAAAATGTGCCCCAAGGGTAGATGAAAGCTGTCTTGTGTTGGTCAACTGGGTGGATCTCAATCTAGTTGTAACTGGAAAAGCCATCCATGAATGAAAAGATGACACTTCCGTCACAATTTTCGATGATCTGATCAATAAAGGGAGTGGGGTAGTTTTCCTTAGGACAAGCTTTGTTCAAATCCCGATAATTGACATAGACACGAATGGTGCCCTACTTCTTAGCCACAGGGATGACATTTGAGACCCATTCTGTTAATGGAACAGGGTAGATAATGCCGACCTTTAAGAGCTTTTCAATTTCTGCTTTGATTGCCGTATTTTTTCGAGGGTGTACCGGCCGCAACTTTTGGCAGACTAGTTTAGCATCGGGATAGGTTTTAATTTCATGCGAAATGATAGCAGGGTCTATCCCGGGAATTTCCTCATAGGTCCAAGCAAACATGTCTCGGAATTGCTTGAATAAGGCCATGAAAGTAGTAAACTCTTCAGGGGAACACTTATGGCCTAAACGAATATGTTCCACTATACCAAGGGTAACCGAGATGTCAATTGGAGTGGTGGGTTCAATGTTTTCCAGGTTTCCCTCAATGTTTGTATGACATGTGAGTATCGGGGACTGGGGGCAAGGGTAGACATCGGTGTGAAAATTGTGGTGATGCTATTCTCTACAGAATCCAATGGGGGAAGGAAATACGATTGATGGTGGAGGTCTTCCCATGGAGGGTCATTCGCACTCATGATTTCCATGATGGACTCGTCAGAAGGAAAAGTCCGGAGCAGAGGATTGGGTAAGTACGACGTTTGCTGTAGAGAACAAGATGTAGAGGCCACAACCAAGTGGTCCTCGGGTGCTGACTGGATATCCTCGTAAGTGAGTTAAGCAGGTGAAAGAGGCATGGTATCTCCAATCAGATACATAGTGGCTTCATCGGGTACAAGCCATTGATCGTTAGAGTTGGGAAAAGATGAAATCGTGGAGGAGATCATATTCATCATGGAAACATGATTAGGGGGATCCGGGGTTGGAAAGACACCCATAAGAGATGAATATTTTATGAGGCCGACCCCCACGCTCTCATATAGTTGCAAAGATTGTCCTAGTAATGGGACATTATCGCCAGGATGAGTAGCGGTGTCCGCTGTACAGAAGTCCAGTTGGTCGACAGTGACAATTCGGCCTTGATGGGGGAATTGCACTATGCGGAAGACAGATGACGTGACCGCAGTCATGGCATAAAACCAATTACGGCCAAGTAAGAGATTATAATCTAAAGGAGATGCGACTACTTCCACGTTAATGGTTGTAGTCTTACCCCCCAACTTGACTACTAAGGATTGTAATAGCCCATGGGGTTGTAAGCCATGACCGTCGAATGCTTTCAAGGTGGTGGGATAACGGTTCAATTCAGGAGAACCAATGCCTCTCCAACAAGATAGCGACATGACCGAGGTAGAAGCTCCTTCGTCTAGTATAGTACGGTGGACTGTCTTCCCAGCAAAGTTCGTAGCAACTTGAAATTCCAGCTAGTGGGAAAGCCTCGATTTAAAGTACTCAAGTCGAAACATGATTGTGTTCAAGGAATCCGGATCTACCACGCCAATAGCAACAAGAAGAGTCTCACGTTGGTTGCAACAATTCTACAAGACCTCTAGCGTCGACATGGCACAAGGAACTTGCACCAAGTCCTCTACAATATTGTAGTTCTGAGCTTCCCGAGTATTGGGATTGAAAACTGATTTTCGAATCGTGCTCTTAGGTGGATGCAATATTGAATCTAAAGAAGGATTCTCAATGGTGAGGGAGGCCTGTAGTACGGTAACATCGGGCATAGAAGTGGAAGCTTTTTCATAATTACTTCCAATGGGTTCCTTCGAAGGGACCGAGTAGTATGAACGCGATCGGGTGTTCAAGTTAACCGTCTCACTACGCATCATGAGAAAATGCGTGGTAGAGGATGCCTCTCCGTGTGAAGGATAGGTTTGAGCGATTAGTTGTTGAATCTGAGTGGGGAAGGGATCATTGAGAACCACAGGGGTGGGGTTTCCTTTGAGAAACTTATGCACTTCATCTCGGTGGGGACGTTCCTTCGAGAAATGGTCACCACCACACAGTAAACAAGGATACTTCAACTTCCTCTTCTATTTGGTGTCTTTAGGGGTGGTCTTTGGCTCCTGTTGGTTAGAAGGTTTCTTGGGTTTACCTTTGTTTTTCTTCTTACCACCGAATTTCTAAGGCGAAGTTAATTGGACAGAATTCACTTCTTTGGTGGAGGCAGGAGTGGATGACTTGGTGGTACTATTTCCAGCCTGTGGTGGGGATGTGGAAGAACCCTAGGGGTTCGATTGTCCACCAGTTTGAGTAGGAGGATGGGATTTAAGGGAACCAATAATGCCATCATCCTGAGGTCCCTTGGGTGGTTTTGCAGGGTCATATGTAGGTCGGGGTGCGTCAGGAACAATTTCATACAGCTTGCCGGATTGAGCATAGACTAGGTCTAAGTAATGGGCATGGGCAATAGCCTATTCCTCGGTGACAACCCCTCCCATGACCACGTCTTGAGATACGGTAGGCAAAAGAGAATTCGTGAACCAGTCAGCTAAGAGTTGGTCTGGAATGTGAACCTTAATGAGATGTCGTCTTCGCCACCACTAATGGATATGATATGAGATATGAGTTGTGGTATTCTGGTGAAGAGAGGTCAATAAGTCCGTACCAGTCTCATAGCGAATGGGAAATTGGAAATGGGTAAAAGAAGACATAATAAGAGAATGGAAATTTCGAAAGGAGTTCGGTGGCAATTCAATATACCACTTGGCAGTTGGGCCGGTGAGAGTTCATTGGAATAACCGACGGATCGAGTCGTCCATCAAGGAGTTGGATGAACACCATAAATGGTATGTCATCACATGATTGTTTGGATCCTCACCAGGTTTGCCATCAAATTTGGGAATATCAGATGGTAGTTTGACCGGAATTGGTAGCAATTGTATCCGTGGAAGATGGGGTCATTAGTCAGACGAGACAGGTCAGGTAGGTCCAAGGTGGAAAAAAGGGAAGCTGTTGATTCGGCTGCGGGTATTGATAGTATTGATATGGCATATATGGACCAGTGGGACCTTGAATCGACTGGTTGTAGGGTGTTCCCGGAGGAAACCAGCCATAAGGGGGTGTGCCGCCCAGACCATATGTAGGTCCGCCACCATAATAGGGTGGTTTATGACCATAAGGTGGGGGTCCGCCTCCACAGGTAGGGGGTGGGCCTCCTCCAAATGGTGTAGGTCTCTCGCCGCCGCTAGGAGGGGGGGGGTTACTCCAAATGGTGGGGGTCCACCGCTGCTGGGAGGGGGGGGGCCTCCTAAAAAAGGTGGGGCTCCACCACCACCGCCATAATAATATGGTCCTCCACTGCCTCAGGTGGGAGGGGGTGGTGCTCCACCACCTTCGCCGGAAGGGTGGGATCCTCCACCACCTACGCTGGAAGGTTGGGGGCCTCCCCCACCACCTCCACGGGAAGGGTGTGGTCCTCCTCTACCACCTCCACCAAAATAGGTTGGTCCTCCACCGTTGCCACCAGAATAGGGTGGTCCTCCACCATAAGGTGGGGGTCCTCCACCATCGGGAGGGGGTGGTCCTCAGCCTCCGCCAGAAGGGGGAGGGCCTACACTTCCGCCACCAGAGTGAGGTGGAACATTGTTTCCAGAATGAGGTGGCCCTCCGCTAGAAGGTAGAGGTCGGCCTCCTCCAAAATTGTATGGGGGCCCGACACCTCCAGAGGGAGGTGGAGGGGGACCAAACGGGGGTGGTGGTACTTGAGGGACGCTCGGTGGGGGTCCATTTTGTAAAACATCTTGGTGCCCCCATAGAGTGTATGGATTTACGTGATTGAATTGTCCCGACACAGGGTTAAGATAACCTGGATACGCTTGAATCCATGGTGGTTGAGTTGAATTGGATGGTCCCCCAATATGAGATAAATCCATGGTGGATCCCACAGCGGGTAAGGAAGTTCCAACATAATGACCGATATGAAATGATCCACTTGTATTATGGTTAGGAAACAGGGGTTTTTGCCCAGTAACAACATGCTGACTACTAATCGATGGTTGACCCATAATGGGTTGTTGATTACTTGCTACGTGATGAACATTACTCGTAAGAAAATTAGGGGGTAAAGAGTACCCTCCCCGCGATTTTTGGGGTGGGGGAGGGGTGGGTAATGTTCCCATGGTAGTAAGAGGGGTGTTGGACTATTGTCCTTCAACAGGTTGAGTCATTTGGGGTAAAGAACCAGTCTCCTGTCTAAGGGGTGTACTTGCAGGAAATGAGGGTTGACCAGGTTCATAAGTGGTCATGTTGTGGATGGACGGTTCCAGTGAATCATAAGATAATGAACGAATCAGGATATGTCGATATGTGGGTACCTCTGTGTCTTCATCCCTTCGTAAGAGACTTTGTCTTCGAAATTCATCGCCCATGGCACGTAATCTGTCCAAGCGATCATGAAAGGGTGCGAGAAGCACATCAGGAGTAGCTCGACTGGGTGGGCGTGAAATGGCAAGATGAGCCACTTGTTGACCTAGAGATGTTTACCAAAAGGATGCAGCTGGACAAATGCAGCGGATACAGGGTCATCTTGGGATGAATTTAACCATTCTAAAGATCTAGGCTCACCCGGCAGGGCGCGAGGGAGAGACGTGTCTTGTGAAGTGGAAGTTTCCGCCTCTTCACCCCTTGAGGGGTTGGAGGTTGGTGAGTCTGGAGGAAACATATGTTCTCCCCACTCCATAGTAGGGTTTTCTACTTCAGGTGACACGACCATGTGTTGTAGAGATTTCTTCCTACGGATAAGAAGAAGCCCTCTTTTGATAAAGTGAGAAGGACTAACTCTATACTAAGACAAAAATGAAACAAATGTGATCTTGTTCCCTATATTAAACAAGCATTTCAGAGTTCTTGTATTGAAGAGAATGAGAGAAAGTAACTCACCTTCACTCTTGATGTTTTGTCCCGCTTGTCATTCCGATCCCGAAGTCCTCGGGGTGAAGCTGTTAAGATCAAACAATACACAAGCATATACAATTCTCCAATATTTCTGAATCACAAGTTAGAATCCAAATCCATATAGATACAACTCATGAAATTGAAATGCAATCAACACACATGAGTTGGGAAACAAGGCAAGTTAACTTTATTGCAAATTGAATATTCTTACAAAGGTTGCTTGATGTCCAAGCCAACTCCAGCTCCAGGTCCTTCCTCTAGCTATCTCTGCAAAAGGCTTATGATCATAGGTTTGATGCCCCAAAAGTCCTCCCTTTGGCCCATGGAAGGCCTCTCCTTTATAGTGTTTGGGAAGGTTAACCAAAGGAGAGTAAAATGGATCTAAAGAGTGTTTAGTGGATCAAGCCTACTAAACAGAGAGAGGGGTTGGGATTGAATCAAAGCTGGTGATCCCAAGAAAATCTCTCGAAAGGTAAGATCTCGAAATCCATGGAAAAAAGGCTAAAATAGGATTATTGCACCCTAGGGTAGGAGCATAGCGCGGTAAACCTAATTATTGCGCCCCAATAGATGTGCAGAATGCGATAATTCCTGCAAATTGGGTCAATTTGGGTGACACATGGCAGGTGAGATGTTGTCTTTAGTGTTTAGGAAATAGACTTCACTCCTCGGTGTCCAGATGATCATTAAGAGGAAGTGTTGTTTAGGTCACTTGGTGTAAGGATGCGACACTAGGGTTTAGTGTGTAATATTGAGGTATAATAGATGCCCCCTAAAGTGTGAGGTTAGAAGAGACTGATGGCCGAAAGACTTTACAAATACTTTGTGGAGATAACATCGAGGCGAGAAACGAGGAGCTGAAACAGAAACAAAATGTCAGATATACCACCAACGCGGGCATTCCCATGCTCGGAAACAATTGACTCAAAGCATGGCTGCCGACCAATACATTGCAGATCCATGAGTACTGAGATGATGTGGACTGTAGACAAATCATGGCTACTGTGAACAATTGTAGATCCATGAGACAATAATGACACAACCACGATCAATACATAAGTGGATCTGTGTGACAATATAAGAGTGAGGTATTATACGTAATGACTAGGTGGAAACCTGATTAGAGAAACGCCATCGCATCCTGAACGTAATCAATATACAAAAAGGTGTCCAGGGTCTTCTACCCGATCCCAAATGATACGAGTCTAGCCATGTGATTACAAGGTGTTGAAGTCAAACATGGTAGAAACCATTTGATTACCGATCAATGATGTGAACCGTTAACAAATGCGAGGGAAATCACCAATGATTACAATGATCCCCAAAGTATCCATAGTACATCTCAATGAAGTGCGAATAGATGAGTTGGTGTCGAGCACACCAGAGTTTATTCGATCAGAGGTCAATGATAGAAACTTACTGTCGAATACGAGGAAACCTGCCATTGAGGCATGCAGGTACCAAGGTACTAATGGTTGAATCCTAAGCCTAATTCCTGGATAGTGATTTGGCGTCAACAGGAATAGACTCATCGAAGGTGGGCAATAATGATTCCCACATCATCGACATGAAATCAGAACGAGAGATAGTATGTAACGATGGAACAAGAGAACATGTACTGACACAGTGAAATATTTGACATAGTGGATGACTTAGAGCAACGCAAACCCTTTGAACATATAACGGAATGAAGCAGAACCTAGCAGTAGGGTTGATAAATAGCAGAGAACAAACACATGACGAGTAGGCTCGTGGCCAAAGAGACAACTCGAGATGGTTAATAACTCAGCAGAAAAAGATAAATACCCAAAAGTAGAAAAGGGATAGATGCATGCCATGTTCAAAGGTGACGACTGACAAGCTGCCAACAAGATAAACTTGACTCATTTCCCATTTTCCCCCGACATGATGGACAAGTACCTCTTTGTTTTTTTACGAGCTTGAAGAGGATAACAGATGCTCGGTATAGCTCATCTCATAGATGAGTCCGATCTCACATGTTTTACGAACCTGAGAAAGGAGGGGTTCGTCCCAAAGTGGGCCCTTTCGATGTTGAATTTTAACGAGTCCAAAGAAGGAAAAATCGACAGTTTTTCACATTTAGAGAGCCTGAAAAACTTAAAGAAGGCTCCAAAATGTACTTTTTCGTAAATTTAGTCCCTCAATCCCGAAAAAGTGTAAAACAATTCCTAAGAGAACTCTCCTAATCAAAAGTTGACTGAGGTATACCTTTCTCGTAAATAGTCTAGACGGGCCGAAAAAGGGGTAACCTATCACCGAATAGACGACCTTTCAAATACTTTTACAAGTGTGAAAGAGACAAGTGCACTTGGCGATCTTTTCAAAACGAGGGAGTCTGAAAAGAGCTTAAAGAGAACTTCGATGGTCTTTTTCGTAATTTTTAATCATTTTGGTCCGAAAAAGAATAAAATAATACCAAAATGATACTTTCCTCATCATTTTACGAGCACGAGTAAATTCGACTAAGCTCGACACCGTTTACTTAATTTTAACAAGCACAACACGAGTGTGAAAAGGCGCTTGGAATCTTTTTTCAGGTTTTAATCCAGTGCGTGAAAAAGATAAAGTCAGCTCAAATGAAGGTCAAAACATTAACATATCGCCAGTGTGAACAAAGTGGAAGGATACTGTCAAAAATGGTTTATGAAACCTTGGAAAGAGATATTAGTAATGTGAAAAATTTGACCTAAAAAGATATTTAAATAAAATAATGAGCAAAAAATAGTCATGCAACTTATATAAGCAAGAGGTAAAAATAGAAAGTTACCATTTTAACTTGGCTATTTTTGCTCATAGAGGGATTTTTACCTATTGAAGGGTAAAACTTCAAGTGACCATATCCGAATATTGGAGGCACCGTTCTGACAACCGTCTACACCTGGTAAGATCACTTAATCTCCTCTTTCAATTCATGTCCTTATTTTTTATTTCTCATCAGTTTAGTAATTTTTTGAGGAAGCCCTAGGGCACCTTTTTCGCACCTGAAATTATCGCGGCCTCCCTCTGTTGGGAAACACGGTAATTTCACGATTACCGCTCTATAGCACCATATGGGTGTGCGGTAATTCCTGATTTCCGCGTAGCCAGGCTAAGCCCAGGCGCGATAATTACAGAAAAAAGGAAAAAGAATTTAGTGTTTCCTCATGTTTGGGATGAGATCAGTCTTCCAGCTTGCTCATGAATGTTTTAATCGGCTTTTTACAGGAGTTTACATCTCATTTGAGGCAAAATGGTTGATTGGAAGGAAAGGGAACATGAAGCTGATGATCAGGTGGCTGCAAATAACCAAATGACACTAAATGCACTGCAGGCATGTGGGTTGTTGAAGTTCTTTAAGACCAAAGGTATCCGAAAACAGGGCAAATTTCTAACTCACATAATACAAATGTGGGAGCTTGACATTCAGGATTTCCGAGTTGGAGAGCATACTCTCGAGATTGAACTCGAGGATATTTACTTTCTCACTGGCCTCTCTAAGAGAGGGGTGCGGGTGAACTTGATGGGGCACAGGGCCTTAGATGAGAGTACAAATGACTTGATTGTTCGTTACTGTCGACAAGGTTCTTCAAAGAAAAGTGGGAAAGTGGCCATCAAGGATGTGATAGAGCTCCCATTGAGGACTATATTGTTCACTATAACCCGAGTGGCAGGTAGTGTGAGCCCTCATCAGACATCCCGAGCGCAAATGAATCTCACCGTAGAGTGCATGGCACCAACTTTGTTCAACTTGTGTGAGGGGGTGTTATCCAACCTCAAGGAGAAAGTGACCAAGTGCAGAAATGGAGAGACTCGCCAATTTGGATATGGGAGTATCTTAGTCACCTTCTTTTTGGATAGGGTGCCATTGTTGCATCCACAGATATCCATGCCTATCCTCCCTGTGACCGAGCCTCGGATGGGTCGATGGAGTGACTAGGAAGGACGGCTCGGCGGACCAAAAGTATTAGCCTTCGGTGAGGACTTCTTCTCATGGCTTGAGGAGAAGATCATGATGATTGAGGACTACCCCTATGCAGGGGTGGAGTTTTGAGAGGACATTGACTTGGCATTGCCCGATGACGAGGATTGGGACAACTCAGGTATATGACCTTCACTAATGTATTTTTAACTTTTCCAATATATATAACTTTTAGTGATTTTTTAATGTGTAAAAAGACCTAATGTATGTACATGTGCATGTCGTAGATCGTGGATCGAGGAGACCAACGGGCTATTCGCCGTTGCGCCAAGGTGGGGTCCAGCATCAGGCCGCTACTGAGGAGGAAGAGGAGGATGAGGAAGAAGCAGGAGGTATCCATGATGTAGAGCAGAATCTTGTGAGTTTGACCTTAGGAGTTCCTGCTATGAGGATAGATGACGTCCCTCTCCATCTCCAGTGGCATACTATGGGTGTGCCTAGTCGTATCAGCCTACTCCTCCGTAGGGTGGCTAGAGTCGTGGTATGCTACCATGAGCAGTGTGAGGAGTGCGATGATCACGAGGGTTGCGATGATCACGATGATAGCGAGGGTCGCGATGATCGCGATAGGTCTCCTTAGACAGTAGTATTTGCTTTTTGCGGCATGTATACAACATGTAGTCTTGAGAGCCAAATTTTGTATGGGATGGGATGGAATCCTAAATTTTGTCTTTAAACACAACTTTATGATATGTATTCAGGAAAACACTTTTATATGCGATTATTTACATGTGGACTTATTTCTATGATTTATTCATTTACAGTGGCTTGTGTGTTTGATTTATGATGTATTTTTTATGTATGGGCTAGATGCCAATCCAAAATGTAGTTAGCTAATGAGTCGGCTACAAAATTGAATTCTCTTGGTATATGTTGATATGAAATGTAATCAAAAGATTGTTCCAAGAGGCGTACCCTTCTAAATAAGCAAAGTAATATAGGATCACGAACAGTGTAGACACGATTCAAATGGGACACCACGAGTTGGGAGTCTAGAAAGACTGATAAGGAGTCGATTCCAAGGGAAGCAACTTTAGTTAAGACTTCGATGACTACATGGTATTGTGCGATGTTGTTGGTTGCAGGGCCCAAGCAAGTGGCTCCTGAAGATACCAACTTGCTAGCAGGAGAATAAATAACCCATACTACGGAAGCAAGGTTCCGGGTGTGTTGGCTAACACCATCAATGAATCCATAGTAGGCAGACATCTGCGCATAGAAGCACAAGTCGAGGTAAATGAAGATACATGAAATAAAATCCATGCACACACACACAAAAGAAATAACTGAAAACAAGATAAGTACATTATGTACAAAATGTCTCGTGCAGGATAAAACTACACATAGAAACGTTTTAGGTACAGCCCGTTGCGGGGCCGCTCCAAAGGTGTACCGTCACAGTCGACGAGCTCGTAGGATCCTTTTTCCAATACATGCTTTATAATGAAGGGACCGTACCACATGGACTCTAGCTTTCCTTTTCCTAGTTTGTCATGCATCTCGTCGTATGTGAGTACAAGGTTACTTTCATTGAAAATCCGAGGTTGAACTGATTTGTCATACTGTGCTTTGACGCGTTTCTTATGGGCTTCGTTGGCTAAAGTAGCGTCGCGATGGGTTTCATATAGCTTAGCTAGATACAGAAACCATTCCTCTTCGGAAGTTGTATCGGGAAGTAGCTCTATGGCTATATTCAGTGACGGAATTTCACATTCAATTGGAAAAATGGCTTCCAGGCCATACACCAGTTGAAGTGGTGTGAACCCGGCAACACTTTTCAATGATGTTCAGTAGGCCCATAATGTCGAGAAGAGAGCTAAGTGCCAATTGGACTTATGAGTACCCACAATGCACTGAATCACGTGCTTCAAAACTTTGTTTATGGATTCGACTTGGTCATTGGCCTGTGGGTAGTATGGGGTTGATTTTTCATGATGAAAACCCAACTTGGCACTCAATTCTTCAATCATATGGTTCCTAAAATGGGAACCGTGATCGGTCACAATAGACTGCGAAACTCCGAACCTAGCTATGATGTGGTTGAATATGAATTGTGCTGCTGTTTTACTGTCTTCTACAAAAGTAGGCATCGCTTCAACCCATTTTGTGAAATAATCAACAGCTACTATAACATAGCTGTGCCCCTAGGATAAAGTGGGCTTACAATGCGTGAAATCAATGCCCCATTTGGTGAAGGGGCCGATGGAAACAACAGGGTGAAGTGGATCAGGATGCGAGCGTTTCTTGCTATGGAAGAATTGACAGGGTGGACATTTCTTGACCATTTCAATGCAATCTTTGAAAATCGAGGGCCAGAAATATCCCGCTCGTAGAATCTTTTGGGCCATAGACAACCCAGAGAGATGACCACCACATGCTCTAGAGTGGAAGTCATTAAGAACGCGTTCAGTTTCATCCAATGTTAAACAAATTCAAAGAACGGTATCGACACCATGGAGATAAAGGGTATCGTTGATGATGAGGTAGTACTTAGCATGATGTCGAATGCGTCAGTGTTGATCGCGGTTGAGTTCAGGTCGAAAACGTTGGGTTTGGAGATAGAGCATGATATCCCCATACCACGGATCGGACGTGCCAATGAGGAAAAATGATTCATTGGGGAGAGAATCAATGGGCTTTGGTTACTCAGTGATATGGGGCAAAGTACAAATCAGCTCTGTGAAGACCAAAGATTTCTTGGATTTTGCTTTGGCAAATTCTAAGTCAAATTCTTGAAGGACAACAATCCAATGAGTGTATTTTCCCCCAAGCACTTGATGTGTGAGGATGTAGTACATTGGATTGAAATCAGCAATGATAGTTGTTTGGTGGAGCAGAATGTAGTGGCAGAACCTCTAGACAGCAAAAACTGTAGCCAGAGCCAGTTTTTCAACATGCGAGTAGTGGGTTTCGGAGTTGAGGAGACTCTTACTAAGATAATAAACTACATGTTCTATTCCGTTGGGCATCTTCCTGAACTAACACCATGCTAATGGTGGAAGTGGAATTTGCGAGATATAAGATGTAATCTCGTGTGTAATTGGGGGGTTGGATTATGGGATCCTTAGTGAGGGATGCCTTTAGATTATCAAAATATCGTTTGGCTTCATCGTCCCAAACGAAAGGGATGTTCTTTTTCAGAAGTGTCATGTAGCCTTTGGTGATCTCGGCAAAATTGGACATGAAATGGCATAGAAAGTTTGCATGCCCCTGCAAACTTTGAAGTTCTGGTATGTCTTTGGGTCAAGGCAGAGCTAGAATGGTTTCTACCTTCACTGGGTCTAAACATATACCGTCCTTGGAGATTATGAATCCCAATAGTTTTTTGGCTTCGACACAAAAGACACACTTGTGTGGATTTAAACGACTATTGTAGTGGCGACACCTGGAAAAGATGGCGCTTAAATGATCTGGGTGATCATCCCGAGCCTGAGAATGGGCGGGGAGGTCATCAAGATATGGTTCTACAATATGTTTAATGTCGTGAAATGCGTATGACATCGCCCATTGGAAAGTTGCCCCGACGTTATTGAGGCCAAAAGGTAGCTTTCGGTATGCAAAGGTCCCCCATGGGAAAATGAAGGATGTCTTATGCTAGTTGGTGGGGAGTATCTCTATCTGATTATAGCCGAAGAAGCCATCCATGAATGAAAATATGACACTCTCGGCACAGTTATCGATAATCTGGTCAATAAACGGAGTTGGATAGTTGTCTTTTGGACAAACTTTGTTCAAATCATGGTAATCGACACAGACTCTAATCATACCCCGTTTCTTCTCCACGGGAACGATATTAGACACCCATTCTATCAACGGGACAGGATAAATAAAAACAACACGCAGAAGTTTTTCAATTTCTGCTTTGATAGCCATTGCCTTGCGGGGATGAACGGGCTGGAGTTTCTGCCGAACTGGTCGGGCACTAGGAAAAGTTTGGATTTCATGGACCACGATGGAAGGGCCTATTCCTGGCATTTCTTCATAACTCCAAGCAAAAATGTCGCAGAATGTTTTAAATAAGGCGGTATAGAAATCCACCTCGGTGGGAGTACATGTCTTGCCTATGTGAATGTTTTCCACGACACCAGGTTTCACTGAAATGTTAATAGGAGTAGTTTCCATGATGTTGGCCAAGTTTCCTTTGGAGAATATATCGTCAAATGAAGTGGGAAACTTGGGTTTAACAATTTCAAGTGAACTGCTGGATTTGGTGTCTTGCTCGATCACCTGGATAGTAGGGAAAGAAGATCGATGATGGTAATATTCCCAGGGTGGTTCATCGATGCACATAACCTCCATGATTGATTCATCGGAAGGAAAAATCAGTGTGAGAGGATCGATAAGTGATGATGATGGGCCAGCCTCAGATGAGAGCTATGCCATGGCGTGATGCGTAGTAGGATCGAACCAATCTGTGGCTGACTGGATCGCTAGATAACTTGTGAGGTTCCTGTTTAAAGGAATGGAGTCGTCGTAGTTTTCAAGATCTGTAGGACTCAGTATCACCCAAGAATCAGTAGATCCATTGGATGGGGTGGTACTTGACGATATCATGTTGATGGCATGTATAGGGGATCTGAGCTCCGAGAATACTTCGATGAGGGAGGAATCCTTGATAAGACCAATGCTAACATCTTCAAGACAGTACTAAGACTGACCCAGTACTGGAACAGTGTGGGCGGAGTTTGAATGAGTGTCTGAAGTACAGAAGTCTAACTGATCTATAGTGACAATATTCCCTTGGTGAGGAAATTGTACTAGTCGAAAGACGGAAGATGCAACGGCGGTCATGGCGTAGAACCAATTCCGACCGAGTAGAAGATTGTAATCCAATGGTGCATCTACGACTTCGATGTGCATAGATACTGTCTTAACCCCTAGTTGAATGCCAATCGTAGGAATGAGTCCGTATGGCTGAAAACCGTGTCCGTCAAATGCTCTGAGAGTAGTGGGAGAAGTTGTAACTTCAGGTGAGCCTATGGCTCTCCAACAAGTCAAGGACATGATCGACGTGGAAGCACCTTCGTCTAAGACAATGCGATGAATGTTGTTTCCATGGATCTTTGTATGGACTTGGAAGGTTAACTGGTGAGAAAGCCAAGGTTTAAAACACTCCAAGTTAAACATAATCGTGTTTGAAGTATCCGGGTCCATTGGCCCTAGTACTGAAAGTAAGGTTCTGCGCTGCGTGGGGCAGTGTTGGAGAGCCTAGAGAGTCGACGTCGTGCATGGTTCTTGAGCTAGGTCCTCAACAATATTGTAATTTTGGGCTGCTCACGCGTTAGGATTAAATGTTGCCTTTCAGATGGTGCCTTTGGGTGGGCGCAGCATTGTGTCTGTGACAGGTCTTTCAATGTGGAGTTGATTGTTGGGGGGAGGGATGATAGAAGTATCTTCAGAAGGAGACTTTCCATTGGCTGTCTTCGGTTTGTTTGAACTTGGAGGGGTATCGTATGTCTTTGCTCGAGTGGATATATGAATCTCTTCGTTACTCATCATCAAAATTTTGCGGTTTACGTACGTTTCTCCGCGGGGTGGGTTGTTTGGGTTGCCCCCTTGTGGGGGATCGTGGGTAATGATATGTTGCTGTTGTTGGGGGAAAGGATTGGTTAACACTGTAGGGAGAGAGGATCCTTTAACAAATTTGTTGACTTCATCCTTGTTAGGACAATCGCATGTGTAGTGATCTTCCTAGCAAACCAGGCCGGGGAACTTTGCTTTTCGACGTGGTTTGGGATCGTTGTTGGTTGGTTGCATCTTGGGGTTCTCCTATTGGTTAGAAGGTTTCTTGGATTTTCCACAGTTATTCTTCTTCTTTCCTCCGAATGGTTGTGATGTGGATTAAACCGCGTTCATCTTGGAGGAAGGAGCAGGAGAGGTAGAAGCTTTGGGAGCAGCCTGGGGTGGAGAGGGGGAAGCAGTAACTTGCTTCCCACTCAGTTTGGTGGCAGGCTGAGCCTTAACTGAGTCGACGATACCGTCAATGGGGGGTTCAATGGTAGGCTTGGTTGGATCAGTAGTGGTGCGGATGGCATGGGGAATAAGCTCATATAAAGTTTCAAATTGGGTATATACCAAATCCATATACTAAGCGCAAGAAATCACTTGTTCCTCCGTGACAGGTCCGCCCATGGCAATATCCCTGGCGATGGGAGGCAGAAATGATTTCGTGAACCAATCAAAGAGTAATTGGTCCGGAATGGGTGCCTTAATTAACCTGCGGCGTCGACGCCACTCATGAATATGATCTGAGATATTTGTAGAAGTGGTTTGATGTAGTGAGGTCAATAGGTCTGTTCCAGTCTCGTACCGAATGGGGAGCTAAAAATGTGTCAGAAATTGCATGGCCAAGGTATTGAAATCGTGAAAGTAGTGTTGTGGTAGCTCGATATACCATTTTCCTGCCGTGTCGGTGAGCGTACATTGGAAGAGCCGTAACCGAATGGAGTCGTCCATCAATGAGTTTGAAGAACACCAAAGATGGAAGGTCTTTACGTGGTTCTTGGGGTCTTCCCTGGGTTTGGCATCGAACTTGGGAATGTCTGATGGTAGTTTGGCTAGGATGGGTGGCCAATGTGGTTCATGCCGTATGGGATCGTTAATAAGCCTAAAAAAATCGGGTAAGTCTAGCGTAGCCATGAAGGGAAGTTGAAGATTGGGATGCGGGTACGAGTAGTAATTATATGGTGTAGGGATTCCCATAGGACCCTACACAGCATAACGCTGGGTATTGTACCCATGCATGTTTCCTGCGGGATACTGTTGGAATTTATGAGGATAGTAGACCATCTGGTTAACCGGTTGAGTGTTCAAAATCATGGGATTGACTGTCTGATTCGGAATCATAGTAGTAACCGGTTGTTGAACATTCTTCTAAGTAGGGACGACGAGTATGGTACCCTGGGGTTGTTGCATCCCAAGAATGTTTCCTGTTCCTGGTTGGGGTATGGTTCCCTAGGATTGTTGCATCCCATAAATGTTTCCACCACCTTTATTGGGTGGAGGATTTCCAATACCAGGGTTATGGGATGCCTGTAAGAATGGTGTCCATGGAATATTAGTTCCACCCTGATGAAGAGGTGGGTTCCATGGAGTATTCGCGGTCGAAGGATAGGGAATTCCAGAGTTCAAGTTGGGGGGAATGAAAGGTTGAGTAGGTTTCCCCCCAACTTGATTCTAGTTTCCGAACAAAGAGTAACCCCCACTCTGTGGGATTTGGGATCCCCAAGAAGGAAGAATGCCTGATGAGGGATGTTGAAAATGGGGTCCGGTTGGGATACTGGCATGAGGTTGTCTGCTGCCAGGTAAGTTATACGTGCCCAACTGAGCAGATGGTGCTGATTGAGAGGGTTGTTGAATGGTGCCAGTGGGGGCGTTAACAAGTGGTATTCCTCCAAATGAAGGGACTTGTTGAGCTGACAGAAATAATCGAGGTGTTTGTTGAGTAGCCCCGCTTTGGATGGTACCAAGAGGTTTCCCTCCAGCAGGTGGTGACTCGAACTAGTGTTCCCAAGATATGGTTTTCCTCCTGTAGGCAAGTTTGATGGTCTGCCCGGAGGGGGTTGGTTGTTGGGATCAATGATTCTAGTAGTCAGTTGTCCGCCTCCTGAAATGGTATAGATGGTGGCCGAAGATGAACCTCTGATCAACATGGATGATCCAACAGTATGACTTGATGTTCTTCCAATACTAGAAAGGTGGGGTAGTGTCGATTGGCCAATAGCGCCAAAGGTTCCAATTTGTGGAGGGGGTCTTCCATACGTTTCAAGTGGGGACGGTGAGAACATTGGGTTATCCCTCATAATGGGTATGTTCCCTGAAGATATGTCGAACATATTGTGCGGCAGCAAGTGTGGGGAATTTAACCGAGGGGTATCAGGTGTCACATCCATGGGGTCTTGAAAAATAGGAGGATCATCGAGGGCATGGCCCATATTTTTATCCCATGAGGGGTCAAAAATGCGAGCTGTCCGATTGGGTTCGGGAAAGAGATCGGGTATAGTGAAATATGAGGGTTCGGATCCATCAGCATAGGAGTGATGGAACTCTGTGATAGACGGAATATTGGGAGCTCGGTAACTAGGAGGACGGGTGGAAGGGGGGTATTGGGAAGTCGACGAGAGCATTTGCTCCGTATCACGTTTGAATTGTTCCAATGCTAAAGGAGAGTTAGCCAAACTAACCATGCTAGATTGGATAGAAGCCATAATCTCTTGTCCTGAGGGGTGATCGGGGAGGGACACGGTGAAAGGTATAGTGCTAGAAGAACCCGTTTCATGAGTGTGAACACTTGATAGTGCAGTGGTGGTAGGCGAAGGTTCCGCCTAGGATGTAAAATAGTCAAACTCAGGTTGAAATGGTCTGGGAGGTAGCTCAGTTTCTTCAATAATTTCAACGTATCCATCCAGGACTTGAATCAGGTTGGACTTGTCTTCGTCGGATCCTTCAATAGTTCCAACAGATCCTTCAAGAACATCGTAGAAAGTGTCTGTTGGCGGGGTAGTGCTAGCATCTGGGAGGGTGATGGCCTCCGGTATAGAATCATGTGTAGTACTAACTTTAGAAGCTGATGTGCTGTACACTGTGGGAGGAATTTCTGGAATGACAGTGGGTTGTGGGATAGCCGAAATCTCAGGCGTATTACTGGTTTCAGAAACTGTAAGAGGTTCTGAGACAGTGCTGTGAGTTACAGGTATAGAAGGAGCTGAAGATGTAGTACGGATATGTTATACCTCAATATTACACTTGAAAACCTAGTGTCTCATCTTTGCATCAAATAACATATACGACACTTCCCCCTACTAATAAACAACTAGAATAGGAGATCATTGACTGAACACTAAAGACAAACCCTTTTTCTGCCATCTGTCAACCCAACTTGGTCCTGTTTGCAAGCAGTACCGCACCCTGCACATCTACTGAGACACAGTAGTTCGTACTACCGCGTGTTGCTCCTCCTCTGGGGCACGGTACTATCGTGCTATGCTCAGTATTAGGGGCACTTTAGTCCACTTATAGCCTTTGTTCCATGAAGTTTGGGATCTCAACCCTCGAGAGATTCTGTTGGGATTGCCACCTTTGATTCGATCCCAACCCCCTCTTTGTTTAGCTGGCCTGATCCACTAAACACTCCATAGATCCACACTTCTCTCTTGTTGGTTAACCTTCCCACATGCTATAAGAGAGAGGCCTTTCATGAGCCAAATGGAGGACTTTTGGGGCATAAAACCTATGATCATAAACCTTTTGTGGAGATAGCTAGAGGTGGAAGCATTTGGAGCTAGAGGATTGGCTTGGGCATCAAGCAACCTTTGTAAGCACTTTTCAAGCTTCTTAATAATATAACTTGCCTTGCTTCCTAATTCGTGTGTATTGATTATATTTCAGTTTCATGAATTATATCTGTATAGATTTGGAATTGAACTTGTAATTTAGAGACATTGGAAGATTGCATGTGCTTGTATATTGTTTTGTCTTAATAGGTCTATCGTGAGGACTTCGGGACCAAAGCTACAAGCAGGATAAACGCCGAGAGTGGAGGTGAGTTACTTTCTCTCTTTCCCTCTGATGTAAAAGCTCTGAAATACTTGTTTAATCCAGGATCCAAGATTACATTTGTTTCATTTTTGTCTTAGTATAGAGCTAGATTAATCTGCTTTATCCTAAGAGAGTTTCTCTTTATCCGTAGGGAGAAATATCTGCAACAAAACTGGCGAATCTGCTGGTTTGAACCCTGTTTGATTGAGTTCTTTCACTTTCAGTCATCCTTGATTGTGATTTTTCTCTTCCTTCAAACCAGTAGTGGATTTTGGTCTTTTTGACCTCCATTCAACCCCCTTCCCTCTGCATTAGCTCTCAACCTTTTGATCAGTAAGTCCTCTGGGTCTGCACACCCTTGAAAAGTACATAACTTTTCATAAAGTAGCGCCCTCTCCTTTTTTTTCCAGCAGTACCGTGCCCCCGTAACTACCTACAAAGCGGTAGTACCGCGCCCTTCACACTTTCTAGAATGCGGTAGTGTACCAGTACCGCACCTGGAGTTATGGCAAGCACATGGTAGTCCCTGTAATTTTTTTTTTTATCTTACTTTGTTTGGTTCCTACAAGTCATTTATGACCTTCTCTGCCTTGGGGTTATTTTCTTGCTGCTCCTTAGCACCCTGCAACTTGCTTAGCCATAGCACCGTGCTTCCACTTTATTGTGTAAATCCTTGTAGACAATTTTCAAAACTTTGGGTTAATGGCCATTAATTATCATCATATCTACTTCTTTATTCCCAATTGCTTCTTGTCTACATACCCTATTACTGTTAGCCAGTTGCAAGTTTCTTTGGTTTGTTTGTATTTTTGGTTTGAGCTTGTATTCTTTGAGTTAGTGGCATCATTTGCATCTTCATCACCCATTCATTATTTTTGCATTATCTTGATCCTTTCATCATAATCAAGTTTTTGTCACTATTTTCTTTCCCTTGATTATATAATTCTGAAGATTACATCATTCTTACAAGCATTATCTTTTCCATTACTGTTATTAAAATCAATATTGGAAATTATCTTTTGAGAACATTGTTTTTCTTTTAGTTGAAAAGATCCAGTCATACTTTTGCACATTAGGAAGTGAATCATTCATTGTTGTTTGCCACATAAATTCTCATTTTGAAGCATCATTGTTGTAGATCAGTTACATTTGAAAGTAGTGTTTACTTCAGTTTGGCTTATTTGAAAAAGAAACAAAAAGTTGTTTGGAGTGGTTTTCTTTTCATTCCTTTGAAAAATTCATGCATTATGATCGAAGAACTCTCTCTTTACTTTAGCTATATTTCATCGAATAAAAGGCTCATTTTGATTCATTCTCATTTGCATGGTTTGGGTCGTCACAACATCACCAAGTTTCATGTCCATTTACCCGATTGAGTAATACAACCACTAAAATTTACACTCCCTAACTCAACACACCATAACCTCACTTGAGGAGAAAAAGAACTTGTTAGTTAGGTAGGACACCGGGGATAGGAATCCAAATAATTCCCGCTTGTCATTATCATCTAAGACATAGTTGTCCTCTAGGGTACCAAAATACTCTAGTATTTGTTGACATGGTCATACACCAGTTTGTGGAGGGGTCTCCTGTTGTTTCAGGGGTTAAATTGCCGCGAGATCGAGAACCAGACGAACTCTGTGGAATGCCGCACTCCACTTAGCCCTAAGGAAACATCGATCATTGTATTCCTTGTATTCTCCGACCATCATACTGGTGATACAAGGGTGATAAGGAAGAAGCGCTGAAAACCTTTTCCAACGTGTCATGAACGAGATAGCTTAGTGAATTTTCTGCTAGGGCTCTTTTACCCAGTGTTATCACTCCAAGAAACCCTTTGTGGTTGTAGACCAAAGGTGCTTGGTAACTTAAGAAATTATAATAATCGAAGTGTGGATCAATGGGATAACTGAGAAGACTAAGCAGTGAGATAACATGCCATGCCTCTAAATAAGCCAGTGCTTCGAGAAATCAAATATCAGTTACAGTAAATAATCAAGGTATGAAGAAAGACATTCAAGATAACCAAATACAGAGCTGTAGGGTCATACAAGAATATAAAGAAGATCTAATTCCTCCATGAGCTGTATCAGAAGATGACAGTTCTGAACAACTGAATTGAATAGAATCAAATGTAGAATAATGGAAATTGTGGAAAGACTGATATCTAATGACCAAAGAAAACTGTGATTCATATAACAAGAAAGTGTCAAGTACATAGCCCCAAATGTATCCAAACTTGAGCCTCCCTAATAGTCTTGGTTCTGTGGCTTTATAGCCTTTACTCTGCTAGTTCAGCGAACAAAACTGAGATCTGGGCGAAATTAGAGAAAATTGGCAAAAACAGGCTTTCGGCAGTTAACTCTTCTGCTAATTTTGTGCCTTAGCCGCCGGAAGTCAGACCTTTCGGCAGCTAATGAGCTCTGTGGGGCTCTCCTAAGCTGCCGAAAGCTGTAACCGTTTCAAAAATTTAAACCCAAAACGTTGCTTTCTGCTGATTTCGTGCCTTAGCCGCCGGAAGTCAGACCTTTCGGTAGCTAATGAGCTCTGTGGGGCTCGCCTAAGCTGCCGAAACCTGTAGGATTCCTGAAAAAACTGCCTTTGGAAAAAATCGATTTTCTCAACCGTTCGATGTCCGTTTTGCACGTTCGAATAGTCGATTTTGATCTACAGATCATAAGCTATCCATTGGTGCTTCCAGATCTGAATTTGGAGTTCGGGAAGGCCTTCAAAATCGCCCTGCAAGATCACGCGATTTCAGCAGAAAATTCCTCTTGAGTTATGGTTCAACAATGAAAATACCTCACAGGGCAGCCAAGTGACAAATCATAGCTGAGCATTCGGGATTTATTTAATAACAGAGCATGTTGCAATAGACAGATGACATAATGACTGGAGATTTAGCCTGTCGTTGTAGGGATGAAGCGTTCTAGTTCAAACTGACTTTGTGGCTAAAATTTAGGAATGGAATCGAAACCACTTTCACAGACTCAGTTAACTGTCGAAAAGCTGGGATTTTTTGATATTGAAGGCCAAGACTCACAAAAATAAAAAAATTTACCCATTCTATCAACCAAAATGACGGTGGTCAATTTGGGAGATAACACCCAGGATCCCTTTCGGTAGAGGGATATCCTTCCATTATTGGTCTCTCATGTTGTATTGTTCGACTTGGATTTCATCACCTTGTGAAGGATACAACTTGTTGAGGTCTCCAGCTCTTAGTTAGGAGGTTTTGCTTGCTATTTCATCTTCGTAGAGGGTCATTTTTCTTTTTTAGTGATTGCTTGTTGGCATTCTGGCCATTCTTATTTTTAGCTCGCTTACTGTGACACTGGTCTTAGTATAGTTTTTAGAGCTTGCTTTTTGGCGTGTGAGCCTTGCTTTTTCTAGATCCCCTTTTGCACACTCGGCTGCATTAGAGTTTTTGAGTTCTTTCTTATGAGACTGTCCCCGGAACTTGTATTCCTACCATTATGTCCGAACCATAGAGATCACGAAGAGTACAGGGACGAATCCCACCACCACCACCATGGAATTCTAGTCCACCTACATCACGTATTCCTGCCCCTGCTGGCTGCGGTGCCAGCCGAGGGAATGTTCCACCACCTATCCACACTACATCTTCAGTTCGTCCTGTAACTGTAACTCACAGCACAGTCTCAGAACCTATGGCAGTTTATGCAACCAGTAACACACCTGAGATTTCGACTGTCACTTCACCCACTTTTATTCCAGACATACCTGCCACAGTGGACAACACTGCAGAGGCTGAAGCTAGTACTACCCATGATACTAGACCAGATCCTATCACCCTCCTAGATGTTAGCACTACCCTTCCAACAAATACTTTCTACGATGTTCCGGAAGGATCTGTTGGAACCATCAAAGGATCCGACGAAGATGTGTCCGAGCTGATTGCAGTCCTGAACGGATACATCGAAATTATCAAAGAAACCAAACTACCTAATACACCTTTTGAACTTGAATTTGACTTTCTTTCTTCCCAGGTGGAACCTCTGCCTGCCACTATGCCGTTAGGTGTTCACACTCAGGAAACCGGTTCTTCTAGAAACATACCATTTACCGTATCCCTCCCCGATCTCCCCTCAGTACAAGAAATCATGGCATCGATCCAATCTATTATGGTTAGTCTTGCTAACTCCCCTTTAGCGTCAGAACAGTTTAAACATGATACAGAGCAAATGCTCTCAATGGCTTCTAGATATCCCCCTGCTACCCATCCTCCTGATTATCGAGCTCCCAATGTTTCGTCTAGCCCAGAGTTTCATCACTCCTATGCTGACGGCTTCGGACCTTCAGATGTTACTATACCTCATTTATTTCCGGATCCCAAACACCCAGCTCGCACTTTCAACCCCTTCCAGGATACAAATCCGGGCCAAGCCCTCGATGGTCCTCCTTCTTTTTAAAACTCTATGGACGTAAGTCCTGATACCCCTCGGTTAAATTACCCACACTTGCTACCGTTAAGTATGTTTGACGTACCTTCCAGGGACACACCACTTATGAGGGATAACCTAGTATTCTCTCCATCCCCACTTGTAACGTATGGAAGACCCCCTCCACAAATAGGCACCTTTGGCACCATTGGCCAATCGAAACTATATTACCTTCCTAGTGTCGAAAGAACGTTAATTCATACTGCTGGATCATCCATGCTGACCGGAGGTTCGTCTTCGGCCACCATCTACACCATTTCAAGAGGTGGACAACTGACTATTGGAACCACTAATCCCAACAACCAACTCCCTCTAGGCAGACCATCAACCCAGCCTATGGGAGGACAACCATTTCTTGGGAACGCTGCTCCTAGACACCAACCCCCTCCTATTGGACCATCCAATCCGCCTGCTGGAGGGAAACCCCTTGATACCATTCAAAGCGGGGCAACTCAGCCAACACCTCCATCCTTTCCATCGGATCAACAGGGCCCTTTACTTGGAGGATTCCCAATCGTTAACGCCCCCACTGGAACCATTCAACAACCCTCTCAACCAACAAAATCTGCTCAGTTAGGCATGTATAATACACCTGGAAGCAGGCAACCTTATGTCGGTATTCCAACCGGACCTCATCCTCAACATCCCTTTTCAGGAATGCTTCCTTCTTGGGGATCTCAAATCCCACAGAGCGGGGGATACTCATTGTTCAGAAACTGGAATCAAGCTGGGGGGAAACCTATTTAAACTCTCGTTTCCCCCAAATTGAACTCCGGTTTTCCCTACCCTTCAGCCGCAACCACTCCATGGAACCCATCCCTTCAACCTACACCTCTTCATCAGGGTGGAACCCATATTCCATGGACGCCATTCTTGCAGCCACCCCCTAACCCTGGTATGGGAAATCCTCCACCTACTCAAGGTAGTGGTAACATTCCTGGGACCCAACAACCCCAGGGAACCATACCCCAATAAGGAGCAGGAAACATTCATGGGATACAACAACCCCAGGTTACGGTACCCTCCATCCCCACTCAGCAGAACGTCCAACAACCAGTTACCACTGTGATTCCCAGTCAGACAATAAATCCCATGACTTTGAACACACAATCGGTTAACCAGATGGTCTACTACCCCCAAAACTTCCAGCAGTACCCCACGGCAAACATGTATGGGTACAACACGCAACAGTATGCTGTATAGGGCCCCACAGGCATCCCTGCGCCGTATAACTACTACTCATACCCGTAGCCCAATCATCAACTTCCTTTCTTGGCCACCTAGACTTACCTGATTTGTCGAGGCTCATCAACGATCCTATTTGGCATGAACCTCATTGGCCACCCATTTCAGCCAAACTTCCATCGGACATTCCTAAGTTCGATGCCAAACTCGGAGAAGACCCTAAGAACCATGTGATGACCTTCCATCTTTGGTGTTCATCTAACTCACTGATGGACGACTCCATTCGATTACAGCTCTTCCAGCGCACACTTACCGGTATGACAACAAAATGGTATATCAAGCTGCCTCAACACTCCTTTCGCGATTTTAATACCTTGGCCATGCAGTTTCTGACTCATTTCCGGCTCCCCATTCGATACGATACTAGAACAGAACTATTAACCTCACTACGTCAAACCACTTCTACGCACAGCTCGGACCACATCCATGAGTGGCGTCGACGCCGTAGGTTAATCAAGGCACCCATTTTGGACCATTTACTCGTTGATTGGTTCACGAAGTCATTCTTTCCTCCCATCACCAGGGATATTGCCATGTGCGAACCGGTCACGGAGGAACAAGCCATTTCTTCTGCTCAGTATATGGATTTGGTATATACCCAATGCAGAACTCTACACGAGCTTCTTCCCCATGCCACCCGCATTACTACTAATCCAACCAATCCCACCACTGAACCGCCCATCGACGGCATTGTTGGTTCATTCAAGGCTCATCCTGCTACTAAACCGACGGGGCAACAAACCCTTACTTCCCCCGCTCCACCTCAGGCTGCTGCTAAATATTCTACTTCTCCTTCTCTCTCCTCCGAGGTGAACGTAGTTCAATCTACATCACAACCATCCAGAGGAAAGAAGAAGAACAATCGTGGAAAATCCAAGAAAACTTCTAACCAACAGGAGAACCCCAAGCCACAACCTACTCACAATGACCCCAAACCACGTCGGAAAGCAAAGTTTCCCTGCCTCATTTTCCAAGAGGATCACTACACACGTGAATGTCCCTACAAACACGAAGTCAATAAATTTGTCAAAGGATCCTCCCACCCGGCAGTGTTAACTGATCCTTTCCCTCAACAGCAACAACAGATGTTTTCCCACGATCCCCCGCAAGGGGGAAATCCGAACAAACCACTTCGCGGAGAGACATCCGCAAATCGCGAAATCCTGATGACGAGTAATGAAGAGATTCATATAACCACTCGTTCGAAGACATACGATAACCCCTCAAGTTCAAACAAACAACCAGAGAAAGCCAAGGGCAAGTCTCCTATTGAATATCCTCCTCTCATACTCCCCCCCAACAATCATCTCCATATCGAGAGACCACCTACAGACACAATGCTACGCCCACCCAAAGGGACCATCCGAAAGGCGACATTCAATCCCAACGCGTGAGCTGCCCAAAATTACAACATTGTTGAGGACTTATCCCAAGCACCATGCACGATGTTGACTCTCGAGGTTCTCCAACACTACCCTACGCAGCACAGAACCTTACTCTCAGCACTGGGGGCAGTAGACCCAGATACTTCAAACACTATCATGTTTAACTTGGAGTATGTCAAACCCCGGATTTCCCATCAGTTAGCCTTCTAGGTTCATACAAAAATCCGTAGAAATAGAATCCATCACACTGTCTTAGAGGAGGGTTCTTCCACGTCGATTATGTCTTTGAATTGTTGGAGAGCCTTAGGCTCACCCGAAGTCACAACTTCTCCTACTACTCTCAGATCGTTTGACGGACATGGTTTTCAGCCATATGGACTCATTCCTGCGATTGGTGTTGAACTGGGGGGAAAAATAGTATCTATACACATCGAAGTCATAGATGCGCCATTAGATTACAATCTTCTACTTGGACGGAATTGGTTCTACGCCATGACCGCCATAGCATCTACCGTCTTTCGACTAGTACAATTTCCTCATGAAGGGAAGATTGTTACTATAAACTAGTTAGATTACTGTATCCCAGACTCTCATTCAAACTCCTCCAACACTGTTCCATTATTGGATCAGCCCCGGTACCATTTCCAAGATGTTGGCGTTGGTCTTATGAAGGATTCCTCCCTTATCAGAGTTTTCCCAGAGCTCGGATCCCTTGTATAGCCAGTCAACATGATATCATCAAGTATCACCCCATCCAATGATTCCTGGGTGATACCGAGTCCTACCGAGATTGAAAACTATGGCAACTCCATGCCATTAAATAGGAACCTCGCAGCATATGAGGCGATCCAATCAGCCATTGATTGGGTCGATCCTACTACCCATCACCCAGTGGCACAGCTCTCGTCTGGGGCTAGTTCATCCTCACCCCTAATCGATCCTCTCACATTGGTTTTTCCTACCGACGAATCAATCATGGAGGTTATGTGCGGTGATGAACCACCCTGGGAAGATTTCCATCATCAGTCTTCTTTTCCCACTATCCAGGTGGTTGAGCCAGGTACTAAACCCAGCACTTCACTTGGAATGGTTAAAACCAAGTTTCCCACTGCATTCGATGAAATATTTTCGGAAGGAAACTTGGCCAGTCTCATGGCGACCACTCCCATTGACATTTCAGTGAAGCTTGGTGTCGTGGAAAACATTCATATTAGCAAAACTTGTACTCCCACCGAGATGGAGTTCTACAGTTCCTACTTTAAAACATTCCACGATGTTTTTGCTTGGAGTTATGAAGAGATGCCTGGAATAGATCCTTCTATCGTGGTCCATGAGATTCCAACCTTTCCTGGCGCCTGACCTGTTCGACAGAAACTCCGACCCGTCCACCCCAGTAAGACAGTCGCTATCAAAGCCGAAGTCGAAAAAATTTTGCGTGCTAGTTTTATCTATCCTGTCCCGCTGACATAATGGGTATCTAATATTGTTACCATAGCCAAGAAATAGGGTACGATTAGAGTCTGTGTCGATTATTGTGACTTGAACAAAGCTTGTCCAAAGGACAACTACCCAACGTTGTTCATCGACCAGATCATCGATAACTGTGCCGGGAGTGTCATCTTTTCATTTATGGATGGATTTTCCGGCTATAATCAAATCGAGATACTCCCAGCGGACTAGCATAAAACAACCTTTATCTGCCCATGGGGAACCTTTGCATATCGAAAGTTACCTTTTGGCCTAAAAAATGCCGGGGCAACTTTCCAACGGGAGATGTCGTACACATTTCACGATATCAAACATCTTGTAGAACCGTATCTTGATGACCTTCCCGCTCATTCTCAAACTCGAGAAGATCATCCTGATCACTTAGGCACCATCTTTGCAAGGTGCCGTCGCTACAACATTCGTTTGAACCCGCATAAGTGTGTTTTTTGCGTTGAAGCTAGAAAAATTTTGGGATTCATAATCTCCAAAGACGGTATACAATTGGACCCAACCAAGGTAGAAGCTATCTTAGCCCTGCCTTCCCCCACGAACATACCAGAACTTCAAAGTTTGCAAGGGCACACAAACTTTCTACGCCGTTTCATATGCAACTTTGCCGAGATAACAAAAGGCTACATGAGGATTCTTAAGAAGAACATCCCCTTCTTTTGGGATGACGAAGCCCAATGCTCCTTTAATAATCTAAAGGCATCCTTAACTAAAGATCCTGTGATTCAACCCCCCAATTACACACGGGATTACATTCTATATCTCCCAGCTTCAACTTCCACCATTGGCATGGTGTTAGTCCAAGAGGACACCAACGACATAGAACATGTAGTATATTATCTTAGTAAGAGTCTTCTTGACTTCGAAACTCGTTACTCACATGTTGAAAAACTGGCTCTGGCTACAGTTTTTGCCGTCCAGAGGTTCCGCCACTACATTTTGCTCTGCCAGACCACTGTCATAGAAGATTTCAATCCAATGTACTACATCCTCACATGTCAAGTTCTTGGGGGCACATATTCCCATTGGATTGTTATCCTACAAGAGTTTGACTTGGACTTCGCCAAAGCCAAATCCAAGAAATCTTTGGTCTTTGCAGAGTTAATTTGTAACTTGCCCCATGTTACTGAGCAACCTGATCCCATCGATTCTCTTCCCGATGAATCGTTTTTCCTCATTAGCACGTTCGACCCGTGGTATGGAGATATTTTTCTATATCTCCAAACCCAACATTTTCGCCCCGATCTCAATCGCGATGAACGTCGACGTATCGAACATCACGCCAAGTACTACCTTATAATCAATGATACCCTTTACTGTCGTGGTGTTGATACCATTCTTCAACGTTGTTTAACCTTAGACGAGGCTGAACACGTTCTTAATGACTCCCATGCTGGAGCCTGTGGTGGCCATTTCTCTAGGATGGCTACGACCCAGAAGATACTACGAGCGGGATATTTCTGGCCCTTGATCTTTAAAGAATGCATTGAAATGGTCAAGAAATGTCCACCCTGCCAATTCTTCCACAGTAAGACACGCTCGCATCCCGCTCCACTCCATCCTATCGTTGTCGTCGGCCCCTTCACCAAATGGGGTATCGATTTCATGCACTGTAAGCCCACTTCAGCCGGGGCACATAGCTATGTCATAGTGGCTGTAGATTATTTCACAAAATGGGATGAAGCGATGCCTACTTATGCTAAAGATGGTAAAACAGTAGCACAGTTCATATTCAACCATATCATAGCTAGGTTTGGAGTCCCACAATCCATCGTAATCGATCATGGCTCCCACTTCAGGAACCATATGATTGAAGAACTAAGCACCAAGTTGGGTTTTCGTCATGAAAACTCAACCCCGTACTATCCACAGGACAATGGCCAAGTCGAAGCAATTAATAAGGTTTTGAAATGCATGATTCAACGCATTATGGGTACCCATAAGTCTAATTGTCACTCAGCTCTCTTTTCAGCGTTATGGGCATACCGAACCTCACTGAAAAGTGCTATCAGGTTCACACCTTTCCAACTGGTGTATGGCCTAGAAGCCATCTTACCAATTGAATATGAAATCCCGTCACTCAAGATAGCCATAGAGCTACTTCCCAATACCACCTCCGAAGAGGAACGGTTTCTATACCTAGCTAAGCTAGATGAAACCCACTGAGACCCTGCTTTAGCCAATGAAGCCCATAAAAAACGTGTCAAAGCACAGTATGAAAAATCCGTTCAACCTCAGGTTTTCAATGAAGGTGACCTTGTACTCACATATGACCAGATGCATGACAAACTTGGAAAATGAAAGCTAGAGTCTATGTGGTACGACCTCTTCATTGTAAAACGTGTATTGGAGAAAGGAGCCTATGAACTCGTCGACTGTGACGGCACACCGTTGGCACGACCCTGCAATGGGTTGTACCTAAAATGCTTCTACGCGTAGGTTTATCTTGCATGAGACATTTTTTGTACATAATGTACTTAGATTGTTTTCATTTTCTTCTTTTGTGTGTGTATGCATGGATTTTATTTCATGTATCCCTATTTACCTCAACTTGTGCTTCTATTCGCAGATGTTTGCGTACTACGGATTCGCTGACGGTGCGATCCGACACACCCAGAACCTCGCTTCCGCAACATGGGTAATTTATTCTCCTACCGACAAGTTGGTATCTTCAGGAGGCACTTGCTTGGGCCCCGCAACCAACAATATCGCAGAGTACCATGCAGTCATTGGACTCTTAACTGAGGTTGCTTCCCTTCGAATCGACTTCTTGTCAGTATTTCTAGACTCCCAACTCATGGTATCCCATTTGAATCGTATCTACGGTATCTGCGATCCTATTTTGCTTTGCTTATTCTGAAGGGTACGCCTCTTGGAACGATCTTTTGATTATATTTCATATCAACATATACCAAGAGAATTCAATTTTGTAGTTGACTCATTAGCTAACTACATTTTGGATTGGCATCTAGCCCATACATGAAAAATGCATCATAAAATAAACACGCAAGTCATTGTAAATGGATAAGTCATAGAAGTAGATCCATATGTATATATCATCGCATATAAAAGTGTTTTTCTGAGTACATAAAGTTTGTGTTTAAAAGACAAAATTTGGGATCCAATCCCATACAAAAGTTGGCTCTCGAGCCTACATATCGTGTACATGCTGCAAAAAGATAAAGTACTACTATCTAAGGAGATCTAGGAGATCTATCACAGGCCTCCTTAGATTCCGTATGCCGCTGATGGTAGCAAACTATAGCCCTAGCCACCCTACGGAGGAGAAGGCCAATTCATCTAGGCACATCCACAGTATGCCAATGAATATTGAGGGGAACATCATCCATCCTCATAGATGGGGCTCCAATAGTCAAACCATTCCGGTTCTGCTCTATGTCACAAACCCCTCCTGCTTCTTCTGCTTCCTCTTCCTCTTCTTCCTCCTCCGAAGCAACCTGGTACTCGATCCTGCAGCGACGTAATGGTGAGTATCCCGCGGGTCTCCTTGGTCCACGATCTACGACATGCACATGTACACACATTAGGTATTTTCACACATTCCAAAAACAACTAAAAATTATATATTCCAAAAAATTGAGAATACATTGGTGAAGGTCATACCTGAGTCATCCCAATCCTCGTCATCGGGTAATGCCAAGTCAATATCCTCGCGGAATTCCACCCCTATATAGGGGTAGTCCTTGATCGTCATGATCTGTTCCTCGAGCCATGAAAAGAAGTCCTCGCCAAAGGCTAAACGTTGTGGACCCCCGAGTCGCCCCGCATATTCACTCCATCGACCCATCCTCGGTTCGGTGACAAGGTGGATAGGCATGGTTATCTGTGGAAGCAACAACGACACCCTCTCTAAAAAGAAGGTGACCAAAATGCTCCCATAACCAAAATGGCGGTTCTCTCCATTCTTACACTTGGTTATTTGCTCCTTGAGGTTGGATAGTACCCCTTCGCACCAGTTGAACAGAGTTGGTGCTAAACACTCCACAGCAAGGTTCATCTGTGTGTGGGATGCTTGATGGGGACTTGTACTACCCGCTGCTCAGGTGATGACAAACAACACAGTTCTCATTGGGAGATCTAGAACATCCTTAATGACCACTTTCCCGCTTTTCTTCCCGAAACCTTGACGACAATAACGAGCAATCAAGGCATCGGTGCTCGCTTCCGAGACCCTGTACCCTGTCAAGTTCACCCGTGCCCCACTCTTTGAGAGGCCAGTGAGAAAATAGATATCCTCGAGCTCAATCTCGAGGGTATGCTCTCCAACTAGAAAAGCTTGGATCTCAGGTTCCCACATTTGTATTATGTAGGTAAGGAGTTTGGCTTACTTGCAGATACCTTTGGTCTTGAAGAATTTTAATAACCCACAGTTCCGCAAGGCATTTAGAGTATCTTGGTCATTTTCAGCCAAGAAATCGTCATTTTCAAGCTCCCTCTCTTTCCATTCGACCATTTTTCTTCAAATGAGGTGTAAAATCCTGCAAAAAGTCCAAAGAAGCACTCATGAGCAAAATAGTAACTTGATCTCAGTCCAAAATGAAGAAAAACCATTTTTATTTATCATCTTTTCGCCACTACCACGCCTGGTATCAAGCTGGGAACGCAGTAAAGGAGGACTACCGTGCCTCCGTGTGGCTCCACAGAGTGGTACTACCGCGCTTCCTGACACAGTGAGCCCGCAGTAGTTCAAGAGGCGAAAAAAACCCCATAGGGATTCCTAAAAAACTAGAAAAATTTAACTGAAATCAAGATTTTAAGCCATGAATTGAAAGAGGAGCTTGAGAGCTCTTACCTGGCACAGACGGATGTCGGAATGATGCCTCGGATCTCCAGCTATGGACACTTGAAGTTTTTCCCTTCAATGGATGAAATTCCTCTATTAGCAAAATAGCCAAGGTGAAATGGCAACCTTTCCTTTTTACTCCTTGCTTATATAAGTCACATATTTATTTTTGCTCATTATTTTATCTTTCTAGGTTAAAACTCTTTTTTCACATTACTAATATATTTTCGAGGTTTCACAAGTCTTTTTGACAAGATCTTCCTAAGTCGTTCACACTGGGGTTTTCCTACTTATTGACCTTCATTTGAGTCGACTTTATCTTTTTCATGCTCTGGATTAAAACTTGAAAAAGATTCCAAGCGCCTTTCATGCCTGTGTCGTGCTTGTCAAACTCAAGAAAATGGTGTCGAGCTTAGTCAACTTTACTTGTGCTCATAAAACGATGAGGAAAGTATTGTTTCGGTTGTATTTTATTCTTCTTTCGGGCCGAAATGATTTAAATTTATGAAAAAGACCATCGGAGTTCTTTTTAAGCTCTTTTAAGACTCCCTCATTTCGAAAAGATTGCCAAGTGCACTTGTTTCTTTCACACTTGTAAAAGTATTTGAAAGGTCATCTATTCAGTGATAGGTTACCCCTTTTTTGGCCCGTCTAGACTATTTACGAGAAAGGAATACCTTAGTCAACTTTTGACTAGGAGAGTTCTCTCGGGAATCGTTTTACACTTTTTCGGGACTGAGAGACTAAATTTATGAAAAAGTACATCTTGGAGCCTTCTTTAAGTTTTTCAGGCTCGCTAAATGTGAAAAAATGCCGAGTTTTCCTTCCTTGGACTCGTTAAAATTTAACATTGAAGGACCCACTTTGGGACGAACCCCTCCTTTCTTAGGTTCATAAAACATGTGAGATCGGACTCATCTATGAGATGAGCTATATCAAGCATCTATTATCCTCCTCAAGCTCGTAAAATAACAAAAAGGTACTCGTCCATCATGTCAGGGGAAATTGGGAAATGAGTCAAGTTTACTTTATTGGCATCTTATCAGTCGTCACCTTTGAACATGGCATGCGTTTGTCCCTTGTCTATTTTTGGGTATCTATTTTGGCTGAGTTATGATCATAATCTCTAGTTGTCTCTCTGGCCACGAGCCTATTCGTCCTGTGTCTATCCTCTGCTATCAATAATCCCTGCTGCCAGGTTCTGCTTCATGCCATTATATGTTCAAAGGGTTTGCATTGTTCCAAGTCGTCTGTTGTGTCAAGACTTCCGTTGTGTCAAGTACATGTTCCCCTGTTCTATTGTTTCATACTATCTCTCATTCCGATTTCGTGTCAATGATGTGGGAATCATCATGGCCCACCTTCGACGAGTCTATTCCTGTCGACATCAGATTATTATCTAGGAATTAGGCTTAGGAGTCAAACCACTAGTACCTTGGTACCTGCATGCCTCAATGGCAGGTTTCTGTGTATTCAACAGTAGGTTTTCATCATTGACCTCTGATTGAATGATTTCTCGGACGCTCGACATCAAATCCTTTATTTGCATTTCATTGAGATGTATTATAGATACCTTGGGGATCATTGTCATCATTGGTGATTTCCCTTGCATTTGTTAACGGCTCACATCATTGACCGATAATCAAATGGTTTCTACCATGTTCGACTTCAACACCTTGTAATCACATGGCTAAATTCGTATCATTTGCGATCGAGTAGAAGACCCTGGACACCTTTTTGTATTTTGATTACATCCAGGTTGCAATGGAGATTTCTTTTGTATTGTCACACAGATCCACTTATGTATTGGTCATGGCTATGTCATTACTGTCTCATGGATCTATGATTTTTCATAGTAGCCATGATTAGTCTACAGTCTACATCATCTCAGTACTCATGGATCTGCAATGTATTGGTCGGAAACCATGCTTTGAGTCAATTGTTTCCGAGCATGGGAATGCCCGCCTCAGTGGTATATTTGACACTTTGTTTCTGCTTCAGCTCCTGGTTTCTCCCCTCAATGCTATCTCCACACAGTATTTGTAAAGTCTTTTGGCCATTAGTCTCTTCTGACCTCACACTTTAGGGGGCATCTGTTATACCTCAATATTACACTTGACAACCTAGTGTCACATCTTTGCATAAAATAACATAGACGACACTTCCCCCTACTGATAAACAACCAGAACAGGAGATCATTGAATGAACACCGAAGACAAACCCTTTTTCTTCCATCTGTCAACCCAACTTGGTCCTGTTTGCAAGCACTACCGCGCCCTACACATCTACTGAGACGCAGTAGTACATACTACCGCGCCCTACACATCTACTGAGACGTGGTAGTACATACTACCGCGTGTTGCTCCTCCTTTGGGGAAGGGTACTACCGCGCTATGCTCAGTCTTAGGGGCGCGGTACTACCGCGCTATGCTCAGTCTTAGGGGCGCGGTAGTCCACTTATAGCCTTTTTGCCATGAAGTTTGGGATCTCAACCCTCGAGAGATTCTATTGGGATTGCTACCTTTGATTCGATCCCAACCCCTTCTTTGTTTAGCTGGCCTGATCCACTAAACACTCCATAGATCCACACTTCTCTCTTGTTGGTTAACCTTCCCACATGCTATAAGAGAGAGGCCTTTCATGAGCCAAAGGGAGGACTTTTGGGGCATAAAACCTATGATCATAAACCTTTTGTGGAGATAGTTAGAGGCGGAAGCATTTGGAGTTGGAGGATTGGCTTGGGCATCAAGCAACCTTTGTAAGCAGTTTTCAAGCTTCTTAATAATATAACTTGCCTTGTTTCCTAATTCGTGTGTATTGATTATATTTCAGTTTCATGAATTATATCTGTATAGATTTGGAATTCAACTTGTAATTCAGAGACATTGGAAGATTGCATGTGCTTGTATATTGTTTTGTCTTAATAGGTCTATCGCGAGGACTTCAGGACCAAAGCTACAAGCAGGAAAAACGCCGAGAGTGGAGGTGAGTTACTTTCTCTCTTTCCCTCTGATGTAAAAGATCTGAAATACTTGTTTAATCTAGGATCCAAGCTTACATTTGTTTCATTTTTGTCTTAGTATAGAGCTAGCTTAATCTACTTTATCCTAAGAGAGTTTCTCTTTATTCGTAGGGAGAAATATCTGCAACAGGATAGGTGGTGGAACATTCCCTCGTCTAGCCCCACGGCTGGCAGGGGCACAAATACGTGATGTAGGTGGACCAGAAGTCCATGGTGGTGGTGGTGGGCTTCGTCTCTGTATTCTACGTGATCTCCATGGATCATACATAATGATGGGAATACAAGTTTCGGGGACAGTCTCGTAGAAAAGAACTCAAAAACCCTAAATCATCCGAGTGTGCAAAAGGGGAGCTAGAAAAAGGAAAGGCTCACAGGCCAAAAAAGCAAGCTAAAAAAAACTACACTGAGATTGGCATCACGGTAAGCGAGCTAAAACAAAAGTGTCCCGAATGCCAACAAGAAACACTAAAAGAAAAATGACCCTCTAAGAAGATGAAATAGTGAGCAAAACCTCCTAACTAAGAGTTGGAGACCTCAACAAGTTGTATCCTTCACAAGGTGATGAAATCCAAGTCGAACAATACAAAATGAGAGACCAATAATGAAAGGATATCCCTTTACCGAAAGGGATCCGGGGTAAAGAGCCCTAGAAGAAAGTCACTAAGCTACCTCGTTCATGGCACGCCGGAGAAGGATATTGGCACTTCTGCCTTATCACCCTTGTATCACATATACGGTAGAGTACAAGGAAGACAATGGATCGATATGCCTTAGGCGCTAAGTGGAGTGCGGTATTCCACAAAGTCCGTCTGGAACCGATCCTCGCGGCTTACCCCCGAAACGACGGGAGGCCCTCTCCACAAACTGGTCGATGACCATGTCAATAAATACTAGAGGATTTTAGTACCCTAGAGGACATCAACTATGTCTCAAATGAAAGTGACAAGGGGGAATTATTTGGATGCCTATCCCTGGTGTCCTACCTAACTAACAAAATTATTTTTCTCCTCAAGTGAGGTTATAGTGTGTTGAGTTAGGGAGTGTAAATTTTAAGGGTTGTATTACTCAATCGGGTAAATGGAAGTGAAACTTGTGATGTTGTGACAACTCAAACCATGCAAATGAAGATGAATCAAAATGAGCCTTTCTGTTCGATGAAAACTAGCTAAAGTAAAGGGGGAGTTCTTCGATCACAATGCATGGACTTTTTCAAAATCAATGAAAAAACCATTCCAAAAACAAACCTTTTGTTTTCTTTTTTAATAAGCCAAACTAAGGAAACTACCTTCAAAATGCAACTGATCTACAACTAATGGCGCTTCCAAAATGAGTAAAATTATGTGACAAACAATGATAAGTGATTCACTTCCTAATATGCAAAAAATTATAAACTTGATCTTTTCAACAAAAACAAGACAATGTTCCGAAAGAAAACTTTCAATGTTGATTTTGATAACGAAAATGGAAAGTTATGCTATAAGAAAAATGTAGTCCTGAAAACTATATAATCAAGGAAAGGAAAATCGTAGCCAAACTTGACTATCATGAAAGGACCAAGCCAATGCAAGAATAACGAGGAGGTGATTATGATCCAGGTGGATATTGGTGGCCACCCACCTTTCCAACTGGCTCAAAACAGTTTTATGGCAATTTTGGTATTGTACTATTTTTAGCAGTTTTTCGGGTCCTGAACTTCCGGGGCCATTTTGAGGCCCTAAACGACCTTTTTTGGCAATTTGGGGGGCCAAATGGTTGCCATTGGAATACATTTTTATCATTTAAAAGTTGTAAATCTCGGATAGAACTTTCCAATGGGGTACCGAGTGCCCCAAACGGAGATCGTATGCAAAAGTTACGACCCTGGGAAGTTGATGTACTAACTTACCCAAACGGGGCCCACATGACTTTTGGCGCTTCATCTCCTAGGGTTAGGTTTTTGGATGTCTAGGATTTTTGACATTCCTGTTTATTGTAAAAGGCCTTGAGAGCCTCATTGTAACCATCTTCTTGCGAAATGAGCGCAGCCGTCACATCTCTTCTCAGAGATAAGCCGCCACAATTCCAGCAAGCTTGTTTTCCGCTGCATTTTATAGTTCTAGCTTATTTCCTTATTGAATAGAAAACCAGTTTTACTGTATCTCTGTTATTTTGTGTTAAGCATCTGATAATAATCTGTATTCATTTCGTTTTGCTCATAAAATCCGGATCAGTGGTATCAGAGTGGTATGCTCCTTGTCGTCTTAATGCATGTCCCCAACGAGGTCAGGGTACAAAGAATTGGGTCTCGAGCTTGTTTCTCTTGAGGACAAAAGCTCTCGCACACCCAAGAAACCTCTCATGGCAGGAAAAAAGAAAGATGACGGGATAGGAGATCCTATTAAAATGTTGCTTGAGGAAGCCCTCACACAGCAGAGGAACGAGATGATGGATAATTTCGTGCAAATCCTTCGGCGACTACCAACAAGCGACGCATCTTCCTCGAGAGGAGGCGCCACCCCCTTCAAGGTACAAATCAAATTCAATATTCCTATTTTTGAAGGACAGATAGACAAAGATGCTATAGATAAGTGGTTGAATCTACTAGAAGGGTATTTTTCTATCCATAACTTTTCGAATAAAGAAAAGATTACTTTTGCGCTCCTTAAAGCTGTTCCCCATGTCAAAGATTGTTGGGAAACATTCTGCGAGCAAAAGGACACAGAAGAAGCCTCATTATTTTCAGTCACAACCACTTGGGAATCCTTCAGGGATGCTATTAAGGAACAATACTACCCTGTTGGAAGTTATGACGACTTGTATACCAAATGGACCACACTGCGACAAGAAAGAGACCAAGCAGTGCCAGAGTTCACAAATATCTTCCATACCTTGCACACCAAGATGGGTATCAAAGATCCAGAGCGACATCTGGTGCTCAAGTATCGCGGTGGTCTGCATAGATACATCCAGACCGAAATGGAATTTTTGGACATCTCTTCCTTGGGCGCGGCCTACCGATATGCCGTCAAAATCGAGCAGAAGCTCAAACAAAAGACGTGGCAATTTGGGCCTGGGAACCCTTCATAGCAAAAGACAGGAAAGGGCAGCCCCAACCCACAGAATAAAGGATAGAGAAAAGATGGATAGTATCAGGACAACCAGTCCAAGCCGCAAGCAAAGAAGGACACCGGAAAAACAAAGAAAGATACCGGGAAGTGGTGCGACTTCCATAAGAGCCCTTGGCATAACACTGCTGATTGCCTCTCAAAGCAGTCGCTGGTGGCCGAAGTGAAAGCATCTGAATCAGATGCGGGTCCTGACTCTGAGTCTGAACCAGAAAGGGGAAGACGAATCATTGACGTGGAACCCAGTGCCACCATTGCTACCACCAAGCTCCAGCCTGATGAACCAGACGAGCTAGAAGAAGGAGAATGCCTCTTCCATTCACAGATGTGGGTAAAAGGCACCCCGCTGCACTTCATTGTTGATAGCGGTAGCCAGAAGAATCTCATCTCAGCAGAGGTCATCAAGCACCTGGCCCTGCCGACAACGCCACACCCACAACCCTACACCATTGGATGGCTCCACAAAGGAAGCGATCTCCGCGTCAGCCAACAGTGTCGACTGCCATACGGCATCAAGCCCTTCAAGGATGAGGTATTGTGTGATGTTGCTCCTCTCGAAGTTTCAGATTTTCTTTTGGGCCAACCTTATTTATGGAAACGTCATGCTGTATATGAGTCTAGGCCTCGTAGTGTTATTATTTCTTTGAACAGGAAATCGTACAGGATACCCGAGGCAGTCCCTCCTAGTGCTATTTCATTGATCTCTGCCAAGCAATGCAGAAAGGTCATCTCTCAGACTGGGAAATTTGTCTTCTTCATGATTTTCTCTTAGAGTGAAAGAAAGATCGCAGCCACATCCCGGGCCTCCATGACCGATCTACCCACACAACAAAAGAAAGTGGATAAGGTGGTGGAAGGATACTCAGATATCTTCTCCTCTCCGACCGGGGTACCTCTGCACTGCCAGGTTAAGCATCCCATCAATCTGACCCCAAGCGCATCGCTACCCAATGGACCAGTCTATCATCGCTCTCTGTTGGAAAATGAGGAGATCAAGAGGCAGATCCAAAAATTGCTCCACAAGGGGCACATCTATCCCAGTTCATCCCCTTGTGGGAGCCCAATCGTGCTGGTGCAGAAGAAAGATGGGACCTGGCGACTCTGCATTGATTACCGGGCCCTGAATAAAATCACAGTCCGTAACCGGTACCCGATTCCCCGAATCGATGACCTCCTTGATCAGCTCACGGGGGCCAAATACTTCAGTAAGATTGATCTGAAGTCTGGCTACCACCAGGTCCCAATAGAATAGATAGATGTATGGAAGACTGCCTTCAAGTCAAAAGAAGGTCTTTTTGAATGGCTAGTCATGCCTTTTGGTTTGAGAAATTCTCCAACAACTTTTATGAGGATGATGGACGATATCCTACAACCTTTCACCAACAATTTTGTAGTGGTGTATCTGGATGACATCCTCATCTACAGCAAGACTTGGGAGGAACACTTGCAGCATATTCAGTAGGTTATGCACACCCTGCGGAAGCACAAACTATATGCAAACTTGGAAAAATGCTCCTTCGGCATGGACAACGTCCATTACTTAGGCTACATCGTTGATCGACATGGTGTGCATGTGGATCCAGCCAAGATCCAGGTCATCCGTGACTGGCCAACCCCAACCACACTCACTGAACTTCGGAGCTTCTTGGGCCTTGCCAATTTCTATCGCTGGTTCATGTTGGGATTCTCTCATATCGCATGGGCCCTCAGCCAAGTGAATAGGGGTGGTGGTAAGGAAAAATTTGTGTGGGGCCTGTCCCAACAACAAGCCTTCGATGACTTGAAGAAGCGTTTGTGCTCATCGCCGATACTCTCATTATCGAACCTGCAACATCCCTTTGAGATCGAGACAGATGCTTCAAATTATGCTGTGGGTGCCGTTCTCACTCAACACAGCCACCCTGTGGCATATCATAGTGAGACACTATCAGATGCTATCCGCAAGTACCCTACCTACGATAAAGAAATGTACTCCATTGTACAAGCTTGCCGCCAGTGGAGACATTACATTCTTTGGAAGGAGACAGTCATCCACATTGATCACAAGCCACTACAGTTCATGCAGACCCAAGGAAAGTTGCAGAATGACCGCCATCAGAAGTGGTCAACATATTTACAGTAGTTCCACCTCAACATCAAATATAAAACAGGGAGTACCAGCCGAGTTGCTGACTGCCTTAGTCGACCTCTAGTCGCGGCACTTACCACGGTGCTAGACTCTTGCGGCCACGAGACCTCCGGATGGCCCCACCTCTATGAGACAGACCCTGACTTCTCTGCCACCTATCAAATGTTGGGCACCAACTCAGTGGTTGCTATTTTCCATCTTCAGGACGGGTTGTTGTGTCGTCTGGGCCATCTCTGCGTTCCATCAAGCGAGCACGCGAAGCTGATTTGGGAAGCTCACTACAGTCGGGTGGCAGGACACTTTGGCGTCGAAAAGACAGTGGCAGTGTTGCAGAAACATTTCTACTGGCTGAAACTTCGACAGGATGTCGGCAAGTATATCAGGTCCTGCACCGCTTGCGCTATTTCCAAACCGACCACTAAGAAACAGGGCCTATACACCCCTCTGCCTACTCCTGACAGGCCGTGGGAATCCATCTCAATGGACTACATGTCGGGCCTCCCGTCCACCAAGAGGGGAAACGACTGTGTTTTTGTGGTTGTTGATCGCTTTTCCAAGATGGCGATTCTAGCCGCTTGCAAGAAGAACATCACAGCAGAAGCCACTGCCAAGCTCTTCTTTGAATGAGTATGGATACATTTTGGGATCCCACAGACCATTATCTCAGACTGTGACAGTCGGTTCCTCAGCTCATTCTGGTCAAGCCTCTGGTCACTGCTGGATACCAAGCTCACCAAATCCACTGCCTTCCACCCCCAGACCGATGGACAAACGAAGGTCGTCAATCGGATGGTCATACATATCCTGCGCATGTACAATTCAACCAAACCCCGCACATGGGATAAGAGTCTCCCCTATGTCCAACATAGCTACAGCCAAGCCCTGCATAGCTCAACTGGCCACAGCCCCTTTCAGGTGGGGTTGGGATTCCAACCATTGGGCCCCATGGATGTTTCACTTCCCCTTGCGACCACCTTGGTCGAATCGTCCCCAGAAGCTGACAAAGCCGCCCGGTTCATTGAACGGATCTAGCATATCCGCCAACAGGTTTAGGATATTCTACAGAAGTCTAATGCCAAGTACAAGCAGCGCCATGATCAACATTGGGTGCCACATAAGTTTCAGGTGGGCGACAAAGTTTGGTTGCATTTGTAGAAAGGACACCTTACAGGGCCCCATCGAAAGCTTCGCCCACTCCGTTATGAGCCGTACACCATCACCAAGGCGGTGGGTGACAATGCTTTTGAGCTCAACATTCCCCCCTTCCTGGGTCTGCATCCAGTCTTCAACGTGGCTCTCCTTCGGCCATATTTCCCACCACTATTAGACACCTCAGAGATAGCAGAGAAGTTGACACCAACAGAGCTCAACCCTGACTGCCTACAACAAGCATCTAATGATCATATTGCAGACATGCAGATCAAGGGCACTCGACATCAAAGGATCCAGCTTTATCGAGTTGTCAAAGCAGAGCAGCTCCTGCACCAAGGCAAGTGGCTCACCCGAGGCCAAATTCAACAGAAATTTCCTCATCTGATGGGGGAACTCAACTCAATGGAGACCATTGCTTCCTAAGGAGGGAGGATTGATCCAGGTGGATATTGGTGGCCACCCACCTTTCCAACTAGCTCAAAACAGTTTTATGGCAATTTTGGTATTGTACTATTTTTAGCAGTTTTTCGGGTCCTGAACTTCCGGGGCCATTTTGAGGCCCTAAACGACCTTTTTTGGCGATTTGGGGGGCTGAATGGTTGACTTTGACATGCATTTGGCCCTATTTATAAGTTGTAAATCTCGGATAGACCTTTCCAACGGGCTACCGAGCGCCCCAAACGGAGATCGTATGCAAAAGTTACGACCCTGGGAAGTTGATGTACTAACTTACCCAAACGGGGCCCACATGACTTTTGGCGCTTCATCTCCTAGGGTTAGGTTTTTGGATGTCTAGGGTTTTTGACATTCCTGTTTATTGTAAAAGGCCTTGAGAGCCTCATTGTAACCATCGTCTTGCGAAATGACCACAGCCGTCACATCTCTTCTTAGAGATAAGCCGTCACCATTCCAGCAAGCTTGTTTTCCGCTGCATTTTACAGTTCTAGCTTATTTCCTTGTTGAATAGAAAACTAGTTTTACTGTATCTCTGTTATTTTGTGTTAAGCATCTGATAATAATCTGTATTCATTTCGTTCTGCTCATAAAATCCGGATCAGATTAATATGGGTATGGTGCCACTAACTCAAGAAATCCAAGCACAAAACAAATAAAATCAAACCACAAAAGACTTGCAGCTTATGAAAAGTGACAAGGCATGTAGACAAGAGGCAACATGTAATGAATAAGTAGGTATAGTGATAACAATGACCACGAACCCAAAGATATCCAAGGTGTCTACAAACTTAAAAAAAGATAGAATGCAAGTACTGTACTGTAGCTGGGCAGGTTACAAAGGTCTGGTAAATGTCAGAGCAACAACCAGAAGCAGAGAAATAAAAAATTGACCAAAGGTAACCAAGCACACTGAGAAAAATTCCTTTTTAACAGAGATTATTGCGTGGTACTAATCATCCTAGGCGCGATAAAGGTAGATTATCATGTTCTAAAAAAAGTAAGGGTAGCGATAAAGTGGTAATTATCGCTCTGTAAGAAATGGGAGGGGTGCGATAATTCTCAGAAAGAGGAAAAGGGCAGGAATTTTAGAAAAGTTTTTGACTTTTCAAGGGTTTTCCAACCCAAAGGACTCACTGATCATCGACATAGGTCTGATGCAGAGGGGAGGGGGGTGAATGGAGGTCAAATAGATCAACTTTCACAACTGGTTTGAAAGAAGAGCAAATTCACAATAAAAAATGAATGAAAGTAAAAGAAATCAAACAAAAGGGGTTCAAACCAGCGGATTCGCCGGTTTTTGTTGTAGATATTTCTTCCTACGGATAAGAAGAATCCCTCTTAGGATAAAGTGATAAAGACTAACTCTATACTAAGACAAAAATGAAACAAATGTGATATTGTTCCCTAGATTAAACAAGCATTTCAGAGTTCTTGTATTGAAGAGAATGAGAGAAAGTAACTCACCTTCACTCTTGATGTTTTGTCCTGCTTGTTGTTCTAATCCCGAAGTCCTTGCGGTGAACCTATTAAGATCAAACAATAAACAAGCATATAAAATTCTCCAATATTTCTGAATCACAAGTTAGAATCCAAATCCATATAGATACAAATCATGAAATTGAAATGAAATCAACACACATGAGTTGGGAAACAAGGCAAGTTAACTTTATTACAACTTGAAGATTCTTACAAAGGTTGCTGATGTCCAAGCCAAATCCAACTCCAAGTCCTTCCTCTATCTATCTCTGCAAAAGGCTTATGATCATAGGTTTGATGCCCCAAAAGTGCTCCATTTGGCCCAGGGAAGGCCTCTCCTTTATAGTGTTTGGGAAGGTTAACCAAAAGGAGAGTAAAATGTATCTAAAGAGTTTTTAGTGGATCAGGCCCACTAAATAGAGAGAGGGGTTGGGATTGAATCAAAGCTAGTGATCCCAAGAAAATATCTCGAAAGGTAAGATCCCAAAATCCATGGCAAAAAGGCTAAAACATGATTATCGCGTCCCCAGGCCTAAGCATAACACGGTATTATCGCACCCTAGGGTAGGAGCATAGCGCGGTAACCCTAATTATCACGCCCCAATAGATGTGCAGAAAGTGATAATTCCTGCAGATTGGGTCAATTTGGGTGACACGTGGCAGGTGAGATGTTTTCTTCAGTGTTCAGGAAATAGACTTCACTCCTGGGTGTCCAGATGATCATTAAGGGGAAGTGTCGTTTAGGTCACTTGGTGTAAGGATGTGACACTAAGGTTTAGTGTGTAATATTGAGGTATAACACCATGATGTGTGGGTTCATTCTTACGCTCGAAATTAACTCCTGATTAAGGGGATATTCAGGTGGTAAGTTTAAAATTCTGCGGGACCTTCTCCAAGGAAATTCAACCAGAATGATCGAACCAAAATTTCTCCTAAGTGCATTCTAAACAAAAGAAAAGTAGTCTAGAAAAAAATACACAAACTAAGGCCGTAAGCAAACTTATGTGATAGGTGTGGATTCAAAAGTCTGGAACCTCACGGGATTGTCAAGGCTTTGCAACTATTGATATACTCTAGGGTCCAATAGTTATACTTGACCCAATTTTTCAGAGCACTAACGAGGGAGGATTAGGACCATACCCCTGACCATATAAACCGAATCCCTGATAGTACGTCCGTAGTAGCTCGCCGATTGTTGTTCTTAGTGTATTGATCTTCCAAGACAACCAAATGGTTAGCTCAGTTGGTTTCAGGAATCCTAAGGGTGTCTCCCAATATACACAAGGTACGTGGGAACTCAAATCGATAGTGGCGTTGTCTAATGCAAAACTGTACGGCAAGAGCCTTCCAATATACTAACGAGTACGTGAAACACCTTTCGATATATGATGAGTACGTGAAGTGCCTTTTGATATACCCTAAGGTACATGAAAGATTCTTTGATATACCGGTTGGTACATGAAAGAGATTCGATATACCGGTTGGTATGTGGAAAAACTACAATACCCCCAGAATGCAGTGCAGACAAATAACGACAGCTGCCATGTTTTACGATGTCGGAACACATCTCTAACTTAACACACAAGTTACTAAATATTTTACCCTAGTTCTACCGTTAATTTTATTTGGATGGTTAGGTGAATGCATGAGGTGAGTACATAAACGTAAGCATAACGAAATACCTAACTACATGAAAGAAAATGCACTCTTTCTTTCGATGACATCTATGTACGGGAAGGAGAGATATTTTTCCAAGTGGTTTTACCAAAACAACAAATTTCAACAAAATCCCAAATCTACCAAAACTAGCAATGAAAGTACTCTTTTCCGTTTTTCAAGCAAAACATGAAAATCAACAAGTATCAAATCCAAATCAAAGCATTTTCTTTTTTTCCTTTCAATTAGAATTAAATTAAGTGATGAAAAGGGAGAATTTCTATTTAGACCACGCTAACTCTTCAATTTTCACTGTGATAGCCTAAAAGCATGAAAACCAAAAATGCATATAACTTCTTCAAGCATTGAAACACTTTTGCAAAAATTCAACTTCACTTGGACTTTTCAAGAAAATGAATGGCTCATAATTCGTGAAAAACACAAACAATTAAATTCTTTTCAAACTTTACAAAAGATCAATGAATGATGAATTCCAACGCATGAGACAACTTTTACAACAATCTTCAAATGAACTTGAAAAATGGTAAAAATGAAGCACTTTTTTATTTTCCAATGAATGCACCAGGACAACACTTGATAATAATAATGCTTTTAAATATAAATGGTTGAAAAGAAGAGACTACTTGTAGCACTCTAATCACTTAGAAATTCTCAATAAAATGACAAGCACTCCAATAAACCAAAAACACACAATACACTCAAAATCAACCAGATGCAAGCAAAACTAAATGATGTGTGCAGAAAGAGGTCTGGAAATAGATCTAATACATTGACCAGATCAGGTGAGGAGAGGAGGGAATGCAAGGTCAAGTGGATGAAGGCGGGGGAGTCTAAAGTATCCACCACTACCAAGTCTCAAGCTTGTCCAAAATGGAACCCAAAACCAATCCAAACAGGTCCAAACACTATCAATGTAAAATCAAAATATTTATGACTGGAAAGTGCAGTACAGAGAGGTCTGCAAATCAAACCAAACTCAAAAAGTTGGAGAGGGCATTTCCTAGTCACTAGGATTGACTCCTCGGTGCATCCCATGGTCAGGCTCATAGCACCTGATGCAGGTGGTAGGTGTATGGTTTGCATCGGCGACGCATGATACAATTGTGAGCTAAGCATCGGAGGCGCAGGTTGCATGGAAGCAGAATGCGCTCGTGAGGGTACAATGCTCTGGTTATATTGCCCAGGTGCTCCGAGCGAAATCCCAATGCAAGGATGAAAATATCTCCAAGAATGAGCAACTAAAAAGTTTGATGATTATACACATAGACTCAAAGGAAGTCAACAGACTCTTCAAAGAGAAGATCTGATGGCGAAAAAGGCTTAGGAGGTAAATGAAATGGCTCACAAAGAAATCAAAGAAGATGACATTCAAATTGAAATATTAAAACAATGTATGTATTCCCCAGTATGGTCTCCAAATTTGTTACCGAACAATCTACTGAAAGTGGACTTAAGGCATGATCTCCCTAGTTCAACGCGAATCTAGAACAAATCAGACATAACGCAAATCTACCTTCCTATATCAAATTAGAGATTAAGTGATGTAAACATCTTACCTTTCAGATCTATAAATATTTTCCTCCTTTGTCGCTTCAGGCTCCACGGTCATTAGATTCGTAGCTGCAAGACATGTCAGAACATGTAAGAGACAAACAAGCAGTAATAGTACATATACACAATAATTGATCTAAGTAAACGGTTAAGGAAGTAAACTATAAATATCAATGAACAACAATAAATTTATGGAAAGAGTTTTGTATTACTGTATAAAAGTGGGAATACAAAGAAGAGAGAGAATTACAACCAAGCCCTAATGTCGCAATCTTCCTCCAACAAGCCATGCCAATGCCTCTAAGGAGAAATGGGTGCCTCCAAGAGATGAATGATGGTCTCCTAAGCTTATTCCACCAACATATGTATGCTATAGCCTTCCTCCCTTTGGAATGGAGAGGAGCTTCATATATATAGGACTAGGAGGATAGAATAGGTTGAGAAATAGTTGGAGAGGACTAAGGGATCCTCCCAAGGGGTTAGGGAACCGAAGTCCAGATCACCTACAAGCTAGGGATAGAGATCCAAGTCATACACCTTCAAGAAATTGCTCGAAGATTCCCTTTATCCACATTAACTGACATCGACGCAAGTTGTATTAAGACCACATGCGCCTGATAGGGACGATGCATGCTGTAAAAAGGTAACATGGTCCGACGGTGCAAGCTGTCAGGTGACCACTTGCGCCTGATCTAGTTGGGCGCAAGTTGCTAGGGAGAAACTTGCGCTGACCCAACTAGATCCTATGGCAAGGGGCCAACAACTTCTTCAGTTTGACTTCCTAGTCATGGACACCTCAGGGGTTTTTGCACTGAGTTAACATATGTCTTATGATAGCGATATTTTAGGTGTAACACTAGCGTGGGGGTGGCCTCTTAGCAGAAAGAGTATATGTTAGACAAAGTGCCTATGGTTGGGTGGAACTTGCTCTTACACAATCATTTTCTTAGAGAAGCTTCATTCAAGATGAGTGTTATGTGGTGTTTTATTGTTGCTATTCATTTCCATTGTATGAATGTTGATTTGAATGAATGAAGAGATGCATGCTGCATATAAAGACTATGAATATGAATTGCTTAGCTAAAAGTAATTTGATTCTGGATATCTACTTGATGGATATATAATGATGTGCCTTATAAATTATTGCATCTAAATGTATGATTTATGTAAGAAGTCCATCTATGCATATAGCACTAGTGAATTGGCATTGTAAACTAAGTTGATATAGAGTGGTTAACCTATGTGTTGGTAGTCATGCAGCGGTTGAAGACAGTCACGCAATGGATTGCATGGCAGTCTACTTTCACATGCGTAGTATAGTTTTACAATAAAGGAATTGATAAGCACAAAAGTGCATGAGGTCAAGTTAGTTTATGTATTATCACATATGGATCAGAGTGTTATGCACGCAATTTAAAGCTTAGTGTATTGAGATCACGTGGCGTAGGCTGCCGCACAATATAATAACTTTGATTTAGATAGTAATGTATTGGTATCAAAAGTAGGAAAGAAAAATAATATTCCCTGTGGTCACGATAGGCCACTAAGGGCACTGGGGATGTGACAATTTACAAGCACAGTACCTGGAAAACATAGGCTAGATGAAAGGATAACCAAGTGGTTCAAAATAGAAAGAGAGGCAAGATGATACAAGAAGCAGAAGAAGAATTGGAAGGGAAAGGAGAAGAATACTACAGCCATGGCGCATGAGTGCAAGGATCCAAGAAACCATTGTAAGAATTGTGATATCGATGGTCACACTGAAGAAAAGTGTTGGAAGCTACATCCATAGTTAAACCCCAAGAAGGATGCGAAGAAGAAGAACCTTTTAACCATGGAGTTAAGCAAGGAGTTAGAAAGCATCTTGGATGTGGATGAAAATATTATTTGTGCCATAGTGAAAAAGGAGATCAATCCAAGTAGGTACACCCTAAGGAAGAGAAAGAGATGATGAAACTCTTCCACATCAAGATATAGGTCAAGAAGACATCGATGCTCTATTCAATTCTGGTTCACCGGAAAATGTCATAGTAGAGGATTTGGTATGTAAGCTTGTATTGGAAGTACATGACCATCCTAGTCCCTACCCATTGGGATGGGTAAATAAGGATGTAGAACTCAGAGTCACAAAACAATGCAAGATCAAGTTTTCCATAAGTGCAAAGTTTGTTGATGAAGTGGAGGTAGATGTAGTACCCTTGCATGTTTGTGGTGTAGTGTTAGGAAGCCCCTAGTTGTATATGAGGGATGTGATATTCATGAGGAGAGGAAACCAATACTGTTGGATCAAGGCCTCGAAATCCTTCATCATCAATGGACACAAAGGTAAATTGAAGATCTCTTTGGTAAGTGCAAACCAAGCAAAAAAATTGATCAGTTCAAGTAGGAATTTTTGTTGCTTTTCTTAAGACAAAATTAGCAAGAAGGTGAATTGGTAAAAGTGAAGGCATCCCTGGAGGGATGTACCAAAGAGCAGAAACATGAATTGGAGAGCCTTTTGCAGGCAAACAGAGAAGTGACCCACGAGACTAAGGGGATACCTCCTAAGAGGCATGTGAAACACGAGATACAATTATTGTCATATTATCCATTGCTGAACATCAGACTATACAAATAGTCTATCATAGAAGTAGATGAAGTAAAGAAGCAGATGCAACAGTTGTTGGGGAAGGGCATGATCCAACCAAGCACCTCACCTCATGGGTCACCTATCATCATAGTAACCCAATAAGGATTGGAATTGGAGGATGTAGATCAACTACAGAGCCTTGAACAAGATCAAACTCAAGAATAGGTAACCTATTCCCATGATCAATGATCTATTGGACCAATTGTAGCATGCCAAGTACTTCACCAAGTTGGATCTCAAATTGGGATACCACCAGGTGTGAGTGAAGTAAGAAGACACTTGGAATAGCACCTTCAAGACTAGGCAAGGTCTATATGAATGGTTAGTAATGTTGTTTGGTGTATGCAATGCATCAACTAAATTTATGCATTTGATGAATGTTGTATTACGCCCTTTCTTAGATTCGTTTGTTATAGTATATCTAGATGACATACTAGTTTCTAGTGCTACCTAGGAAGAGCACATCTCACATCTCAAGCAAGTGTTAGAGACTCTGAAAAAGAACTAGTTGCTGGATAATTTGAATAAATGTGAGTTCACCTAGAAATCCTTGGTGTATTTGGGGTATGTGATTGGTGGAGGATAACTCAAGATTAATCCTGCAAAGATGGAGGCCATCACTAAGTGGCCTACTCCTACAAATGTCATTGAAGTTAGGATCTTTTTGGGGATAGTACAATACCTTCAAAATTTCATAGCTTCCTTTATTGTTGTACCTACACCCCTCCATGCCATAACAACCAACAGTAAGGGGTTCCAATGGGGAAATAATCAACATAAATCCTTTGAATAGCTCAAGCGAAAGATCAATTAGGCATCAATTCTTGCATTGCCTAATTTATATAATACTTTCAAGTTGGAGACATATGCAAGTGGGTATGCTATGGGAGTGGTGTTGATGCAAGGGTGGAGGCTAGTATGCTATCATTCTAAAATGTTTCACGGGGGAGTTCTAAACTACCCTACCTATGATAAGGAACTCTATACCCTAGTTCAAGATGTTAAGAAGTGGAAGCACTATTTGATGGGAAAGGAGACCATCATTGACACTGGTCACTAGCCATTGTAGTATTTGTAGGCCCATAAAAATCTATAACATACCATACATTATAAGTGGACGGGGTTCTTACAACAATTCCATCTAATCATCAAGTATAAGAAGAGAAGTACCAACAAGATGGATTACATGCTCTCAAGGCCACCTACAACCAATATTATAGTTTTGGTAAATCTTATGCACATGGAACCTTTTCCACATGATGCATACAAGGAGGAGTACACAAAACATGAGCACTTCAAGGAGGTATTTTAGAAACTGCAAGGCCAATTCCATGTGGAAGAATGTCACAACAATATTGAATATCATCTCCAGGATGATTTACTCTACAAGTTGGGCAAGCTCTATGTTCTTAAAGGCAAGAGATTGTAGCTTATCATATAAGCACACATCTCCAAATTTGCAGGACACTTTGGTGTGGGGAAGACAATTGCAAATTTGCAGAGGTATGTTTACTGGCCTAGAATTCAAGAAGATGTAATTCGATTTATCCACGAATGCATAATTTGTTGTACAAGCAAGCCCAACAATAGGAATAAATGTCTATACCATCCCTTACTTGTTCCTACAAGACCATCTCCATAGTTTTTGTGGGTGGTATTCCAACCACTAGGAAGGGACATGACTATTTATTTGTGTTAGTTGACAGATTCAACAAGATGTGCATTCTTATGCCTTGTAAAACAATCATTAAAGGACAAGAAGTAGCAAACATGTTCTTTGAATAGGTCTGGGTGCACTTTGGGATACCAAGGAGCATCATCTCAGAAAGGTATACCATATTTCTTAGTACATTTTGGACTACACTTTAGGAAAATATGGACACTAAGTTGAAGAGGTATACAACATTCCATCCACAGACATATGGACAGATGAAAGTATCCAATAGAACTTTGGTACATATTTTGAGTGGTTACAATGAGAAGCATCTAAATACTTGGGATGAAAATGTGATCTACATACAACACTCTTATAACATAGCAGTACACACTTCCATTGGGAAGTCCCCTTTTGAAACGCTTTTTGGATACTTTCCACCTTCACCTCTAGATGTTGCTTTTGGACAACAAGGGGGAGTGAGGGAAGACACCAAAGTTGAAGTAGGAAGAGTTGAAAAGGTCATTGATAATATTAGGCAGATCCATTTACAAGTACAGGATGCACCAAAGAAGTCACAAGATAAGTACAAGACAAGACATGACCAACACATGGTTAAAAAAACATTAAAGGTGGGATAAGGAGTATGGCTACACCTGAACAAGGAAAGACTATAAGGTCTTGGTAATAATACCAAGGCTCTGAGGTATGGTCCTTTTGAGGTATTGGAGAAGGTGGGAGATAATGCCTATAGAATCAGTATTCTCCCATACATGCACATTTACTCTGTAGTGAATGTGGAAAATATGAAATTATATGAACCTTCCATGTTGGATTAGGAACCTAAGCAGGTATTACCGTTTGTAGACTTAGCACTAGAAGCTCAGACAAAGTTAGCAGAAGACACAATTTTGTAGAATAAGTCTATAACTACTAGGCATGGATAATATGAACTTTAGTAGGTGGGGTTGAAAGGACAACTTCTAGGCAAGGATAAATGGTACTCCAAGGAGAAGGTAGAGGAAAAATTTCCTCACCTCATCCAGTAAAATATTTTTGGGACCAAAAGCCTCCCAAAATGGGGAGGTGTGATCCAAAATGGATGAATATATAATTTGTCACCTGCTTGGAGATTTTGGGATCAAAAGATTGGGGGAATTGGCTTGTAGGGCCGGTTTTATGGGCAGGTCTTATTTTGCATATTTGGGGTCCATAACCTTTTGGGGCATGTTTCAGGGTCTAGCTCCACTTCGAGACCTTTCCAACGATCCAAAATCACCTTAAACAGAGTATGTATGTAAAATTTATGCATTTCACAAATTAACCTATCCAGTTGACCACCATGGTACTGAGTGGATTCCATGTTAGCTCTCATTTCTCACACATGTGGAGCTATCCATGTGTGGACCTTCAATGAAATTCTAGAAGGACCAAAACCCTAACCTTAATCGAGAGTTTGGACATGCATAAACCCTAAACCTAACCCTATATGTTTATTGGGATTTGTTAAATACTGGGTTTCTAAAAGAGAAGGGGTTTCAATTCTTTTCATGTATTGTATTATTCCATAGCTTACCAACATCACAATAATGGATGCTATAGAAAAACATAGGAGATAGGAGGTCTTGTAGTAGGCATTCTGGCCGTAGAGTCATAGGTAACTCCATAGAGAGTACCATTTCCTTTGTATTTGCAATTTGATATTAAGAGCAAGGCATAGTCCTCATTTGTGGCTAGGTTTTTCCCCATAGTAGGTTTTCCCAAGGTCTATCTTGTGTTATCGTGTGGATTGTGTACTTATTTACTCTAGTTATTCTTGTTTTAGTTCTAGTTATTTGGCATTTAATAAAAATAAGCTAATAAAATAAGAACTAAGTTGTAAGATCCGCTGTGATGAACTATTCCAGTGGAATATCCACGACAATTTATGGATTAATAGTAGTGGATGGACTCACAAAGTATGTACAATTTGTTCCATTTCTCATCCTTTCAAAGCAATTACAATAGCTACAACATTCACAAAAACATTTCAAAATCTAAATGGAATCCCTAAGATTATTGTAAGATTGTTTTTTGATGGGAACTCAATTGGCTCATAGCTCCACTTACCATCCTCAAACTGTTTTGAAAACTGATATTGTGAATAAATGTCTAGAAAGGTATCTTCATTGCTTTTCATATGATAAACAAACACAATGGGTCAAGTGGTTTCCCTTAGCAGAATCATGACACAAGTCATATTTCCATACTTCATAAAAAATGTCACCATTTATGGCACTTTATGCCTATCATCCTTTTTCCATCACATCATCCTTGAAAGCTAAAGCTAAGGTTCAAGAAGGGGAGGAACACACAGAGTACCAACCAAAGGTTCTCTCACTATGGAAAGATAACTTGGCTATAACACAAAATTGGATGAAATACCAAGCATATCAACATCGTAGTGAAAGGAAATTTGATGTAGGGGATTGGGTATTTTTGAGGCACAACCATACAAACAGATGTCCCTCACGTAGTAAAATAAGGACAATAAATTAACGCCCAAGTACTATGGTCCTGTTAGCACTAAAATTTGTCCTCTGGCTGCAAAAATGACAAGTTTGGCACATCTTGGATTTGGGATAATTCTGATTGGTGAGATGAGTCGAGTAGGTCAAATGAATAAGAGGGAATGGATGTTTAATTTGAGATATCAAACATTTATCCAATGAATAACAAAAATTTATAGTTTTAGAGGCATGAAACTTGAAATCTTGACACTTATTGGATATTAGAACATAGAGAAAGTAGAACAAAGGTATGAATACACAAGCTCACAGTGTGTTATATTATATATCCAAGCAGAGGACATCCAGATGCAAGATCGTGTCAAGAATTAGAATGATTGTATTTGGATAAAGATATGAAAACTCAGGAAATTAACAATAAACCTTATTGCAAATTAGATATGAATGTAAAAGCTGGTTTATGTAGTGCAAAAAGAGGCTCCATATTCAATTAATAAGAATTAAAAAATAAATACATTGGGAACATAGTCAAACCAATAAATCCATTGATCTTTGAGCACAAAGTGTTGCAGATTCTGTAGTTCATTTCTCAGTCTTCACTTCAATTCTTCAAACTCTGCCCACTTGAACCTTCTCTCAGCTTCCCGAAGGAAGAACCCCCTCTTAATTTACAATACTTGCTTAATTAAAATTACAAAGTTTAGTTTAAAGTAACAAACTCAAAATGAGATCCTAAACAAATGGATCTAATCCTAATCTATAGCAAAATATCATGATTTAATCTCCAATTCGAATTGATGAGTTGCCAGATTGATTGAGCAATCTTCTAGAAGCATAAATTCATGAAATTATGTAAAAATACCCTTCAAAGATATTCCTGTAGTTCCTAAATGATTATCTATTTCTGGGAACTGGCACACGTGTCAACTAATTTGACCCGTTCCGCAAAAAACCCATGTTTTGTTTTTTTGAGATTCCTCTTCATTTTCTCACAATACACGCCCGCAGTTGATGATAAAACAATCACAGGTAGTTCCGTCGCGCCTGTCATCTACAGGCAGTTCTGTAGCGCAATCAGTATTAACTTAAGTGACGCTACAAAATGTTGCGTGAATTCCTATGGCGATCCTTTCTTGGAAATATAAAACAAAGTATCAATTGATGTCTTGAATAAGGATTTTCTTTGATTAAACATTGCTGCTTTGCTTAGAATCCTAGTATAAATTGATTATCTTTTGCAAAATAATCAATTATTTTCCCATATGATTGATGAGGTGGATTTAGTGCTAACATTGGCTCCATATGGGGATGGTGACCTTCCTATGAGGAATCAAGAACTGCAGACCAAAGTGCCTTCAACCATTTCATCCCGATTCCTGTAACTTTCCATCCATGCTCATCATCTGAAACCAACCACATTTACAAACCAAACTGCAAACCAAATTGTCCTACTACTAAAAATTGAAAGCAACATTGCTATTCTCCATTGGGCCATGGAGTCTTTATTCACCTGATCTATTCCACACCAAAGTGCACTGAAAACCAAATGCTTGGAAGAACAAGTTCCTAACCAATTGAATTCAGCGTCATAATGTGTAAGTGAATTTCCAATGTCGCCAAGAACGCATTAAACTGACAAATTGACTTTCTTGTTTGCAGCTAAACAATATAATACAGAAAGAATAAAATCCTCGTAACATAAATTTAATTTATAACTCATACTTATGGCTGCAACTTATTTGCATTCCAAATGTTCCAACAGTTGAAAGATCTGAAAAATCTATCTCCATATAAGTTTCCATTGGATCTTGAAGATAATGATAAAAATCCACATGATCTAGAAGACAAAGCTACTGTAAGAAAGTTGTTTCATTAGCAATACTATATTCAACTTGTCCTCCTTGCAGCAATTCATGAATACCACCTATTTCATATCCTCCATGAGCAGCAAAACACTCTTGAAATTGTTCACATGTTTCTTGTGCAAAATTTTATTTTACAGATTCTAAAGCAACACGATTATCTTGAGAATCAAAAGGTAGCAGATTACTTTTATTAATTTTAAGAGCAAGAACATTATATGCAATGAAATCTTGTTTTTGTGGGATTGTTTCCTCATATTCTGATTCAAGAATGTCTAATATGGGCTTGCAGATTTCCGCTACTCAACAAGTGGTGGGGAAGAAAACATGGTCAACAAATTTTGTAACTCATCACTCTCTCCTTCACTACGTTCCAAATACTCGAATGCATGACTGTCATACATAGGCTTATTTTTAGGAGATCCTATATGTGTTGATTCAAAAACTTGCTCCTCTGAATTATATTCATACTCACAAAAAATAGGCTGCTCTTCATAAAAATTTGGAACATAAATGTCATCATAGCAATAGCTATTGGAAATATCTGATATTGTATCTGCGTCCTTGGTGTCATTGACCTTATCTTCAACACATTTTTTAGTAGGAATCTCAATGGTTCTTTCAATAAAATTAGGATCAACATATTCATGTACAATAAGAATCAGGGGACATTCTCCAGACCAATCTTGTGCAACTAAGATTGATCCTCCTGTATAGAGGTGAACACTTTGATTTCCTTACGTGTAAAGGTTATTCCTCCTGTATAGAGGAAATTTCTCAAATTATTGATATTGTAAAGTCTTGTTGGACAAGTCTTTGGACTTGTGTTTCAAGTCATGATTCTCATGTGAACCTTTCGTATAAAGGTATCCATGGGATGGATCTCCCATATAGAGGTGGACCTTCCATATAAAGGTCATGCTCTACTTGTTAAAAGCATTTCATGTTGTGTGATGTATTATTAACCATGATCACCAAATTACTATTAAGTCTCATTTAGAGATTGATCACCTCTAAAGTGAATTACTTTAGCATATGATCATTTGGTCCAAAATAATATACTATGATCACAACATCTGACAATTTTCCTAGTATAATGTAATGTGACGGATGATTAAAGTTATCACATATTGACCATGCAATAAAAGATAAAGAGATAAAGATAAATGCATAGAGAAAAGGATAATTCGAATTTATCAGGATATGACTAAGTGAACTCGAATTGTCAAGCTTCAGTTAAAGCCACAATGTATGCCTTAATTAACTAAAGAAATCACAGTGGTCACTACAATTAAATCAATCACCATGATTTCAATTAACAATAGTTAATTGAGTGTTAAATAAGAAGGACTAGTTAACTAAAGTGTTTTCACTCTAGTTAAACTAAAAGACGACACTTCATTAAATCAAGGAGAACTCGAATTGATCACTATAGTGATGTTATCAAGAAAGAATCGGTTAAAGATAGTTAACTAAGTGACAACAAAGAAGATCTAGTTAACTAAGTGTTATTGCATGACGACACTTATGTTAAAATAAAAGACGACACTTGAGTTGCGACACTTGAATGATGAAACTTAAGTTAGCCACCTAACTAAGTGGGCAAGATTTAAGTTAAGAGTTGAGTTCATCCTAAGAGACAGTTCATTGAGATAAAGCATTGCATGAGAAGTGGGGTGCACTTCTTCATGCAAGATTGATACATTCAGTATGAGGGTGAGTTCATCTTGAAGTTAGAAGAAGCTAATGCATGAGAAGAATGTATAAATATGTTATACGGGATTGTTGAATTCAATGTGAAGCAAATTCTCTTCTCCATTGAAGGAAATGCGCTTCTCTTTGTGCAGGCTATTGTTCTTGCTTGTTATTGATGTGATGGGCACACTGGAAAACACATCCGATTGATCTCTCTTCTCTATTTCTTCTGTATCTTCACCAAGAGTGTTTTGGTGATCTCTTATCTTCCGAAATAAATCTACTATGTTGTAAAAGAAAGCATTCTATGCTATCCATTATATTATACTGAGAATAATTGCTGGGGTTTTTGTTCTCGTAGTTTTGAGGATTTTACCCAGGGTATATCTTGTGTTATGGTTGTATGAATTTCATGTGATTGAATTGTCTCATTTCTTCAAGTTTCGACATCTAAAAGAATTAAAGATCAAAGTTAAACCACATATTAACATGGTATCAAGGATTAGGGAATGAAGGATCTCAGTTTTTCATGCCATCTAGAGCCTACGTAGATCCTAAGAAGTTGAACACAAGATTTGATACTATGGCATCAATCTCTATACGACTAGAAGACTGTCTTGAGGGCACCTCAAACTTCAACACTTGGAACACTAGGATTAACAACATCCTAGAGGAACATGACTTGGATGGATACATATCCACTCTGGTGGAGGAGCCTACATCTAATGCAGGGTGCATCAAATTCAAGAAGAATCAAGCTAAGGCCAAATGGATCATCTATGATTTGGTAAAAGATAACCAGATGCCCGTGATCACACCGTTGAAGACCGCAAAAGAATGTTATGATACATTGTAATCTATATGAGAAGAAGGCCCCAAATCAAAAGAGGGCATTGAAGACCAAGTTACAAAACCTCAAGTTGGAGAAGGACGAGATAGTGTCCTCCTTCTTCACTAAGATTTCTTAGGTAAGAGATCAACTTGTTAACATTGGAGATGATCTCATCCAAACCACTGTTGATGGTATCCCATCTTCATGGGAGACATTATTGGATGCTATCAATGGCTGAGAAGTGCAACTTGGGTTTGAAATATTGTAGGATGATTGTATCCAAGAGGAAGGGAGAATCCAGATAAAAGCTATGTACACTAAAGAAGAAAATCTTGCCCTCACGACAAGAATGAAGAAATTAAAGAAACCCTTCTTCCAAAAGAAGTTCTCTCATCCAAAGAAGAAGGATTTCAACAAAGGATTTGACAATTCAAAAGCTAGATGCTACAATTGCAACATGAAAGTTCATTTCTCAAGAGAGTGCAAAGCAAAGCGGAAAGAAAAGTTTCATGCTTCTACCGCCATAGAAGATGAAACCACTCAAAAGAATGCATCCGAAGAAAATGAGACAAGAAGGGAGTTTTACCTTGTCTCATCCGTTTCGGGATCCGTCATCACAAGTGCAGACACATTGTTGATTGAGAGTGGCGCATCCAAACATATGACTGGTTACAAGAGTGCCATCATTAACCTAAAGGATAAAAAGTTCACATGCATGGTAGAGTTGGGGGACAACTCAACATATTCGATCCAAGGAGTTGGATCCACCTCATTCTAGCTAAGCACCAGTGATATTTTACATGTGGAGGACATTCTATATGTTCCAGGATTGAAGAATAACCTCTTGTTAGTTTCGGTTCTTGAAGACAAAGGATTCTGAGTTATCTTCATGGATAGCAAAGCACTTTTATGGCCAAAGAACAAAAGGCTAGAATATGATGCTGTGATTGGATTTCGAGAGGGAGGACAATACAAGGTACCTAGGAAGCAAATATGATTCACCACACTATCAATACATGCGAGCTATGGCACCGAAGGCTTGGACACCTACACTACAAAGAGCTAGCAGGACTTCAAAAGATGGTAAAAGGTATGGCCGTATTTAATTTTGAGAATGATTGTTGGTTGTGGAGCCTGATCTTCCAGATTCAGAGATGTTATTTAGTCGTGTTTGTACCCTAGGCGAAGCCCCCGAGAAAAAAAATTTGGGTTGTTTTTGCCAATAGTTTACGACCCATGGTTTTGGGTAACCCGTGTTATTTTCCCATTGTATTTCCCCTATAAAAGAAAGACATTGTAACACGGCTAGGGTTGATGTATTAGGTATTATGCATTGTACAGATCTCTGAGATCGAAGAAGAGAGACTGTGAGAAAGTGAAGAGTAAGTGCAATGAATGTGCTGCAAGTTGTATCCCTTCATTTGCCGGATGGTATAATAATAAGGACTGGCAATTTCAATGTGGACGTAGCCCATCTTGGGTGAACCACGATATATTGGTGTCTCTCTTGTAATGTGTTTGTGTGATTATATTTGCATTTATGTTTATTGTTATTGCTCTGCGATCCTTTTTTTTCTAACAATTGGTATTAGAGCCAAAGGTCTATTTGGAAGATAAACCCATAGGAAACTAGGGTTTCTGGTTCGAGTGGGAGCAATGGCGGAAGAAGGAAAGTTTAAGGTCGAGAAATTTAATGGCCAAAACTACTAGTTATGGAAGATGCAAATGGAGGACTATCTGTACCAGAAGGATCTATTCCTACCGTTGGGAGGAAGAGCAAAGCAGCCGGCGACTATGAAGGACGAAGAATGGGAGGTTCTTGACAGAAAGGCATTGGGAACAATACGGCTGTCCCTAGCTTCGTCGATGGCTTTCAATATATCAAAAGAAAATACAACAGAGGGTTTGATGAGCGCATTGGGTAAGCTGTATGAAAAACCCTCGGCCTCCAACAAGGTATTTCTAATGAAGCATTTATTTAATATGAAGATGTCTGAAGGTGGATATGTTGCTGATCATTTAAATGAATTTAATACGGTTACAAATCAACTAAGTTATGTAAGTGTGAAATTTGATGATGAGGTTAAGGCTCTTCTAATCTTGTGTTCATTGCCAGAAAGCTAGAATGGCTTGGTCATGGCTGTAAGTAACTCTGTCTCTGGTTCAAACACCTTGATATTTGATGATGTTGTTAGTGTTATTCTTAGCGAGGAAATGCGAAGAAAAAGCACAGGTGAGACATTCAGTAAAGCGTTGACCATGGAGAACAGGGGAAGACAAAAGGCGAGAGGAAAGAGCCAAGGTAATTGTGGCAAGTCTAAAACGGGAAGATCTAAGTCCAGACTGGGAAAAATAGGGTGCTGGAACTGTGGAAATAAAGGACATCTGAAGAAAGACTGCAGATCTCTAAAGAAGAAAGGAGATGGACAACAGGAAACTACCCAGGAAGAAAATGTAGTAGGTGATGTGTTACAAGATGGTTTGATTCTTGCATTAGATAATACTAGTGATTATTGGGTAGTAGATTCAAGGGCTTCATGTCATACTACATCACATAGGAAATATTTTCATGATTATGTTCGAAGCGATTTTGGACATGTTTTATTGGGTGATGATGAGCCATGTAAAATTGTTGGAATGGGTAAGGTATGGATAAAATTTAAGAATGGAACTGATTGGCTGCTGAAAGATGTAAGGCATATTCCTGCTATGAAAATAAATCTGATCTCAACAAGGAATTTGGAAGATGGAGGCTGTCTATCTACGTTTGGAGAAACATGGTGGAATATCACTAAAGGATCAATGGTGATAGAAAAAGGAGAAAAGGTAGGTATGTTGTATTTATGTCCTCATAATACTGACCATTCTATCTCTTTAGCTTCCACAGGAAAAGATACAACATTGTGGCATCATAGGCTTGGCCACATGAGTGAGAAGGGGATGCAGATTCTCCACTCAAGATAGTTGTTTCCAGATTTGAAGTAGGTAAGTTTGGAATTCTGTGAGAACTGTGTTTATGGAAAACATAAGAGAGTCAGATTTATCAGGGTTGGGAAACAAAGGAAGAATGAAAAGTTAGAGATTGTGCATACAAATGTATGGGGACCGGCTCACGTACAATCTCTTGGTGGCTCTCATTATTATGTTACATTTATTGATGGTGCAACTAGGAAAACTTGGGTTTATTGCATTAGATAGAAATATGATGTCTTTGCTACTTTTAAGAAGTGGAAAGCTTTGGTTGAGAATGAGACAGGAAAAAGGTTGAAGTGTCTCAGATCTGATAATGGAGGTGATTACCGCGGAAAGGAGTTTGATAGTTACTATTCATACCATGGGATTCGTAGAGAGAAGACAGTCCCAGGAACACCACAAGAAAATGGTGTGTCAGAAAGGATGAATAGAACGATCATGGAGTGTGCAAGGTGTATGAGACTCCATGCAGGGTTTCCCTTACAGTTTTGGGAGGATGTTTTAAATACTGTTGTTTATTTAATAAACAAAGGACCTTCAAGTGCTTTGGATGGTGGTATTCCAGAGGGCATGGACAAGTAAAAAGGTAAACTAATCATTTCTGATAACGTTTGGTTGTGAGCATTTGTCCATATTGATAAAGATAATAGAACAAAGCTTGAAGCTAAATCCAAGAAATGTACCTTTATTGGATATGGGGTTGATGATTTTGGTTATCGCTTATAGGATTATGAAAACAACAAAATCATTAGGAGTAGAGATGTGATATTCAATGAAAAGGTCATGTATAAAGATCAGTTGCAGGGAAAGAAACAGGAAAAGGAAAACAAAGAGTACATAGTACTTGATGAAATTAAAGAAAATGAAGTTCCAAAGGTGCCAGAAAATCAAGAACAACAACAAGTACCTGAAACTTCTGTAACTGCAAGAAGATCTACCAGGTTAAGTAGACTCCCTAAACAATACTCTCCTTCAACGTATTATTTATTGATGACTGATGCTGGTGAACTAGAATGTTATGAAGAAGCAATGTAGGTGGAAACTAGAAAGAAGTGGGAGCAAGGCATGAATGAGGAGATGGACTCATTGGTAGGAAACTAGACTTGGGATTTGGTTTAGTTTCCTGTTGGTAAAAGAGCATTGCATAACAAATGGATTTACAGGTTGAAGGAAGAAGAAGGAGGTAAGAAGCGGTACAAGTCCAGACTTGTTGTAAAGGGGTTTGGATAGAAGAAAGGTATAGATTTTGATGAAATATTTTCTCCTGTTGTTAAGATGAATTCAATTAGGACTAGCTTAAGTCTAGTGGTGGTAGAAGGTTTGCATCTTGAACAGTTAGATGTAAAAACAACCTTTCTCCATGGGGATTTGGAGGAAGAGATATATATGCAGAAACCACAAGGGTATGAGGTCAAAGGGAAGGAGGATTTGGTATGCAGGTTGAAGAAGAGCTTGAATGGCTTGAAGCAAGCTCCAAGGCAGTGGTATTTAAAATTTAATAGGTTTATAATAGAAAAAGGTTATAGTAGATTCAATCTGACCACTGTGTTTATTTCAAGAGGCTAGACAATGAAAGATATATTATCTTGTTATTGTATGTGGATGACATGCTTGTTGCAGGGTCTAACATGCATGATATAAATGTGCTCAAAAGGAAGCTAGCTAATTCATTTGCGATGAAGGATTTGGGTGCTGCAAAGAAAATCCTTGGTATGAGAATAACAAGAGACAAGAAAAATCGCAAATTGACATTGTCTCAAGGTGAGTATATACAAAAGGTGTTGGAGAGGTTCAAAATGCAGAATGCAAAACCAATTAGTATGGCTTTGGCTAGCCATTTCAATATAAGTAAGGAAATGTGCCCCAAGACACAAGAAGAGATAGATTACATGTCGAAGATTCCCTATTCATCAGCAGTTGGCAGCTTGATGTATGCCATGGTGTGCACAAGACCAGATATTGCACATGTAGTGGGAGTTGTGAGCAGATATATGAACAATCCAGGTAAAGAACATTGGAAGGCAGTACAGTGGATTTTCAGGTATTTGAGAGGTACTATCACTCATGCATTATGTTTTCGAGGTTCATACGTTGTTCTACATGGATATGTTGATGCAGATATGGTGGGTGATAAGGATAGTAGGAGGAGTACCACAGGGTATGTGTTTACTGTAGTTGGAACAACGGTAAGTTGGATTTCAAAATTGCAAAAGGTTATTGCACTTTCAACAACGGAAGCAGAGTATATTGTTGTTACAGAGGCTAGTAAAGAGATGATTTGGTTGTAGAGGTTTATGGAGGAATTGGGTAAGAAGAAGAAGGATAGCAGGTTGTATAGTGACAGCCAAAGTGCCATTCATCTTGCAAACAACTCAGCATTCCATTCCAGGACTAAATATATACAACTCAAGTACCATTTCATACGCTCTATCCTGGAAGATGAACTGTTGAAGTTGGGAAAGATAGATACTAGCCAGAATCCTGCAGACATGTTCACAAAGGTAGTGACCAGAAAGAAACTGAGTTCCTACTCGGTTTCAGTTGGTCTTCTAGCATGAAGGTGAAGACGATAAATTTTCCAAGTTCAAGTCCGGCAAGTGCAGCAACGGTGGAGTTGTTGTGATCAATCTCCAAGTGGGATATTGTTGGTTGTGGAGCCTGATCTTCCAGATTCAGAGATATAATTTAGTTGTGTTTGTACCCCAGGCTTACTGTACACTCATTCCTGAACCTCAGGGTTCGGGGGCGAAGCCCCCGAGAAAAAGTTTTGGGTTGTTTTCACCAACAGTTTACAGGCCCATGGTTTTCGGTAACCCGTGGTATTTTCCCATTGTATTTCCCTTATAAAATAAAGACATTGTAACACAGCTAGGGTTGTTGTATTAGTTATTATGCATTGTAAAGATCTCTGAGATCGAAGAAGAGAGACTGTGAGAAAGTGAAGAGGAAGTGCAGTGGATGTGCCGCAGGTTGTATCCCTTCATTTGTTGGATGGTATAATAATAAGGACTGACAATTTCAGGGTGGACCCATCTTGGGTGAACCACGATATATTGGTGTCTCTCTTGTAATGAGTTTGTGTGATTATATTTGCATTTCTGTTTATTGTTATTGCTCTGCGATCCTGTTTTTTCTAACAATGGTATTGTATGTTGGGGTTGTGCACTTGGGAAGAATGTTAAGAAATGTTTTTCCAGCAGTACTACTTGATCTAGAGGGATTTTATATTTAATACAGTTTGATGTATTTGGTCCCATGTCATCCCCCTCCCTGAGTGGCTTCTTATATTGTGTACTGTTCATAGATTATTTTTCTGGGAAGTGATGGATTTATTTCATGAAGGATACAAGTGAAACTCTTAGCAAATTTAAAGAGTTTAAAACCATAGTTGAAAATTAGAAAGAAAATCACATCCGTGCATTAAGGTATGATAATGGATGTGAATTTGATTCACATGCATTTAATGTGCTATGTAGTGATGTAGGAATATGCAGACAGTTAACAGTACCATACAAACCTTAGAAAAATGGGGTTGCCGAAAGGAAGAATAGAACCATATGTGAGGCTGTAAAATCCATGACACATGATCAAGATATGTCTACCTCATTATGGGAAGAAGCCACCGGTACAACTTTGTACATACAGAATAGAATCCCGCATGCCATTCTAGATGAGGATACACTAGAATAAGTGTTTACTGGTGAGAAGCCAGACATCTCACACTCGAGGATTTTCGAGCGCCTAGTATACATTCATGTACCAAAAGAAAAGAGAACAAAGATGGAGCCTTCTAGAAAGAAAGGAACCTTTGTGGGTTATAGCGAGTAATCCAAAGAATACCAAATATATGTACTTGGTGAGAGACACATTAAAGTCAGCCGAGATGTTACCTTCCACGAGGAAGCTGCTTTCAAAATATAGAAAGAGATTCAATGTGATTCAAATATGGAGGATCTCGAGTCCGATTCTCTCCCTTCAGAGTTTGAGAGGGAGAAACTAGAAGATGCATCAAATTCACTAGATCCTAAAGAACCAACAAAATTGATTGAGAGGTCACCTGATGAACCTCCTGTTAAAAGAATATCTACTTGGTTTTGAGATATCTTACAATATGCAAAGAAACATGGAGCACCAGTAGGCTTATCCAGAGAGCATAAGAAACTTGAAAAATATTCAGGGTATGTTTCATTGATGAGTCACATCAGTGATTCAAATCCATCCTCATATGAAGAATTTGCAAAGCAAGTTTGGAAAGATTCAATGACATAAGAGTGCAACTCTATAATGGAGAATGATGTTTGGGAGGTTGTTCCCAAACCTAATGGGAAGTCCATTGTGACTTCCAGATGGATTTACAAGATAAAGCATGTTGCAGATGGTAGCATTGAGAAGTAGAAAGCCAGATTCGTTTCAATAGGTTTCTCTTAGAAATAAGGCATCAATTATGATGAGACCTTTGCCCCTGTGGCAAGGTACACCACAATCCGAGCAATGATTGCACTTGAATCTGTCCTAGGATGGAAAATTCACCAGATGGATGTGAAGACAACCTTCCTCAATGGTGAAGTTGAGGAAGAGGTTTATATTCAGTATCCTGAAGGATTTGTGGTGCATGGGAAGGAGTCCCATGTTTGCAAGCTAAATAAATCTCTATATGGAATTAAGCAATCCCCCAGGGCTTGGTACTCCAGAATGATAGCTACCTTCAGAAACTGGGTTTTTGAAAGAGTGAAGCTGATCCAAATTTGTACTTTCAAAGTAGTGAAGAACCAACTATTGATATTGGTTATGTATGTTGATGATTTGTTTCTCACTAGAGAGGAACATTTGATTCCTTGGTGCAAGAGTGATCTCACCTCAGAGTTCGAGATGAAAGACTCAGGTTTGATGCACTACTTTCTTGGCCTTGAGATCTGGCAAAGAAAATATGAAATTTTTCTATATCAAAGGAAGTACATTGTGGATATATTAAGCAGGTTTGGTATGATAGATTGCAAATCTATGACTACACTGATGGTTTCAAATTTGAGGAAACATCATGAGTCAGGATCTGGATTAGATCCAGTAGATCCCACTTTGTATAGACAACTTACAGGCTCGCTAATGTACTTGATACATTTAATGCATGATATATGTTATGTCGTGAGCATTCTGATTCAATTTATGTTTGATCTGAGACATAAAAACTGGATAGATGCTAAGAATGTGCTTAGGTACCTTCGAGGTACAATTTCATATGGAATCAGATATGCCTATAGTGGAGGAGTCATGTTACTTGGTTATACAGAATCAGATCGGGGAGGAAGCATTGTGGACCGTAAGAGTACATCAAGCTACTCTTATAGCCTAAGATCAGCTATGATATCTTGGTCCAGTAGGAATCAGGGCTCCGTATCCCAAAGCACTACATAAGTAGAATATATAACTACTAGTGTTTCCTTCCGAGAAGCAATGTGGCTCAGAAAGATACTTGCAGGTTTATTCAGTGAAAAGATTGAGCCTACAATTATTAAGAGTGACAATCAGAGTAGCATCAAGCTTTCCCAAAACCTAGTGTTTCATGACAAGTCGTAGCACATTGAAATGAAGTATCACTTCATTTGAGACATGGTCCAGAAAGATACAATGAAACTTTAGTACATTGCTATTGATGAGCAGATTGTAGGTGTGTTAACAAAGCCTATATCATTGACAAAGTTCAGGTACTTCCGAGACAAGCTTGGTATGGAAGAGAATGCACCCTCGCTGAGAGGGAGCAATAAATGTACAACATCAAGAGACATTCTCCAGACCAATCTTGTGCGACCAAGATTGATCCTCCCGTATAGAGGTGAACACTTTGATTACCTTTCATGTAAAGGTTATTCCTCCCGTACAGAGGTAATTGATTAAAGTAATGATGTGGTAAAGTCTTGTTGGACAAGGCTCCAGACTTGTGTTTCAAGTCATGATTCTCATGTGAACCTTCTGTATAAAGGTATCCATGGGATGGACCTCTCGAATAGAGGTGGACCTTCTGTATAAAGGTCATTCTTTACTTGTTAAAATCATTTAATGTTGTGTGATGTATTATTAACCATGATCACCATATTGCTATGACGTCTCCTTTAGAGATTGATCACCTCTAAAGTGAATTACTTTAGCATATGATCATTTGGTCTGGAATAATATACTATGATCACATCATTCAATAATTCTTCTTAGTATAATGTAATGTGATGGATAATTAAAGTTAGCACATATTGACCATGCAGTAAAAGATAAAGAGATAAAGATAAATGCATAGAGAAAAAGAGAATTCAAATTGATTAGGAGATGAATAAGTGAACTTGAATTGCCAAGCTTTAGTTAAAGCCACAATGTATGCCTCAGTTAACTAAAGAACTCACAGTGGCCACTACAAGTAAATCAATCAACATGATTTCAGTTAATAATAGTTAACTAAGTGTTAAATAAGAAGGACTAGTTAACTAAAGTGTTGAAACTTTAGTTAAACTAAAAGATGTCACTTCAATAAATCAAGGAGAAATCGAATTGATCACTACAGTGATGTTATAAAGAATGAATTAGTTAAAGAGAGTTAACTAAGTGACAACAAATAAGATCTAGTTAACTAAGTGGTATTGCATGACGACACTTATGTTAAAATAAAAGATGACACTTGAGTTGCGACACTTGCATGATGACACTTAAGTTAGCCACCTAACTAAGTGGGAAATCTTTCAGTTAAGAGGCAAGTTCATTCTACGAGACAGTTCAGTGAGATAAAGTGTAATATCTCGATTTTGACCCTATTGCATTAAAATTGTAAATGATGTAAATACCATTATTAAATCATGGTGAGGAGATCAAGGCCAAGGCCCCGTCATCGATTTAGCGTTTTATGTATCGGAAATTAAAAATTGATGCATATGGTTATTGTGCTAGCCACGCACAATAGAAATTAAGACATCATGTAAATATGAATTTTAATGAAATACCCACAACTAGCTATGCAATGCAACAAGAGATGGGGGCATGATTTTTACAAGGGATAGGGAGGGAAAATGTTCAAAGCCTTGAGCCAATAATGTCAATCCAAGTTTCAAGAAGAGAACCCATAAACCCTCAACTACGCACCCAAGCATTTAATTCTTCCAAGAGTTGGCTGAGGTAGTTAATGCATTGGGAATAGAGAGGTATGGAAGCCCAATTTCTTGTATGGGAAAGCCATCAATTTGGGAAATCGTATTTTGGATTCCATGACAAGAAAACACCCACAAAATTGTGCCCAATACATTCTTCACCCATGTTCTTTGCTTCCTCACGTAGTTTGAGCTAGCTGGGGTGTTTTCCTTCACATTTTCCATCATTTTCCATAGTTGGAAATTCGTTTTTGTGTTGCACAGTGGCTGGGAGGAGGAGAGTCACGATTTGGGGGTTTATAGAGGCCATTTATGCCCCTTGAATGGCCATACAACGTTTTCTGAAAATGAATTTGCTCTCCCAGGGTTGATTTCCCCATATAACATTTCATTTTGGGTTGCCCACGATTTTGGAAACTCATGGAAACTCCATTTTGGGCATCCCATTGTTAAAACATTTTTCTTCATGCCCAACACTTGTGTTTTGCTGTTATGTGCACCCTTGTTTTGGTTTGAACTTGTGAGAAAGAAATTAGGAGTGGAAGAGGACCAAAATTGGCTTGATAAACCTAGTGAAGAGAGGAACCTCACCGAAAGATCAAAAGGGCTGGCTACTCTTCTATGCACACCTTGAAGAGCACTAGAATGGAAGGTATGGCCTGAGGGATTGTGTAGCAGTTAATGGAATACTTCCTTGTGTTGGGTGTGTAGGTATTGCGGGTAACAAGCTAGAAAGATCTTGCATAGGTATCCACAGCTTTTTGGTTGAGCTCACTAGCTTAGAAATTTATTCCCTTCCATTTCCTTAGCATCCTGATAAACCCAACTGTGGATTGGCTTGGCTGATTTTGGTGTATATTTGGCTATGTGTGAGTCTGTTGTTCCCTTTTTTCTTATAGAAATCATTCCTAGCTCGGGGGTGGCAGTTGTGTTGAAATATTTATGAGCACAATTGGCCCATGGTTGGGTGGAACGTTGTAGTTGCATAGCCAGTTGCTCGGGACTACTTCGTTTCAAGATAAGTACTCTCTTGTGTTAATTTTGAAATGTATTTATTTGACGATTCTTATGAATATGTTGAATGCATGTTAGATGTGTAGTAGAAGTTTACTTCCGCTGTGTTTCTCGAATTTATACATCTGCATATGTTTTTTTTATTTTCAATGGATTTTTGTTAATGACCAATGGGATAGATGCCCAGCCTTAGCGTCATGTTCTCTCCATCGCACTAGATTGATGAGAGGGGACATGACAGTGTGGTATCAGAACCATAGGTTACAACATCGGGCCTAAATGGGCTAAGTTGAATAGTTTGCAGAGGTAAGATCACCTCCTGTTGAGCATTGATTATTAGAGAAAGAATGAAAATTTTCAAAATTTTCTAAGTGTTTTGATTTTTTCTGCTAAGTATGCGTCGGCGAAGAAAGTGGAAGGTCGTCGATGTGTTTCAGTGAAAAAATTTGGGAAATTCGTTGAAAAGGCGTTTTGGTGCAAAAAAGCTAAGTCTACCGAATTGGCGCAAGATTGCGAGTGCGCCGAAACGATCGATGGAAAAAGGTGAGTTTGCTGATCGGAGAGAATTGCGAATTACGCCGAATCGGTCGGAGGAAAAAGGCGAGTTTGCCAATCAGAGAGAATTTCGAAGTGCACTGAAATGGTTGCGAAAAAAGGCGAGTTTTTCGATTGGAGAGAATTGCGAAGTGCACCGAAACGGTTAGCAGAAAAAGGCGAGTTCGCCGATCAGAGAGAATTTCGAAGTGCGCCAAAATGGTTGACAGGAAATGGTGAGTCCACCGATTTGCAAGAAAAGGAAAACTTGCCTAAATGGTCAGTGCAAAATCGTGGGTTGCGTCGATCAACGATAAAGGCCAAGTCGCGCCGAAATGGTCGACGAAAAAGGGTGAGTTCTCCGATCGATGTAAAATCGCAAGTTGCTCTGAAACACGTCAGAGGAGAATTCAAAAGTCCGCTGAAACAAGAAATTTGAGCAGTTTTAGGGGGATTTTTTAAGTGCCCGAAATTGAAAAATGGCCTTGAACTTATGCGCAAGATTGCACAAGACCATGGTTAGTTAACTGATAGTAGCTTTAGTTCACTGAGTCTCAGTTGAGTTTGGTAGCCTCGGAGCATTGTAGTGGTGATATTTCCTATGCTAGAATGACATGGATTCAAATTTTCTTTGGATAATTGAATTCTCTCAATTGTAACATATATGTTGACTATACTGATTAATGGAACATGACACACTTTTCTATGCACATCTGAGTTTCAATGCATCTTTAATTTTACTGCTCAATTCACTGCAATTTTCACTGTAATTCTTCCTCCTTGCGAATCCTATCACTGTGAGGTATTCTCAGGCTTAATGATCTACTGTGTTCTAGAATTTCACATGGTATCAAAGCCCAGCAATGCTGGTTTATCTTCAATTTGGGATTTTTTTGCAGGATTTTGAGAATTTTTCAGTGCAATAGTAGCAGCAGCTTCAATTTGTATTCGCTCCAGCAGTTACACATTGAGAATTCGAATGCTCCTTTGAATCCAAGAATCCTGAAACCCTTCAATTATCTTGATTGGAGGGAAGATATGTAGATTGTGTTGCGCTACAAGAGTCTGTACAGGGTCACAATGGGTACGGAGGTAAAACCTCAGGAAGATGGTGAGAAAGCAAAGTACCTGAACATATTAGATGAGGCTTTTGATTTTATGTGTATACACATCTCCAGATATTTTCTCTTCCATCTTGATGGATTAAATACACCAAGAGAGGTTTGGTTGAAGATTGAATCCCTCTTTGGAAAGCAATATGAGATGAGAGGCCACGTTTTGGAGAATGGATTAATTGCTCTTCAACCATGCAATTTCGAAACCAGACAACAGTTCTTTTCAAAGTTCAAGTCCTTGGTTATGCAGTGCAAAAAATGTGGCATTGAAAAGAAGGATGAGCAACTGGTGATATCCATCCTAAGCAAGCTCAGTCCTGAATTTTTCAATATTTGTCTCTACCTTCATTCTGTGAGATTGTCAATCCCCAATCGGAAAATTCCTTCCTTAGATGCATTCACTAAATCCTTCATTCAAAACAATACAAACTAATTCAAATGGGTGCCCTGAAGGCCTCCAAGAATTAGGATCTGATGGATTGGGAGTAAAAAAGTGCGAATGCTAAAGGGAAGCAGAAGGGAAAAGATAAGAAGCAATTTGAATCCGCCTAATCCATCAGAAGGAGCCTCTATCTCCAAGAAGGATAATCAACAGAGGTTTGATAAGACCAAGTGTACCTATTGAAAGAAAGGAAACCATCCAGAGAGTTCATGCATGAAGAAGTAGATAGATCAAATGACCAAACTTCTTGAACAACACAACATTGCCCTCCCAGAAGGCGCAAGGAGGACTGATTTTGGAAGTGAGACAAATGATCATGAGAGATGCACTGAAGGTTGCATTCTCACAATCACAATCCTTCCTGATTGATTTTGGATCCTCCAACCACATGGTTTCCTCTAGAGAATCATTTTCTTCTCTAGATATCACTGATGGTCCTAGTATTCGCATGGGACATAATTCAAATATCTCTGCTGAAGGGAAGGGAACAATACAACTGGAGCATGGAATGTTAAAAAATGTTATGTATGTGCCTTCCTTGGATGCAAACTTGTTATCTATTTATCATATGACACACACAGGTTTAGCGAAGAAAGTTGTTTTTGGAATTGACACAGTTGATATTACAAAGATCTCATATGGGAAGCTAATAGAGAAAGGTGTTGCAAACCATGTCTCAAAGGCATATGAGTTCTCACATTTTTTGCCATACTCTCTGCCTACTCCATTTTGCACCTAATGAAGATTAGAATGATGTCTCTTCTGATGATCTACATTCAGATTTCGAAGAAGAGGACCAAAATCTTGATGTTGAGTATGAAGTTCAAGCAGATCCAGATCCAGATCCAACTCCCAATCCAAGGCCAAAATGGGCTCAAAAAGTACTTGGAGCTACTAGGAACATAACTGGAGATCCATCTAACCATAGAAGAACCAGATCTCAGTACCAATATGAAAACCTTGCACTATGTCATACAGATCCATTTATCCTTGAGAGGCGCTAAATGATGGTAGGGTCTGATCCACAGTCCTTCATATATGCTTTCCATGATCCAAGATGGAAGGCTTCCATGGATGAATAATATGAGTCACCGCGAAACAATGAGACATGGGATATTGTCTCTCTTCCCCCAGGGAGAAAGATGGTTTAGTGCAAGTGGATCTACAAAAAAAAACTTGCTTATGATGGATCTACAACCAAGTACAAAGATCAGTTGGTTGCAAAGGGATACTCACAAGTTCATGGTTTGGAATACAATGATACATTCACTCCTATAGCAAGAATGGATTATGTGAGACTTGTTTTATCCATTGTAGCTTCGAAACAATGGGAGGTACGTCACATGGATGTGAAGAGTGCCTTCCTGCATGGTGACTTAGAAGAAGAGATCTATATGAAACAGCCTGAGGGGTACACTGATGATCCATCCTTGGTTTGCATGGTAAGGAGATCATTGTATGGGCTGAAGCAAGCCCCCAGAGCATGGTATGCCAAAATGGATTCTTTCTTATTGTCACATAAGTTCAAAAGATGCAGATCTAACAGTAATGTCTACATGTAGCAGAAGGGAAGTTGCATACTATTGATTGTATTGTATGTGGATGAATTGCTCATCACCGATGGATCATCTACTGGGTTGAAGAACATTAAGTCTGCTTTGAGCAAGGCCTTCTCTATGACAGATCTATGTATATTGAAACAATTTATTGGCCTTGAAGTAACTCAAAAAGATTCAGGGATCATGATTTCATAGTCTAGGTATGCATCTGAATTTCTAAAAAAGTTCCACATGGCTAATTGCAAAGCAACAACTTTCCCTTTCCTATCTGGCATTAGATTGGAAGAAGGTGGTTCTACTCCTTCGGTAGATAGCACATTATTCATGCAGATGATTGGTACCTTATTATACTTGACCCATATGAGACTAGAACTGTCTTATGCTATTAGTGTTGTGGAAAGGTAAATGCATGAGCCACATGAGCTGCATTGGAAGGAAGCAAAGAGAATCTTTCACTATGTGTAGGGTACAAAAGAGTTTGGGATTCATTATTTTGCTGGTGCTCAGTTAGATCGGGTTGGTTTTATTGAATTAGACTGGGCTAGAGACAATACTGACAGGAAATATACTTCAGGGTACGTTAGGACCATTTTGTTGGTTAAGCAAGAAGCAAGCAGCACTCGCACTCTCTTTAGCAGAAGCATAGTATAGAGGGGTTGTGAATGCAGCTATTCAGGCAGTTTGGTTACATGGGATCTTGGTAGAGTTTGGAATTCGCACTTCTCCTTCAGTAGACATTTTATGTGATAATAAAATTTCCATAAAGATCTCCAGTGATCCAGTTCAGAAACAAAGAACCAAACTTGTTGAGGTTCACATGCACTATATCATGGAACTAGTGCACAACTAGACTACCACACAACATTACTGTCCTACAGAGGATTAGACTGCAGACATTTTTACAAAGTATTTCACTCAGAAGATATTTTCCTATCTCAGATCTCTACTTGGTGTGAAGGATGTTTGAGTTTCCTACTGTTCATTTTTTAGGGGGGGTATTTTTCCCATGAGGTTTTCCCCATTTCCTTAGTTTCATGAGTAGTTATTTTTTATTATTTGATTGTATGGGTGACCTTTGGTATTAGTTAATAGGGCCCAGGTTGTCCAAGTTTGTATTAAGGGGGGGTGTTAGGATAATTAATGCTCCAACCTTGTCCACCTTAGTATTATTTACCTTTTCTTAGTATTAGATGATGTTGTTGGCCCCCTAGTGGTGTGCATATGTCATCTAGGACCCATTAGCCACTTGATGCACCCTGCATGCATGATGTTAGGCCATCCATAGTCAGTTCCCTACATTTTAGGAGCTAACTTAGTGATCTGGTTCAGTCCACCTGAGTTCCTAACTCAAGTGGGGGGTTTGTGCTCCGATTTCCACTGTTTGTGATCTAATGCACCCCGTGATGCACCCTCTCTATCCTGATTGCATGCGATTTTGCATAAAAAACTCAATAATACACCTTGCATGGTTAGTTAAATAATAGTAGCTTCAGTTCACTAAGTCGCAGTTGAGTTTGGTAGCCTCGGAGCACTGCAGTGGTGATATTTCCTATGCTAGACTGACATGTGTTGTAGAAATTTCTCCCTACGGATAGGTAGAAACTCTCTTAGGTTAAAGTAGACTTTAACTGACTCTAAACTAAGACAAAAAGATAACAAATGCTACCTTGAATTCCTAGATCTAAACAAATATCTCAAGATTTTATTGCTGTAAGAAATGGAAGAGATCTAACTGACCTTCGATTCAATTGCTCGTCCTAATGGTTGCTTCAATCTCCAAGTCCTCACGAATGAACCTGTCAGAATAAAACCAAGATACAAGCATATACGATTCTCTAGCAACTTGAAATATGAGTTAGGATCTAAATCTATAACAGATACAAATCATGTGATTGAAACAAAATCAACATACATGATTTGGGAAACAAGACAAGTTATGTTTTATTACCAACTTGAAGTCACTTACAATAGTTGCTTGACATCCAAGCCAACTCCCAGCTCTAAGTGATTTCTCCTCTAGCTATCTCCACAAAGATTCAAGATCATAAGTTTGATGTCTCCAAGAGTCCTCCCCCTTTTGCTCATGGAAGGCCTCTCTTTTATAGTGTGTAGTAGGGTTAACCAACAAGAGAGAAGGATGGATCTTGGGAGTGTTTAGTGGATTAGGCTCACTAATCTGAGAAAGTGAGTTAGGATTGAATCAAGGATACCAATCCTCAAAAATATCTCGAAAATCAAGATCCCACAAGCCATGGAAAAAAGGCTAAAAAAGGAGTACCGCGCCCCTTGAACTGAGCATAGCGCGGTAGTACTGCGTGGCAGAGAATAAGCATAGCGCGGTAGTGGGGACTACTGCTCCCTCAATGCTGAGCAAGACATGGTAGTGTAGGTATATGAAGTCTCAGGTGGGTTGATTCTTGACAGGATAGGTTTGTCTTCAAGGATCATTCATCATATTTCTCTTCTGTGTGTTTTAAGCAGTAGGGGAAGTGTTGTCAACTATTTTTATGGTGAAGATGTGACACTGTGAAATATGGAGGTATGACAGATGCCCCCTAAAGTGTGAGGTCAGAAGGGACTGATGGCCAAAAGACTTTACAAATACTGTGCGGAGATAGCATCGAGAAGAGCAACAAGGAGCTGAAACAGAAACAAAATGTTAGATATACCATCGAGGTGGGAATTCCCATGCTCGGAAACAATTGACTCAAAGCATGGCTGCCGACCAATACATTGCAAATCCATGAGTACTGAGATGATATAGACTGTAGACAAATCATGGCTACTATGAACAAGCGTAGATCCATGAGACAATAATGATACAGCCACGACCAATACAAAAGTGGATATGTGTGACAATACAAAGGACATTTCCATCGCAGCCTGGACGTAATCAAAATACAAAGGTGTGTCCAGGGTCTTCTACCCAATCACAAATGATACGAATCTAGCCATGTGATTACAAGGTGTTGAAGTCGAACATGGTAGAAACCATTTGATTACCGGTCAAATATGCTCCCGTACCCAAATTGAGAGTTCTCTCCAAGCCTACACTTGTTCACTTGCTCTTTGAGGTTGGTCAATACTGCCTCACACCAGTTGAATACTGTTCCTACCATGTAATCCACTGCAAGATTCATCTATGTACAGGACGTCTGATGGGGACCCGTACTTCCTGCTGCATGTGTGATGGTGAACAACACGATTTTTAAAGGAAGTTCTACAATGTCCTTAATGACCACCTTACCACTTTTCTTCCCCGAACCTTGACAGCAATAACGAGCAATTAAAGCATCAGTGCTCACCTCCGAGGCCGTGAACCCAGTAAAACTCATCCGGGCTCCTCTCTTTGAGAGGCCCATGAGGAAATAAATGTCCTTGAGTTCAATCTCGAGGGTGTGTTCTCCAACTCGAAAATATTGAATGTCGGGGTCCAACATTTGAATAATGTGGGTGAGAAGTTTTTCCTGCTTACGGATATCTTTGGTCTTGAAGAATTTCAACAAACCACATTCCCGCAATGCAGTCAAGGTTTCTTGGTCATCTTCGGCCAACAAATCATCCTCCTCATGCTCTCTTTCTTTCCAATTGACCATTTTTCTCCAAACAAGTTGCAAACACCTGCAAAAGGTCATGGGAAACATTCATTAATCATTTAACAACTTGATCTCAACTAAAAATTAGAGAAAAACCAATTTTTTCATCTTAAAAATCGCCACTACCGCACCTAGGGGCAACGCGACTGCACAGTACTGCACAGTACCGCGCCCCTGTTTAACCCTATAGCGCGGTACTGTTACATAGTACCCGCGTTTCTCGATATAGCTGTCGCGCGGTACTATGGAAGGCAAAAATTGCCTATTAGGGCTTGCCCGAAAAATTGTTTTCCCTACTGAAATCAAGTTATTCATATATGAAATGAAAGAGGGGCTTGAAAGCTCTTACCTGGCGTAGACGGCTGTTGAAACGGTGCTCCGGATCTCTAGATATGAACTCTTGAAGTTTTTTCTCCTTAATAGGTAAAATCTCCTCTTTTGGCAAATGCACAAGTGAAATGGTAACTTTCCATATTTACCTATTCCTTATATAACTTTTTCACTTATTTTTTACTCATTATTTTATCTGGTTAAATTAAAACCCATTTCACATTACTAATATCTGGTTCCATGAGTATTTGTTGACAGGGTCTCCTTTAAAAAATGTTCACACTGGCATTCATTTATTATTTGACCTTCATTTCGAGCCTACTTTATCTTTTTCGTGCTCTGAATTAAAACTTGAAAAAGATTCCAAGCGCTTTTACACCCGTGTCGTGCTTGTCAAAATTATGTAAACGGTGTCGAGCTTAGTCAGGTTTACTCATGCTCCTTAAACGATGAGGAAAGTATTATCCTGGTTGTATTTTGTTCTTTTTTCAGACCAGAATAATTAAAAATTACGAAAAAGACCATTGGAGTCCATAGTTAAGCTCTTTTCAGACTCCCTAAAATTGAAAAGATTACCAAGTGATCTTGTCTCTTTCACACTTGTAAAAGTATTTGAAAGGTCGTCTATTCGGTGATAGGTTACCCCTTTTTTGGCCCGTCTAGAATATTTACGAGAAAGGTATACCTCGGTCAATTTTTGGCTGGGAGAGTTCTCTCGGGAATTGTTTTACACTTTTTCGGGATCGAGGGACTAAATTTATGAAAAAGTACACTTTGGAGCCTTCTTTAAGTTTTCTAGGCTCTCTAAATGTGAAAAACTATCGAGTTTTCCTTCCTTGGACTCGTTAAAATTTGACATCGAAGGACCCACTTTGGGACGAACCCCTCCTATCTCAGGTTCGTAAAACATGCGAGATTGGACTCATCTATGAGATGAGCTATACCGAGCATCTGTTATCCTCTTCAAGCTCGAAAAACAGCAAAGAGGTACTCGTCTATCATGTCGGGGGAAAATGGGAAACAAGTCGAGTTTATTTTGTTGGCAGGTTGTCAGTCGTCACCTTTGAACATGGCATGCGTATGTCCCTTGTCTATTTTGGGTATCTATTTTCGCTGAGTTATGGTCATCATCATGAGTCGTCTCTCTGGCCACGAGCCTACTCGTTTGGTGTCTATCCTCTGCTATCAATAATCCCTGCTTCCAAGTCCTGTTACATGCCATTATATATTCAAAGGGTTGCATTGTGTCAGAACTCCATTGTGTCGGTACATGTTCCAACCTGAGACTTCATATACCTACACTACCGCGTCTTGCTCAGCATTGAGGGAGCGGTAGTCCCCACTACCGCGCTATGCTTATTCTCTGCCACGCGGTATTACCGCGCTATGCTCATTCTCTGCCACGTGGTACTACCGCGCTATGCTCATTCTCTGCCACGCGGTACTACCGCGCTATGCTCAGTTCAAGGGGCACGGTACTCCTTTTTTAGCCTTTTTTCCATGGCTTGTGGGATCTTGATTTTTGAGAGATTTTTGAGGATTTGTATCCCTGATTCGATCCTAACTTACTTTCTCTTATGGGTGTTTTAAGTAGTAGGGGAAGTGTCATCAACTATTTTTATGGTGAAGATGTGACACTGTGAAATATGGAGGTATAACAACATGGATTCGAATTCTCTTTGGATAATCGAATCTCTCAATTGTAACATATCTGTTGACTATACTGATTAATGGAACATGACACACTTTTCTGTGCACATCTGTGTTTCAATGCATGTTTAATTTTACTACTCAATTCATTGCAATTGTCACTATAATTCTTCCTCCTTGCTAATCCTATCACTGTGAGGTATTCTCAGGCTTAATGATCTGTTGTGTTCCAGAATTTCACAATTGTAGCAGAGTCTTCATTAATGTCAAAAGAATAAATATTATTATGTTTAAATCAATCGTTAATAGATTTTTCTTCAAATGGTTGATGCTCTTTATGTAATGGAAATCCCCGACTAAAATTTGCAACCATAATATCTTGAATGCCATTATGCACAAATAAATTTTCTTGACCTTTAAAATCAACAACAAAATATTTTGGAATGCCAGCTTGTTGTTCAGATGGATCTTCAAGAAAATACATAGTAAGATCATCCTTATGCTCATCACTTAAAAATTATGTAGATATAAAATCATCCTATTGATGAAAATCAAGAGCATATGAATTTTCCACATCACTAAAAACAGAGAAATCCGATTCACAAATTTTAAGATCTGGAGAATAAGACAATTCTGAAAATGATGTATCAACATCTTGAAACAAATGAACACCTTGATCTGATTTTTTTTGTTTATAATCTTTTTCATGGTCTTGTACATGCAAATATTCATTTAAAAGCTGATCTGGAAGTTTTCCAAATTCCCAAACATTGTTCTCAATCTCTTATGCATCTATATACATCTACTGCAAGGTAATGGGTCTCCTCTATCTAAGAAAAACAACCAGGTCATGATGATGGGATGCGGTGTAATTCAACTTGGTAGTAACTTCAGGAGGTTGAATTTCTTTAGGGATACTACAGTAGAAGCTTTGAAATCTCCAATTAAACAGGGAAATAGTTTCATCCTTTCTCCTCATCATAGCATGGAATTCGGAAATATACTGCTCATAAGAATTGTTTTCACCTCAATACTTCAGGAAAGCATCATGAAATTTCATCCATGAATCTATTGAACCAACCTCCAAATTTTTCAACCATATCCAAGCATCTCCATGTCAATATTGGAAGAATGTTCTCATGAACACATCCTCATGAATGATTTCAAATTTATGTGTGAAACATTGGAAAGATTCCATGTGTTTGTCAGATGTAACATGAATTTCTCCATTGAACTTAGGACGGTATTCAAAAAAATTGGGAGGATATTCATGGAGAATGGATGTAACTTCAAAGGTTCATAATGTTCTCTAATCCCGGACTGAATTGTAGTGAGATGATTACAGGATGGAACAATGGTTTCAGGAGATGGTAAGGTTGCAACAACTACGGGTTGACATGGATGATTATGCTTGGGATAAATCATGATATATACATCATATTTCTCATATGGTTCAGATGAAGAAAATGAATCACGATCAACAATACAAAAATATGACAAATCCTTTTTTCTCAAGGAATAAAATACAGTAGTAGGCTTATGGTCATCTGAATAAACAAAACATAGGATGATCATTTTCATGTGCATTGGAAAGGACATGAAAGAATTGATGAATAAGAATAAAAGTTCATCGAGAAAACTTATAATCTGATACCTAGTTTTTCCATACCATCCTCTCATCTTTATGACATCAGAATTTATCTTCCAACAGAGTCTTTTGATTGTGGAGTGGCCTGGTGAATAATTTTGTAGTCAAATCTGTCAATAGTCCTTGTTCACTATCAAGAACTAGTTGTATTCATTGTCTTACACCCATGGAATGATAGCTTCGTTTCTCTGCTCGAAAATGGAGCCAAAATATGTTAGCGCTAAAATTGTCCTTTTTGCAGTTAGAGGACAACTTTTAGCGCTAACAGGTCCCAATAAGGTGTTCTAGAGGATTGGAAGTATGGCTTACAAATTGAATTTTCTTCCATCTTCATGTGTACATCTAATCTTCCATGTTTATTGCCTAAAAAAGTTAATTGGTGACAAGATCCAAGTCCAAACTATTTTACCAAAGATCGATGAAGAAGCTAAATTGATTCTAGAACCTAAAACAATCCTTGACACGAGGATCACTCAACTGTAAAATCAAGCAATTACTAAGTGCCTCATCAATTGGAGGAAATTGGAAATAGAATAGGAGACATGGAAAGATGGTTCTTCATGCATACACATCTAGAGTTAATCAAGTGTTAAGGACTACACTTGTTTGAAGGTGAGGGGCATGTTAAGCCCTATTTATTTTGAGACATTAAATTTCTATTATTATATTAGTAATGTCTTTATTGGTTGGCTAAGACCTTTATTCTAATTGTATTGTTATCTAATACATTAATTGTAATTGCACCCTTTATCTCCTATATATATGCCAAGGAGAATTAGTTCTAGGAGCATCTCATCTTGTCTTGTGCATTTGATACATTATATAAGGAGGTCCCCTCTTGAAGAGGCTTCTCATTCATCTCTTTATTTCATTCTCAAGGCATTGGGTTACTCTTTCTTTCTATTTTTATGGTATTTTTTGGGTTTGGTGCATAATGTCACAATATTTTAAAGGAGGCAGGAGGATCTAATTAATGAAAATAAAATCTTCATTTTCTTTGTCACTACAAAGGAATATGAGTTAGAGCATCATCAAGCCTCTCAAAATGCCATCGTGATGGATATCCAAGTCAAACAAAAAATAAAAATACAATATGTCAAGGAAGAGTGTGCCAAACTCAAGGCCATGGTTACCTTGCTCAACAAGGCCATGGTTACCTTGCTCAACAAGGCCATGGTTATCTTGCTCAAAAGGACTCTACTTCTTTCACAATTAACATGAACACTTATGTAGGAACATCTTGAGTAGAGATGTATGAGATTCATTGCTTATTTTTGTACTAAGTGTTGATAAACTACGTTGCAATTTTTTTTAATAAAAACCATTAAAATTTTATGTTTAAAAAAATTAAGCTATTGAGAATTGGAAAGAAAAATTAATCTCAACTAGCTGTTGTGAATTGAACTGTGTGATTTCCCCACGCAAATAATCAATTAAAATAATCTCAAATTGCTATTGAGAATTGAACTATGATATTGCCCAATTTTTTTGAGAATTGAATTATGTGTGTGATTTCCCTACAATACAATGAAATTAATAAAAAGGAAAAAAGATGATGATCAACTAGAACATTCTCAGGCCTTCTTTTGATAGAACTAGAAATGTCACAAATGGGACATTCATCAAGAGAAGGGTTGGAGTGGGACCCCAACCATTAAAGTATTTTTTCTTTAGTACAAGAACCATAGTTCATCTTCTGTATTTTTTTGTTTGTTGGTTGACGGAAAATCTACCAAGAGCGGACTCGAGGCCTGATCTCCCTAGCTCAATGTGAGTCTAGAACAAATAGAGATAGAACATAAATAACTCTCGTAAATCTAATTAGAGATCAAGGAACTAGATGATTTACCTTTTTAGATCGCTCATCCTTTCTCCTTGAATGCTGCTCCAAGCTTGATGGTCTTCAAATCTCAGCTGCAAAACCTGTCAAGACAACACAACAGAACGAGTGGTAAAATCCACCTACACAATAATAGATCTAAGTAAGCAGTTAAGTAAGAAAACTACACAAGATATCATTAACACAATGATATTTGGTGGAAAGCACTTATATTATTGTATTAAAAGGGAAATACATAGGATGAACAGATTACAACCAATGACTTAACATAGCAGTCCTTCTCCGATCAAGCCAATGCCAAAGCCTCCAAAGGGATGATGGATCTCTCAAGGATGAGTAGAGATCTCTCTTAAGCTAATTTCACCAGCATATAGATACTATAGACTTCCTCCCTTTGGAATGGGAGCGAACTTCACTTATATAGGACTAAGTGGATAGGGTAGGTTGAGATATGGTAGGAGAGAGATAGGGGATCCTTCCAAGAGGTTAGGAACTAAATGCTAGCTTCCCCAAAGGCTAGGGATAGGGATACACATCAGCAAGATTCAATACTGGGCTCGAAGAAGCTATTTTAGTCCATTAACTGACATCGTCGCAGTTTGTAAGAGGAAAACCTATGACGTCACAGGTTGCATGAGGACAACCTGCAATGACCTCTCAAAAACTAGTATAAAAGGGTTTGCATCTCTTCCAAGTCAATGACTTAGTCAAGGAAACTTTAGGGATGTTTACACTGAGTCTCACGATGGTAATATTTAGGTGTAACAAAATGCCCCCCAAAGCATGAAGTTGTTTGAAAATTGGATAGGTGAAATGCTTTGACAGAAGGAATGGCAATGGCTCGTCGGACGAAGGACACTGCTGTAGTACAACTGACTCTGAGTACACAGTCTCATATGACTCACAACATGGCTTCCAACCAATACATTGCAGATCCATGGTAGTAATGACCGAATGAACACAATCATGGCTACTATACACAAGTGTCGATCCATGATGAGATGATAACACAACCACGACCAATAAAAATGTGGATCTGTGCAATATGACTCAACCAAATATCCATCGCAACCTGGGTAAAACATGACTCCCCAAGGTCTTCAAGCCGAACCTGCAATGATACGAATCTATCCATGTGATTACAAATGTCTTGATGTCGAACATGGTAGAAACCACTTGATTACCGGTCATTGATGTATACAATTAACAAGCGCGAGGGAAATCATCATTAATGCCAATGATTCCCAAGGTATCATAGTATATATCATCAAGCGTGAATAAATGAGTTGAAGTCGAACGCTTAAGGAAATATTTTAATCAAGAGTCAATGATGTAAACTCATGTCGAAAGCGAGGTAACCTGCCATTGAGGCATGCAGGCCCAAGGTACTCGATTGGTTTCTAGATTCAATCCTCGGATAATGATTTGAAGTCGAAAAGGATGAATCTGTCGAAGGAGGGCCATGATGAATCCCCCATCATCGACACGAAACACGACAATAGATGTTTGGAGTAGATCGGATGGTACAGTAACATACAAGACTGACTCAGAATAGACTGACATGATGAAAGGTGTACTGACTGTAGAAAATGAGTGGTGAAAATATTCTTGAACATGGGCATGGCATGACTTGGAAGTATTGACATGACGAGTATGACACCGAACCCTAATGCAATTGATGGTGGAAGTATTCTTTGGATGACCCAAAGGAGTAACAAGGCTCAGGAAGTAGGCAAAAATCGAGGACAAATGGATGTTACAAGTGCAGTATGCAAATGAAAATGAGTGCCATGTTCAAGAACGACTAGGTACTGCCACAGATAAAGAGTGTAACATAAAATCTTTCCTTTTTCCCCATCATGAATGATGAGTGCCTCATGTGTTTTTAACGAGCTTGATGAGGGTAACTAGATGCTCGATATAGCTCATCTCATAGATGAGTCCAATCCCAAATATTTTCCGAACCTGTGAGAGGGGGTTCGTCCCATGATGGGCCCTTCAATGTTAGAGTTTAACGAGTCCATAGATGGTAAAATCGGTCGTCATTTCATGTTTAGAGAGTCTGAAAAGAACTAAAGAAGACTCCAACGGTCCTTTTTTGTAAAGTTAGCCTCATTGCCCGAAAAAGGGTAAAACAATGCGGGAGAGGACTCTTCCAGTCATGATTGGCTAGAGTATACCTTTTTCGTAAATAATGCCCCCTGGTCCGAAAAAGGGGTAAACTATCACCAGGGAGACGACCATTCAAATTCTTTAGCAAGCGTTAACGCGACAAGTTCACTTGGAAATCTTTTCGTATTTTGAGAGCTTGAAAAGAGCTTAAAGATAGACTCTGGGAGGGTTCCTTTTCCGTAGGATTTTAACGAGCTTAGAAAAATGATAAATTGTAACTCGGTGACTTATTCTCATGGTTTTAAGAGCATGAGAAAGAACAAAGACTAAGCTCATCATCATTAAATAATTAAAATCTAATGGATGAAAAATAAGGACAAAATATTCAAGGGGTTGTTCATACCTGAGATGATCACTACAATGTGAAAACGGTGCAAATGGAACACTTAACGTCTCTTGCATGCTTGAAAACTAGGTCAAACAGTCAACTAGGCATTCAAATGCAGTAAAAATGATCCAAACTATAGCAAATACCCATAGAGCATCTAATATTTGAAAAATAATATTCCCTTTTTGTTTATAAAATAGAAAAATGACCAAACATAGTTACCATTGTTTATTTGCCAAATTGGGGAGAAGAAAGTGCCATTTGGAGCAGAATTTCATTCGCCAATTGCAAGAGCTACGAGTGACCATTTAATGAGCCATTCGGAGTAGGTAACACTAAATATCATCCAACATCTTTCAAGTTGTTTAAAATTTCAATTTTTGTCCATTTTTTAGGGTTTTTGAGTTGATTTGGGATGGCAAACCGAGGGAATGTCAACTCAGAGAAGGGAGCTCCCATTCCTCATTAATGAAGAAGACTATGTCTGCAAATGGATAAGTGTTATGTAAACATTGATTGATATATATATATATGTGTGCAAGTATAACTATTAGAATTACTATGCAGAGCATATTCTATTTATGTATATTATTCAGACTGCTTGAAGTATGATTAGGACCTGCATAGTTCACATCAGTGAGGAGTGCACACCTTTTTGGTGCTGAGCTATGTTAGGAATTCCAATATTGATTACACCCTAAGGGAATGGATGCATTCCTGTTGTTTCAATATTTGATAGTGAATGTTATGAAATATGGTTACAATTTTAGAGCAATAACGCTGATGAGTTTGTTATACTAGTGTTTTCATCTTAAACAGATGCAATTTGGTGTTGCATAGTAAAGAAGCAAAGTAAAAGGTTGTTGTGAGGGGTTGTGGTGGAAGGGTTGAGATGTATGAAAGGATGTTGTGGAGGTTGTGGGGATGTTGATGAGGGGTTTTTTATATGCCTAATAAACCGAGTCGGTGTATTGGTTTGGCATTTGTTACCTAGATGTGGTGAAGGTGTTGATGAAGGGGCTGATATATGCCTATGGGTCCATAGTAGAGCATTGACCTAGAAATGGTCGTGGTGAAGTTTTCTTCCAAGTCGGCGTGAAGGTGTACTAGTTGGACATTAATTATTTGATGTTGTGGAGCAACCTGTGTGCTGGCCAAACATCCAAGTCCATAGGCGATCCCAAGGCTTGCAAAGCAAAGTAGGACCTTGTCGACCGGAGAGGAAACGCACAATACAGATAAGTATTTGGTTATCTTGTAGCTTCTTGCTTATGAATACACATGTGTATATGATTTGGTTATGATTTCTTAAAATCTTGTTTAGAGATAAACCCTATGAAAATAAACTAAACATGTGAATTGATTCAATGTTTGAGTGTAGGTATTGTTGGAAGAAAGGACTATGAAGGCATCTTAGGGATGCATGTGGACATGTGACCATCCTAAAGAGCTCAACATGAGCAGTAATGAAAGATGGTGCTAGTGGGACTGTGTGGGTGTTAGCAGCCAAGAGTTGTAGACAAACCATGTGGAGGGACTCCATGGTTGAGAGGCATGGAATAGACCATAGACACTAAGTGTCATAGCCAAGAAGGGCAGGTCAATCATTCACGATTGAAGTGAAAGAGGCTAGGAGCATGAAAACCACAGTGGTGGTGTGGGTTCCAGAATGGAACAAGACTAAGAGGAGAAAATCTCTTACTGCTCTCTCTTTCCTTTTTTATTGATGCATTTATAAAAACAGAAAATGGTTTGATGCATGTCATGACTTGAAATGATTGTGTCAATTGCTTGAAATAACCGTGAATGCCAAATTAATGAATTTCTTGTGAATGGATGAACATGAAGGAATTCATGAGTATGTTGGGAAAGCATGGAAAGTGTGAAAGTCTCATGGATAAAACATGGACTACCCATGTCAATTGGGCAATTAATTGACTGATTTTAATGTTTGTATTATACTTGAACTAATAGAAATTGCCATGATGTATTTCACAGGTGAGAAGTGAAATTTAATTGGTTGCAGCTGTTACAAAAACAGTGGTACTAGCGAGCAAAGAGTGGGCTGCTATGTACATTACCATGGAAACAAACCAAAAGCTAATGGATTTGGCTGAAACTCTTCTTCAAAAAATTGCCAAGACCTAAGAGAATCTTGGAGAACTGCTCAAGCTACAAAAGCAATAGAATGAGATGAACCATAAGGTTTTGCAGGACTCTGTTTGTCTGCAAAGACAAATAAAAATAATTCTGGAAACAATCAACCGAGGAAAGGGAAATGGATCAATGAGGAGACATCCATCCAATCAGTCCACTAAGAAACGTTCCAGGTGGGAAGACTCAAAGGAAATTGAGCAGGAAAAGATAAAGCAGCTAGTAAAATGTTGGAAATGTGGAGGGAATCATTGCCTTCACAACTTCCCAACAAAGGAACATCAAGAGGGTAGCAGCCATAAAGCTTTCAGACTCATGGATGAGCTGGAAGGTCAGAAACAACAGGAGAAGTTGTGGAAGCCAAAGGACCTGGTCCTGAAATTTCAAGGTAAATGATAGAATGCAGAGCATATTTGCAAATTTTTTGAAATTTTGGACGTGTAAATTGTATATGTATTCCTAAGTATTGGAACACTGAGGACAGTGTTATTCTAAGGGGGAGGGGATTGTAATACCCCATTTTGACTCTTAGGATATATTAGCTTTTAATGTAAATAATGTATACATGTGATGTATGTTTTCCTAGCGTGGAGCTCAAGGACAAGGCCTCGCTAGTGGAAGCTCGAATTTTATTTAAAAAGGAAAGTATTAGATATTATGTTACCCATGTGCTATTTAGCCATGGAACATTGTAAAAATGATGTAAATAAACATCATGCAATAAAATACCAAAACTGGCTATGGAAGCAACTAATGAGAAGGGGCCATGTGTATCCACAAGGGAGTGGTGAGGGGATTGTGGGAATGAACCATAGGCTGCCAAATGTCATCTTGAGAACCCATTTGACTTTCTTTGCTGGCATTTAATTGTGTGTAAGAAATTTGTTGAAGAAATCAGTCCATGGCTTCAATAGAGCATGGGCAGCCCAAAAATTCGTATGGAAGAGTATGGGCTCGGATTTCTTGACCTACAAGTCACCCAATCTCATGGGAATGGGTTTTTCATCATTCCCATTCCATTTTGGAAGAACCCGACATCATTTTTGGCATCCATTACGAATTCCCAGCAATGAGCAAAACCATAAATCGCAACTTTGAACAAACCCATGTTTTGAAGAGCCATAAACGCCCATAATTTGATATTGACAGTGAAATCCAATGGGGGATTCATAGATATGAACCTTGGAGCGAAAATGAGAGTATTAGATACCCCGAAATCCATTGGAAAACCCAGTTTCTATAGCCCAAAAGTCCAGTGACGGGATTGAGTTATTTGATGACATAATTGTGAGAAATCCAAGTGTGAATGTTTGAACAGAGGATTGGATTGCTTGAATTTAGCTTGAAATGTTTGTAGCTCTGTGATTGAGCTCATTGGCTTAGCATCCTCCTCCTTTTCTTATTGCATGCTTGGTAAACCCAACTGTGTGTTGGCTTAGCATGAATGTTTGAGTGAAACCATGACTGTGAGTGTGCCTGTTTAGTTCCTCCTTAGTGGATACACATCCCAGCTCGGGGGTGATCTCTCAGTTGAAAGAATATAGGCTGGATAGAGATCTATGATTGGGTGGAACGTTGCTCTCACATAGCCAGTTGTTTGGAAAACTTCATCTCAAAGATAAGTAGTCTCTGTGGTTTAAATTATGATCATTATGTGTTCTGTTCTGCATGTTTAATTATTCATGTTAATCGAATGAAATGATTATCTTAAACTAGTTGGAATGAAGCTTGTGCATAGCATGGGAATGAGATTGATTATTGTATGATTGTTTCATTATTCTTCCTGGAAGAAACATGTTGATGCATTCCAGTCTGTGTGTGTGTTAATATGTTTTTAATTCCGCCGTGTTTATTAAGAATGAATTTGTACACAGAAGTTATTATTTATCATGAATTTTCTTACTAATGGATGGGGTTGAGATTGTAAAATAATCCCTGGGGTGTCAGTCATGTTCCCTTTGTGGTTTGGAATGATGGTAGGGAACATGACATTCCCCTCTTATGCCCGCAGGTGACTGTGGATGACAGGGATCCCAAGGATCCACATATGTCCTGATGGACAGAGGTGATGGCCCGCCATGGTGGTGGGGGTCCGATCATTGGGTACAGTCTTGGATTCTTCACCTGGATGAAGGGCCAACTACTCATGATAGAGGACTATCCGTACAATGGTACTGATTTCAGGGAGGACCTAGACCTGGTGCTACCCGAGGAGGTAGAGTGGGGAGACATCGGTACGAACAATGAACCTTGTACTTTTTAATTTTGGATTTCTAATTTTTTTGGATAGTGTTGATGAGTTAATAACATGTGTGTGGAGATGTGGGCCCTTCACGGCCAGTTGGAGTCTCACTACTAGCGAGGAGAGAAGAGGCACCGCCAGTAGTACCATCCATGCACGATGCCATCATGGAGAGGGATGACGTCTATGAGAACCTTACTAGGTTGACACTGGACGTTCCAAATGCAGTAGTACATGAGTTTTCGAGGCCCATGCAGAGGTACACAGTTGGTGTGACTATGCGTTTTGGTACGCTACTCCACAAGGTAGCGAGGGTAGTTGACTGCTTCCACATGCAACAAGCGAGGGCCGCGAGACCTAGGGGTGCACGGGCCAGGCGTCACGCCTTTTGATGTTATTATGTATGTACTGAGAGTTGTGTAAGCCTCAGATTTTGTAACACTGAAAGCTATTAGGCTTCATATTTTTGTATGGACTCACTGAAAGCCGTCGTGCTTCAGACTTTTTGTATCAGCACTACGTTATCTTAATTATATATATATACAGACATTTTGGCGGTTTTATACATTATGTGTTTTAATGGATGAATGATGTGATATTTTTTATGTGTTTTATTATACAATGAATTATTTACATGTTATGTCTACTTTTACAGTTCATGAATATGCTCATATGTGTGCAATGTACCAATCTAATATGAAGTTGGCCATGGAGTCGACAACTGTGTTCATGTCTCGTGGAATGTGCAGGTACTGAATGGATTTGAAGGACATTTCTAGAAGACGAACTCGTCTGTAGAGACAGAGTAGGGTAGGATCGCGGATGACGTAAACCCGGTTAAGATGAGAGACCACCAGTTGAGAATCCAAATGGATGACAACATGGTCCATACCCAAAGAAATAGCACCTGTTAGAGTTCCAATGACTGATTGATATTCTGCAGCATTGTTGGTTGTGAAACCTAGACACATTCCTCCTGAGCTGATAAGCTCGCCGGTTGGTGAATATAACACTCAGGCTGCCGAAGCAAGGTTGCGGGTGTGCCGGCTGGCACCGTCCGCGAATCCGTAGCAAGTTTCCATCTGCACATGCAGACAAAACATGGTATAAGTAACGAAACAACACCTAAGCACCCATAAAATCAAAGCGTCACACCACACAAAACACACGCCATGTACAATATATACAAAGTACTTATGCATGAAAGAATCAGGCATAGTACCTCTTCAGGTAAAGCCCATTGTGGGGTTCACCTAAAGATATCCCATCGTAGTCTTCAAGCTCGTAAGCTCCCTTCTCTAAGACGTGTTTCACTATGTAGGGTCCATGCCACATGGACTCAAACTTTCCTGCCCCCAGCTTATCATGTCTTTGGTTGTATGTAAGGACCAAATCACCTTTGCTATAGACGTGAGGTTCTACTGACTTGTCGTACTGCACTTTGATGCGTTTCTTATGAGCCTTGGTGGCAAGAGTGGCATCGCAGTGAGTCTCATCGAGTTTATCTAGGTAGAGGAAGCGTTCTTCCTCAACAATAGTGTTAGGGAGAAGTTCAACTGCGAGTTTGAGGGACGGAATCTTGCATTCAATCGGTAGGATAGACTCCAATACATAAACTAATTGGAAGGGGGTAAATCCAATGGCAATCTTAATGGAATTTCGATAAGCCCATTGTGTGGAGAAGAGCATATTATCCCAGTTGGACTGCGTACCCACCATGCGTTGGATCATGGTTTTCAAGACCTTGTTGATGGCCTCTACTTGTCCATTGGACTGTGGGTAGTACGATGTTGAGTTTTCATGGATAAAACCCAATCTAGTGCTCAACTCATCAACCATGTGGTTCATGAAATGAGAACCATGGTCGGTGACTATAGCTTGAGGAACTCCAAACCGCGCTATGACATTATTAAACATGAAGAGTGCGGCAGTTTTTTCGTCGTCCGTGTATTTAGGCATAGCCTTGGCCCACTTTGTGAAGTAATTCACAACTACTATGACGTAACCATGCCCCCCGACCGAGGTAGGCTTACAATGAATGAATTCAACGCCCCATTTAGCGAAGGGGCCAACGACAATAACTAGGTGTAATGGGGTGGGGTGGGTGCGCTTCTTAGTTCGGAAGTGTTGGCATGGAGGACATTTTTTGATGGCCTCGATACAATATTTGAAGATAGATGGCCAAAAATATCCTGCTTGAAGTATATTCTGGGCTGTATCCATCCCAGAGAGATGACCACCACATGCCCCAGCGTGACAGTCATTTAGAACGTGTTCATCCTCTTCATGAGTGAGACAACATCGAAGAACATAATCGATACCACGACGGTACAAAGTATCACTAATGATTAGATAATACTTTGCATGGTGGCGTATTCGACAATGGTCGTCCCGCGAGAGTTGAGGGATGAAACGTTGGGTCTGAAGATATAAAGTGATATCTCCATACCACGAATTAGACATGATGATGAGGAATAATGATTCATCTGGAAGAGAATCATTGGGCTCAAAATCGACATCAGCCCGGGGAAGAAATTAGCTCAGCAAACACCAAAGACTTTTTCGACTTAGCCTTTTCAAAAAGGAGATCAAATTCTTGTAGTATCACGATCCAGCGTGAATACTTTCCCCCAAGCACATGACGTGTCAAAATGTGGTACATGGGTTTGAATCGTCAAAGATGGTGGTGGTGCGAAGCAAGATGTAGTGTCGGAACTTTGTATGGAAATGACTGCCGCGAGAGCGAGTTTCTCGACATGTGAATAACGGGTTTCAGCGTCAATGAGACCCTTACTTGCGTAGTATATCTGTGCTTCTGGGCGTTGTTTTCTTCTTGGACCAAGACCATGGTGATCGTGGTGGCAGAAGCAACAAGATAAAGGATATAATCCTTGTAGTAATTGGGCGGCTGGAGCACAGGGGCATCCGTGATAGCATGTTTTAAGCTTTCAAAAGATTGTTGAGCTTGGTTGTCCCATATGAGTGGGACATCCTTCTTCATAACCCTCATGTAGCCCTGCGTCTTTTGCGTGAAATTACAGACAAAACGCCTTAAATAAGTTGCCTTCCCTTGCAAACTTTGAAGTTCCGTTATGTCAGTGGAAGGTGGGAGAGCGATAATGGCTACCACCTTCAGGGGATCAATGCGGATCCCATATTTTGAGACTATGAAATCGAGGAGGCATCCAGACTCGATGCAGAAGATGAACTTGTGAGGGTTCAGGTGGATGTTATACTGCCTGCATTTGAGGAAAACCACCGTCAGATGGTCAATGTAGTACTCGCGTTGCCATGAGTGGGTAGGTAGATCATCCAAGTAAGGTTCCACAAAGTCCTTCACATCATGAAAGGAATATGACATGGCCCGCTAGAATGTGGCACCAGCATTTTTAATACCAAAAGGGAGCTTGCGATAAGAAAACGTACCCCAAGGACAAATGAAAGCTGTCTTGTGCTGATCAGCAGGGTGGATCTCAATTTGTTTGTAGCCGTAAAAGCCATCCATGAATGAAAAGATGACACTTTCCACATAGTTGTCGATGATCTGGTCGATAAAGGGAGTCGGGTAATTTTCCTTGGGACAAGCCTTGTTGAGATCCTGATAATCGACGCAGACACGAATGGTACCCTACTTTTTAGCTACAGGGACGATGTTTGAGACCCATTCTGTCAACTGGACAGGGTAAATAAAACCAGCTTTCAATAGCTTTTCAATCTCTTCCTTGATTGCCGCAGTCTTTATGGGGTGCACCGGTCGCAACTTTTGTCGGACTGGTTTGGCATTGGGATAGGTTTGAATTGTGTGTGAAACAATAGTGGGGTCTATCTCAGGCATCTCCTCGTAAGTCCAAGCAAAAACATCTCGAAATTACTTGAACAAGACCGTGAACGTTGTGATTTCTTCAGGGGAACACTTTTGGCCTAAAGGAATGTGTTCCACTACACCAGGAGTAGCCGATATGTTGACTGAAATGGTAGGCTCGATGTTGGCCAAGTTGCCTTCAGAGTCCGTTTGACACCTGAGTATCAAGGACTAAGAGCTAGATTAGACATCCGGTGTAAATAAGGTGCTAATGCTATTCTCCACAGTATCCAAAGAAGGAAGGAAAGATGAACGATGATGGAGGTCTTCCGACGGAGGATCATCCGCACTCATGATTTCCATAATGGACTCGTCAGAATGAAAAATTTGTAGTAGAGGATCGGGTAGGGATGATGTTTGCTATAGAGAATAGGAGGTGGAGGCCACAGCTAAGTGGTCCTTGAGCGCTGATTGGATTGCCTCGTATGTAAGTTCGGCGGGTGAAAGAGGCATAGTGTATCCAATTAGGTGTGTGGTGGCTTAGTCAGGTACAAGCCATGAATCAGTGGAGTTGGGGATAGATGAAATCCGCGAGGAGATCATGTTCACCATGGAAAAATGATTTGGGGGATCCAAAGTAGGAAAAACGCCCATAAGGGATGAATCCTTAATGAGGCAAACGCCCACGCTCTCATCCTGATGCGAATATTGTCCAAGTAATGGAACATTATCGCCCGGATGAGTAGCGGTGTTAGGTGTGCATAAATCCAGTTGGTCGACAGTAATAATTCGGCCTTGATAAGGGAATTGTACTATGCGGAAGACAGATGATGCAACCAAATTCATGGTGTAAAACCAATTACGACCGAGCAGAATGTTGTAATCTAACGGGGCAGCGACCACTTCCACGTTAATGGTTGCGGTCTTCCCCCCCAACTCGACTACTAAAGCTTGTAATATCCCATGAGGTTGAAATCCACGTCCATCGAATGCTTTCAAGGTGGTAGGAGAACGGTTCAAATTGGGCGAGCCAATGGCTCTCCAACATGAAATCGACATGACTGAAGTGGACGCACCCTCATCCAAAACGGTACAATGGATTGTCTTCCCAGCAATGTTTGTGGAAACTTGAAATGCCAATTGATGAGAAATCCTTGGTTTAAAGTATTCCAGCCGGAACATGATGGTATTCGACGAATCCAGATCAACCACGCCGATGGCATTGAGGAGAGTCTTGCGCTGGTTAGGACAGTTCTTCAAGACCTCAAGCGTCAACATAGCACAAGGAGCTTGTGCCAGGTCCTCTATAGTATTGTAGTTATGAGCAGCCCGAGCATTAGGATTGAAAACAGATTTTCTAATCGTGCTCTTGGGCGGACGCAACATTGACTCGAAAGAGGGATTCTCAATGGTGAGAGAAGTAGATGGTATGGTGACGTCGGGAATCAAAGTGGAAGCTTTTTCAGTATTACTTCCAACGAGTTCCTTCACCAAGATGGAGTCATGCGAACGAGAACGGGTGTTCAAGTTGACGGTATCACTACGCATCATGAGAACATGTGCGGTGGAGGATGCTTCTCCTTGGGAAGGAGAGGTGTGTGCGATGAGTTGCTGGTTTTGAGTGGGGAAAGGATCGTTGAGAATTGCGGAAGTAGAGTTTCCCTTGAGAAACTTCTGAACTTCATATCGATGGGGACATTCTTTTGAGAAATGGTCTCCACCACACAACAAACAAGGATACTTTAACTTCCTCTTCTGTTTGGTGTCTTCTTGAGTGGGCTTGGGCTCTTGTTGGTTAGAATATTTCTTAGGTTTCCCTTTATTCTTCTTCTTACTACCGAACTTCAGAGATGAAGCTGATTGCACAGAATTCACCTCTTCGGTGGAGGCATGAGTGGTGGACTTGGTAGTGTTGTTTCTAGCCTGTGGTGGTGATGGGGAAGAAACTTGGGGGTTTGACGAGCCACTAGTTTGAATAGAAGGCTGGGAGGAAAGGGAACCAATAATTCCGTCAGTTTGTGGTCCCTTGGGTGATTTCGCAGGATCATACGTATAAGGGTGAGGCGCGCTAGGAACAATTTCATACAATGTGCCGGATTGAGCATAGACCAAGTATAAGTAATGGGCAGGTGCAATAGCCTGTTCCTCAGTGACGGATCCCCCCATAGCTACATCTTGAGATACGACAGGTAAAAGTGACTTTGTAAACCAGTCAGCTAAGAGTTGGTTCGGAATATGAGCCTTAATAAGATGTCGTCTTCGCCTCCATTCATGAATATGATCGAAAATATGAGTGGCAATGTTCTGGCAAAGGGAGGTCAATAAGTTCGTACCAGTCTCATAGCGAATGGGAAATTGGAAGTGGGTTAAAAACGACATAGCAAGAGATCGAAAATCGGGAAAAGAATTGGGTGGTAGCTCAATGTACCACTTGGAAGCTGGGCCAGTGAGAGTCCGTTGAAATGACCTAAGACGGATCGAGTCGTCCATCAAGGAGTTGGATGAACACCATAGATGGTATGTCATCACATGGTTTTTAGGATCCTCACCAGGTTTTCCATCAAATTTGGGGATATTTGATGGTAACTTAACCAGAATGGGTGGCCAGTTGTGCCCATGCAAAATGCGATCATTCGTCAGACGAGACAAGTCAGGTAAGTCCAAAGTAGCCAAAAAGGGCAGATGTTGGTTCAACTGGGGGTATTAATAGTACTGATAAGGCATGTATGGATCGGTAGGACCTTGAATCAACTGATTATAAGGGGTTCCTGGAGGAAACTGACCGTAAGGGGGTGTGCCTCCTGGACCGTAAGTAGGCCCACCACCATAAAAAGGTGGTTCATTACCATAATAAGGTGGCTTGTTACCATAAGGTGGGGGTCCGCCTTCGCCGTCGGGAGGGGGTGGGCCACCTCCAAATGGTGGGGGTCCGCCACTGCCGCCAAGATAGGATGGGACTCCACCGCCTCCGCCGAGAGGGGGTGGCGGTCCACCGCCGCCACCGAAATAGGGTGGGCATCCACCGCCTCCGTCAGGAGGGGGTGGTGGTCCACCATTTCCGTCAGAAGGGTAAGGGCCTCCTCCGCCACTTCCACCATAGTAGGGTGTTCCTCCACCACCAAGATGGGATGGTCGTCCACCACCACCACCACGATGGGATGGTCCTCCACCACCACCACCAAGATGGGATGGTCCTCCGCCACCACCACCAGGATGGGATGGTCCTCCACCATAAGGTGGTGGTATGCCACCACCGGGGGGGTGGTCCTCCACCTCCTCCTGAAGGGGGAGGGCCCCTGCCTCTGCCACTGGGGGGGGGGGCATGATGGCCAAAATGAGGTGGTCCTCCGCTTGAAGGTAGATGTACGCCTCCTCCAGAGTTTTTTGGGGGGGCACCGCCTCTAGTGGGAGGTTGGGGTGGGCCAAACTGGGGTGGAGGGACTTGAGGGACTGTATGTGGGGATCCATGTTGTAAAACATTTTTTTGTCCCCATAGAGTGTATGGATTTCCGGGGTAGGGTACCCCGTAGAGTGCATTTCCGGAATTGATTTGTCCCGACACAGGGTTAAGATAACCTGGATACACTTGACTCGATGGTGTTTGAATTACATTGGGAGGTCCCCCAACATGGGATAATCCTGTAGTGGAAGGTCCATAAGGTAAGGAATTTCCAATGGAAGGACCAATGGGAACTCCTCCTGCAGTATTATGGTTAAGAGACAGGGGTTTCCCCCCAGCAACAACTTGCTGACCTCTAAGTAAAGGTTGACCCAACACAGGTTGTTGATTATCTACTGTAGGATTAACATTACCTGTAAGGAAGGTAGGAGGCAAAGAGTATCCTCCCCGCAAATTTTGAGGTGGGGAAGGAATGGGTAGTGTAATCGTAGTAGTAACAGGTGTGTTGGACTATTGTCCTTCAACGAGTTAAGTCATCTGAGGTATAGGAATGGTCTCCTATCTAGTGTGTGTATGTGCAGGAGTTGATGGTTGACCAAACTCAGAAGTGGTCACGTGTTGCGTGGATGATTCCGGTGAATCATAAGATAAATAACGACTCGGGAGTGGTTGATAAGGAGGTAATATCGGGTCTTCAACCCTTCGTGCAAGGATCTGTCTTGAAAACTCCGCGGCCATAGCATGTAATTGAGTTAATCGTGCAGAATAATGTGCTAAAGGGTCGTCAAGAGTATCCCAACTGGGCGGGAATGCAACGGAAAAATGGGCCACTAGGTGGCCTAGAGATGTTGTCCATCAAGCTGCTGTTGGACCAACAACTACTGCAGGGTTGTCCCGGGGTGGATTTAACCATTCCACCGATCCAGGCTCTCCCGGAAAGACGAGAGGTAAGTCTTGTGGAGTAGACGTTTGTGCCTCTTCACCCTGCGGGGGATGGGAGTTAGGTGAATCTATAGGAAACATATGTGCTCCAACATTCAAAGTAGGGTTTTCTACTTCGAATCACACGACCGTGGCTTGTGGTTCCATTCTTACCCACAAAATTACCTCCTGGTTAAGGGGATATTCGGGCGGCAAGTTCTGAATCCTACTGGAACTTCTCCAAGGAAAGTCAACTAGAGTGACTGAAACAAAAGTTTCTCCTAGGGCAAGCTAAACAAAAGAAAAGCAGTCCAGAAAAATCCCATACAAATTAAGGCCGCAAAAAAACTTATGTGATAGGAGTGGATTCAAAAGTTTGGAACCTCAGAGGATTGTCAAGGCTTCACAAATCGCTATATACCGCATGGTCCAATAGTAAAACATGACAAGGAGGATTGGGACCGTACCCTTGCTTGAATACCCGATAACCTAGACGGTACGTGTGTAGTAATCTCCTCAAGTGTTGTTCTCGGTGTATTGCTCTGCCAAGACGGCCAAAAGGTTAACTTAGTTGTTTTTAGTAATCCTAATGGTGTCTCCTGATATACTCAAGGTACGCGGGAGCTCAAATCCGTAGTGGTGCTTTCTAATGCACAATCGTACGTCATGAGACCTTCCTATATACTACCGAGTACGTGAAACACCTTTCTATATACGCCAAGTATGTGAAACACCTTTTGATATACGCCAAGTACACGAAGTACTTGGTGGGTACGTGAAAGAGCTTCGATATACCTGGTTGGTACGTGAAAGAGCTTCGATATACCGATAAGTACGTGGAAGACTACAATACCCTCGGAATATAGTGCGAGAAAGCAACGACAGCTTCCACACTTTACGACGCCGCAACACGTCTCTAACTTAACACACAAGTAACTAAAAATTTTACCCTAGTTCTACCGTTAATTTTATCTAGACAGTTAGGTGAATGCATGAGGTGAGTACATAAATGTAAACATAATGCAGGCCCTAACTACATGCAAAAAATGTACTTTTCTTTTTATGAACTCTATGTATGGGAGGGATAAAATTCTTTCCAAATGATTTTACCAAAGCAACACAATGCAACACAATCCCAAAATCTACCAAATTTGATAAAAAATACTCTTTTCATTTTTCCCTTTTTTCAAGGAAAACTCAAAAAATCAACAAGCATGACAACCAAATCCAAACATTTTCTTTTGTCTTTTCGAATCAAAACTTTAAGACATGAAAAGAGATAAATTTCCTATCTAGAGCACTCTTACTTTTTAAGTTCACTACAATCGCTTAAAAACATAAAAAAATCAAGAATGCATACGATTTCTTCAAACATGGAATTACTTTGTAAAAACTTGATCTCACTTGATTTTTTCAAGAAAATGAATGATTCATAATTCTCGAAAAGCACAAATGATTAATTTTTCCTCTCAAACTTTTGCAAAATATTAATGAATGGCAATTTCCAATACATGAAGCAATTCCTACTACAATTTCCAAATCTACTTGAAAACGATAAAAATGATGCACCTTCAATTTTCCAATGATATGCCAAGATAATAACTTGATAACAATGATACTTTTAAGCATAAAAACTTAAAAGAAAGTTGATTTTCAACACCCTAATACTTGGGAAATCTCAGGCAAAATACAAGCACTCATATGGACTGAAAACACTTCAAAACACTCAATTAAACAACTGAAAGAAAGCAAAGCTAAATCATAAGTGCAAAAGGGAATTTGGGATCAGATCCAGTGCAAGGATTAGATCAGGTCAGGAGAGGGGTGATGATAGGTCTAAGTGGATGGATATGGGGAAACCAAGGTGTCCGCCACTACCAAGCTTAAGTTTGTCAAGAAAATGAGGCCCAATACTACCCACAGAAAAACCAATCACTTTCAACACATTGATCAAAAGGGTCTCCGATTGGATCTTGCAGCATAGAGAGGTCTGCACACCAAACTAAAACTCAAATAAAAAAATGGAGAGGGATGACCATATGTCAATTTTGACAGATTGGCGCAGTCTATGTGTATACATAGAGCGATCGTCGTAGGTCACTAGTGCGGGAATTGCGACGATGTCGCAGTACACCAGTGGATGGGTTGCGATGACAGGCCAAAAGATAGAGAATAGAGGTCAAGTCAACGCTTTGGTTGCACTGCCCAGGTGCGACGGGCGAGATCCAAGTTCAAGAATGAACAAAACTCCAAACAATGAGCAATAAAACGGTTTGAAAATGGTAAGTACAAACTCATAGGAGGACTACAAACTCTTCAAAGTGAATATTTGATGGTGAAAAAGACTTAGGAGGCAAAAAATATGGCTTGCAAAAGAAATCAACTAAAAATGGAATTCAAATTGAAAACTACACACAAGGTATTCCCCAATATGGTCGCCAGATTTGTTTGACGGACAATCTACCAAGAGCGGACTCGAGGCCTGATCTCCCTGGCTCAACGTGAGTCTAGAAAAAATAGAGACACGACATAAATAACTCTCCTAGATCTAATTAGAGATCAAGGAACTAGATGCTTTACCCTTTCAGATTGTTGATCCTTTCTCCTTGAATGGTGCTCCAAGATTGATGGTCTTCAGATCTCAGCTGCAAAACCTGTCAAGACAACACAACAGAACGAGTGGTAAAATGCACCTACACAATAATAGATCTAAGTAAGTAGTTAAGTAAGAAAACTACACAAGATATCATTAACACAATGAGATTTGGTGGAAAGCACCTATATTATTGTATTAAAAGGGAAATACATAGGATGAACAGATTACAACCAATGACTTAACGTAGCAATCCTTCTCCGATCAAGCTAATGCCAAAGCCTCCAAAGGGATGATGGATCTCTCAAGGATGAGTAGAGATCTCTCCTAAGCTAACTTCACCAGTGTATAGATACTATAGACTTCCTCCCTTTGGAATGGGAGTGAGCTTCACTTATATAAGACTAAGTGGATATGGTAGGAGAGAGATAGGGGATCCTTCCAAGAGGTTAGGAACCGAATGCCAGCTTCCCCAAAGGCTAGGGATAGGGATACACATCATCAAGCTTTGAGAATGGGCTCGAAGAAGCTATTTTAGTTCATTAACTGACATCGTCGCAGTCTGTAAGAGGACAACCTGCGACGTCGCAGGTTGCATGAGGACAACCTGTGATGACCTCTCAAAACCTAGTATAAAAGGGTTTGCATCTCTTCCAAGTTAATGACTTAGTCAAGGAAACTTTATGGATGCTTACTCTGAGTCTCATGATGGTAAGATTTAGGTGTAACACTTTTCCATGGTAGAATTTAATCTATGTAGACTAAGACATACAACCTATATAACTGATCATGTTCAAGTAAGGTTGCACTTCATCAATGTCTACTACTCTTCTTATATATCCCTTCTTCATTTATTTCCATAACACATGTGGGACTATTCATAGCCTCTTTTCCTCTGGACTTACTATCCCCTATGATTCTCTTATCTTCATTTTCCTTCTTATTCTTCAACATTCTTTTGTTGTTCAATTCCATTCTTATTGCAATGTTCTTCTTTTCTACCATTCTTATTCTTCACTTCTCCTAAACTGAATTCTTGTGCTCATCCTTCCACTTTTATTCTTTTTCCCACTCCAATCCAATTAATAATTCTATACACAACTTAATACAATTCAAATGGAAATCTACCCCTTCAAATAATTTCTATGCATTCTTAAATATTCTCTCCTCCTTAAAACCATATTTGCATTCTTAAATCTTCTCTCCCCCTAAAAACAAACTTCACGCACAAATATTCTATCATCCTAAACACATAAACACACACAGAGGTTGATAATTTAATAATTTCATTCTCTTCAATATAACTCTTCCCCTTACGACATGTAAAAAATGTAAATGTCCCTCAAATTAGAGCAAATTTGGGGTCTATAATGGACCTTACAAAAAAAATGTGCCATGGTTGAGTTGAATTTCTCAAACCAATATAATTTCAATAAATTTGGTCAACCATAATGGTTGAGTTGGACATATAGAATTCAATGTTGCTTATGTGCCATGTTTTTATTTGGCAATAGCTAAATTTTCTTTTGGAAGTAAGAAAGAAATATATTACAGCTCAAGAATTACATCATTACAAGATCCAGGCCTGATAATATCCTGCCCATCAAACAGATATCTACTACCAACCTCAAAATACTTTCTCCATAGCATGATTCAAGACCAAGAGCTTATCTATATCTTCAACCCAAACCAAGAACCGAGAGAAAACTCAAAACATAGTGTTGTCACCAGATCAAGTCATGAATGTTCTAGTTAGCCTGGCAATGTCATATGAAAAGTTAGTTGGAATTTACCCCATTTATGGACTTTATTCTGGTTTTGTTCATGTATTCGCTTATGCAATCTTTGGCTCATCGAGGAAGCTTACCATTGGACCTGTAGCATTTGTTTCACTTTTGGTTTCTAACACCTTATCCAGTATTGTCAATTCAACTGATGAATTGTATACAGGGCTTGCATCTTGGAGTATGTAATGGGAATTCTCAGGCTTCGATGGCTTATTCGTTTTATAAGTCATTCTGTCATTTTAGGTGCTGACAAGTTTTCGTGGCCTCCATTTGTTATGGGTTCTATAATGTTGACCATCCTTCTGCCCATGAAGTAGCTAAAAAAAAGGGTTGTCATGGGAGTGATAATTCTTTGCACTCTTCAATTTTTGACATCTCTTCTTACAGATATACCTCAATGCACTCTGTCGAAAATTGATGGATTATGAAGAAGTTATCTTTCTTTAGCTCAACTCATAAAAGAAATACTTGAACCAAGCGCTAAGAAGATCCTAGAGGGTAGTTTTATTGTTTGAACATATAAAGAATTGATTCAAATGATAAGTGTTCAAACCTCAATTTCAATATCCATAGTTTCTCACAGGTGTTAACTGAAAGTGTTAAGTAACGGTGTGTTAATTAGAAGAAATCCAAGTCTACAAGTGTCTAGAGAACGCATAAGCATGAGACACTGACAACTCTCACACTAGAATATCATTTCAACTGGAAAGTGGGGACAATATTATAATGTTTATATCATATCTTTATTAACCGACATGTCTACACATAGACTATGTTTGCTCTTAAGCTTCATAATGCAGTAGCACAGATGGGTAATATCATACTGGAGCTTTTTGGATACCCACTAGAATAAAAGACAAAAAGTCAAAGAATCAACAGATAAGGTAGAAATTGAATAGGTGTTCAAAGGAGAATGCTCAAGAATGAAAACACAGTGCTGAGTTCCACATGATTGTAAGTATTCAAAAGGGATCATCCAACTTGCATTAGACTAAGCTCACACCAAGCATCAATACAATTGTCAAAACGAGAACCTGGCAGCTACAGAGTTCTGCGAAAACCTAGATTTCTAGCAGTTCCACAATTTAGGTAACAGTTGAAAATCTTGGTTAAACTTCATTCCAGATTTCCAAGCATAAAGTTAGTAGCCAAGAAGAAGATTCAATGCACAAGTGGCAGGGGATTCATCAGTCAGCAACTCCATTAACCCAAGATTTTTGCAACTATTCAAGATTTGTATTTATTTTTAGATTTTTGTTATGATTTGTTTCCTAAAAAATGGTAATAGTTTATTTTGTATTTTTGTATAAACCCTATGATTTGTAAAGGAGAAAGAGAGAGTTCCATCCGAGAGGGATGATAAGGGGTTAGAAAAAATGATGGAGATCAGGCTGCTACTGTTGGCTGCAGGAAGGCATGTATTATGTTTACTTTGATATAAAAAACTACTTTGAAATGATTGCAATTGAGTGAGCCCTGTTTTGGTTTTAATATGTGAATTGATGAATTTTACATGTTTTCATGATTTGGTCTTTGTATAATATTATTGTTTATACCAGAACTCTTATGAGTGACATGTATTGCTTTGATGACTTGAACAGAATTGAGCCCATTCTTTTTGTAAATTCATGCTCATAGGATTTAATATTACATCCCGTTACATTTATGCATATGTTACAACTATTTCCCCTGTCATATTTACCTAGTTTATGTAATATTTACCTATTTAAGAACTCTCATACCCAACCAAATTTTCCATAGTATTAATATTTCTCCAGGCTTTGACCCTAGTAGTCAGGGTCCAACTCTAGTGATAAATCATTGAAAACTTCTCTCGACCAGACACAAACAATTGGCCCCAAAACTGATCCCCCCCGCCCCGACAAAACTACTACCTTTTATACTATTCAGAAACATATTGCCTATAAAACTACTTGCATATCTACAAAATCCATAAGACCTAATACAAAATAATTGAAACTATGCCTATCACCAAACCGAAACGATAGAAGATCAAGGGACCTGAGAATTCAAGGGTGTGGTCACCTACACAGATTGGGCCATCAAAATAGCTACCCCCATTGGTGCTAGACGAGATGCAATCTGGATTCCCAACTTATGAGCAATGATGTTGATTTTACGATGCATTAATCGACATTCAAAATTGTGATCTTTCCAAGCCCTGAGAGGCTCCATATCCCCTTGCAACTTGGCTTCATGCTCGAACATCACTTGAGCCATCATCCCCTTCATTACCCAAAACATTGTTACATATATTTCGTACATGGAGAGTTTCCCTCGGGTTGTTCCAGGTCCTGCACCCACTCCACCAGCTTGTAAAATTCAGCACTTGGGGTCATTTCCTCAATTTCCTTCCAAATCCCTTTCTGAATCTCCTCGATATCTTATTGAGTAGATTCTGGAATGCGAGTTTTGAAAAATGGGCTGCTTGAGCCACCCTCCTCTGCTCGCAAGAAGCATAGAGGGAAGCCTTCAAGTGCCTTCCCTTTATCTTTCCGTCCCTTCCCGAGCTTCCTCCCTTGAGGACCCATATACCTCTGCTAGCTAACACTCCTCCCACCCTTCCAGATACCTAGGTGCTCTCTTGTGACTAAAATCCCACCACCCTGAGAGAAAAAGAAACACATAGTGACCGGGAAGTGCTGGCTTCCGACCAATATAACCACTACGCTGCATTGCTTGCCATAATTTCCTCTGATAATGTCGAGGATAGGATTATTTACCTGTAAAAATACATAGATCATGGAAAATATTCCCGTCTCATCAGCATTCATTTCCTTGTTCAAGTGATGAGACCAAGCACTGAACCTGTACCTTCTTTCCATCAGAGCCATAAAATCGATGCTGTCGTTTGTGTACCTTCCTTCTTCAACACTTATGAAACTCTTGTTGGTAGAGCTCCATTGAATTAGAAAATCCATCATCAAGCTATGATATGAGGGGATTGATAACCACTTGTCCTCCATTCGCCTTGTGGTCACCCGCATCTGGGTCTGGCAATAACTAACTTTATGTAAACCTCGCTTTGATTAAAATCGTGAAAATTTCATCTCAAAATATGATAACTATACTTGAAATAATAAATATAGAGTATTTTATATCATCACTACTTCCAAGTCCTTTAAAGATAAATCTCACATTAATTAAAATGATACCTTTAAATATAAATCTCACATTAATTAAAATGATAGTGGAGTAATTTTGAAATAATAAAAACATTTATATAATTAATCTTTTAAAAATAAAAATAAATAATATTTAAAAAAGTATCATAGATAAGAAAATAAGAGACAAAAAAAAGATTATTTTGCTATTTTTGCAATAACTTTCTCTCTTGAAATTGGAATTGGGTGCTATTGGCACCATTGGAAAGGTCTCAAGGGAGCTACAACTTTGATGTTTTGAATTTTGTATGATTCCACACCAATTTTTTGGGATGGGAGTTTTAGTATTTATGGGAGAAAATAATCTTTTGAAAGATGTTTTTTCCCAAGAAATACTAAAATGATTGTCCCGGAAAATCGGTGTAGAATCTCGCAAAACACAAAACATGAAAGTTGTAGCTCTGGTCAAGTCCATTCCAATGGTACCAAGAGTGCTCAATTCTAATTTTGGAAGAGAAATTTATCACAAAAATAACATTTTTTCTCTCCTCTATTATTTATGACATATGTCGTGTTAAGTAATTTCTTATTAATCTTCATTTTACATATTGTTGTAGGCACAAAAGATCCCATTTTTATCAATTAAAATGGGATCCCACTACTATTTTTGAAGGCAATTTGGAATTCCTTTTACTCATTTTTGGGGTATTTTTTATTGTTGTCTTTGTCTTTTCTTATTCCCATGCTTTGGATTGAATAAAATTTGCCAAAAAAATATTTCCTTTGTGCATTTTGAAAATTGAAGAAAACTTGTTTTTTTTTTAAATTACATCCTTTCCGCAACCTTCGATCCGCAATCCGCAATGCGGATTGCGAAGTCATAAATTTTCGAAAAATAAAATTTTCTTTGCCGCAATCTGCAACCCACAAATGCAGATTGCGGATGTCGAGAAACCTTATTCAATAAAAAACTTTTGCTTCTGCAACCTGCATTGCGGATTGTGGAATCCGGAAGTCATTTACGTTCAATAAAACGGAATTTTCTTTTCCGCAACCCACAAATTGCGGATTGCGGAATGCAGAAAACACTTTGTCATTGTGAATAAATTTTTTTCATTTCTGCAAGCAGAAATCAGAAACCTCAATAAGCGAAAGTGAGATGTAAATACACAACCCGCAATCTGCTCTTCCATTTGGGTATTGCGAATTGCGGAAAGACAAAAACACTTAAAAATTCAAACTTCCACTTCCACAATCCGCAACTCACATTGTGGATTGCGGATTATGGAAACCAAAATCAAAATTACAAAAATTTGTTTCCGCATCTCCTTTTCCACTTTACATCTTTTAATCTTAGGCGTTGATTTCCTTTGAATTCTACGATCTAGATTTATTTCACCGTTGCTTAAATATTACACATTTTTATCATTTTTCTACCATTTTTGAATTTGCAAATTCCACATAGGTGAATAATTCACTGTGGATTTCTTACCAGTTCTCCCAATTTACATTCATCTTCAGCTCGGGTTGGTTTCCGACACCTTTGTTATGGTTTTTTCTGATAATTTAAGGTTCAAATCATTCATATTAATCGTTTTTTGCTTATTTATCATATTTATTCAAACTTTCCCCAAACATGTCGAGAAATACCCGTTCGAAAACTTCCTTAAGGGAGCTAAAAAACAAAGACCCAAACAATGGTATTCTTTCTGATACGAGTGGCAGAGTGTCTGAAACTCTTCACTTGGATTGGTCCCTTATATATTCCATCTTCGACAATGATGACCTTTCAGAAATAAAACAAAACCAGTCCTTTTACAAGAACATTAGCTACTCCCAATTACATGCTATTGCGGTCAGGCCGACCTTTATCCTTATACTGATGCCATTAAATGGATTATAGATGGTGCTATCCCTCAGGATCGTTCTTTCAATGACAAGTCTGGGGAACAATTAACTTCCTTCCGACCTGAAGACTTTGCTAGGGCTTATGCCCTGAGACAACCTGACCAATTTCTCAATGCCAAATTCCTAGACACTGCCAGAACCCAATTCAACTTTGATGAGATGCTTAAGTCTTGGATGAATAACCCGGAAAGATTCATGCCCAAGGATGATAAATCTTACCCTACCTCCTGGTTCAAAGATCCGTTCTCCTTACTGGAAGCCATGCTTTGTAGATTGTATGGGTTACTGGATTGTTATGTATTCAAGGATGAATGGGCACCCCTTGCTCATCATGTACTCACTACAGGGGAGTCCTTTAATTGGGCTCAAATCCTATCAGTGGAGATTAAGTCAGCTATTGAGAAATACCAGAATAATTCTACCTCGAGAAAGCCTCCATTCTTTTATTCAGCATACATCATGGATATCTTCTGTTCTGATTTTCAGTTTCCTTCCATGGGATGGAACTGGATCTTGTTCGCACGTCCTGTGCATATCTACTGCTCTGCATTATGGGAAGGAAATTTTATGCCTATGATATATGAGATTTTTGATAATTTTTTGGTACAATTCATTTGATGATTTTTAAGGAGAATGATCTCGCTTTCTCCGAATATGCTAAGGCACTGGTCTCTACCATGGGGGACTGGTACATAGGAGAGTACTTTTCTTCTGTCAGAATTTGGGGTGACAATACTGCACATCTGTTACCTAGAATTGTGCCAGACAGACTATTGTTGGAAGAGATTTCTTTTCAGACTGTCACTGATGGTGTATTTCCAAAACTCATAAGATCCAAAAGAAGAGGGTGGCCCAAGTTCCCACTTCATCTTGGGCCTTTGACAGTTCAGAATTCAACTCATATTGGGATACTTGGAAAGAAAATTGCTGCTCTTAAGCTTGGGAAAGCTCCAAAGAGGATGCATGATCCCAAGGCATTTCTGGTTAATCATTTTGCACATGAGCACATGTAGAATGAATATGCCCACTAGACTGAACCAGATGATTCTATCTACCAAGGTGTTTACTCTTTTGTTGAATTCATGAACATAACTGCTTTAAGGAAGAGAAAAGTTTCATATTTCAGTATCAGCAAGAGCTCAAGACTAAGGTATTGAAGTACAAAAAAATGGAATTGTCACTTGATGAGAAAGTTCAGAAAGACAGGGAAAAAAAAGAAGCCCAGAAAGAAAAGGCTCCATTGATGCTGACCTACCATGCGAATGACAAGGGAAAATCGCTTGTTGAAGACACATCACAGCCCAAGCCTTTGGAAAATATCAATGCTCTAATTCAGTTAGCTGCTAAGATGAAAAAATAATTGGTAGAACTAACTTCAGTTGTGTAAACTCAAACTATTGATGCCGCCGCTCCACCAAAGAAGCAAAAGGTTGAAAATACGGTGCCCAACTTAACCATGCTTAACATAGAAGACAGTGATGAGGATGAGGAAACTATGCCCTCTAAATTTTCATGTTTTGTTTCCTTTTCTGACACTTTCCCTGAAATTATTTCTGTCACTTCAACTTCTTCTGACCCCTTGGAAGACATGAATGTTGATACCTATGTTCCCGAACTTCATTTACCAGAGGTTACCATTTCCGTAGCTACAACATCCCATACATCATTAGATATCCCAATAATTTCATATTCCCTCTCATTCTTTGATATCATAACTCCTATACTCACAACAATTGAACCACTGCTAACCCCTGTGGTGACTTCACAAGATCCAGTTATGATCCCAATTTCTATTGCACTTACATAGGATGTTGAAACCCAACTTCCCACCAAATCTGCAGATTCACTTGTCATTCCAATCTCTGTTTCTGTTACACTAAAATCTTACCATCATGAGACTCAGTGTAAACATCCATAAAGTTTCCTTGACTAAGTTATTAACTTGGAAGAGATGCAAACCCTTTTAAACTAGGTTTTGAGAGGTCATCGCAGGTTGTCCTAATGCAACCTGGGACGTCGCAGGTTGTCGTCTTATAGACTGCAACGATGTCAGTTAATGGACTAAAATATCTTCTTCGAGCTCATTATCGAAGGTAGCTTATCTGTATCCCTATCCCTAGCCTTTTGGGAAGATGGCATTCGTTTCCTAGCCTCTTGGGAGGATCCCCTATCTCTCTCCTACCATATCTCAACCTACCCTGTCCACTTAGTCCTATATAAGTGAATTTCACTCCCATCCCAAGGGGAGGAAGTCTATAGTATCTATATGCTAGTGAAATTAGCTTAGGAGATATCTCTACTCATCCCTTGAGAGATCCATCATCCCTTTGGAGGCTTTGGCATTGGCTTGATCGGAGAAGGGTTGCTACATTAAGTCATTGGTTGTAATATTTTTATCCTATGTATTTCCCTTTTAATATAGTATTATAAGTGCTTTCCACCAAATCTCATTGTGTTAATGATATATTGTGTAGTTTGCTTACTTAACTACTTACTTAGATCTATTGTTGTGTAGGTGCATTTTACTACTTGTTTTGTTGTGTTGTCTTTATAGGTTTTGCAGCTGAGATCTGAAGACCATCAAGCTGGGAGCAGCATTCAAGGAGAAAAGATCAACGATCTAAAAGGTAAAGCATCTAGTTCCTTGATCTCTAATTAGATCTAGGAGAGTTATTTATATCCTGTCTCTATTTGTTCTAGACTCACGTTGAGCTAGGGAGATCAGACCTCGAGTCCGCTCTTGGTAGATTGTCCATCAAAAAAATATGGCGACCATACCAGGGAATACATTGTGTGTAGTTTTCAATTTGAATTCCATTTTCAGTTGATTTCTTTTGCAAGCCATCTTTTTTGTCTCCTAAGTCTTTTTCACCATCAAATCTTCACTTAGAAGAGTCTGTAGTCCCCCTATGAGTCTGTACTTACTATTTTCAAACCATTTTATTACTCATTGTTTGGAGATTTGTTCATTCTTGAACTTGGATCTCGCCCGTCGCACCTAGGCAGTGCAACCAGAGCATTGATTTGACCTCTGTTCTCTATCTTTTGGCCTGTCGTCGCAACACATCCACTGGTGTTCTGCGACATCATCGCAATTCCCGCACTGGTGACCTGCGACAGTCACTCTGTGTATAAACATAGACTGCGCCAGTCTGTCAAAATTAACATATGGGCATCCCCCTCCATTTTTTGATTTGAGTTTTGGTTTGGTGTGCAGACCTCTCTCTGCTGCAAGATCCAGTCAGAGACCTTTTTGATCAGTATGTTGAAAGTGTTTGGTTTTTTTGTGTGGGTTGTATTGGGCCTCATTTCTTGACAAGCTTAAGCTTGATAGTGGTGGACACTTTGATTTCCCCATGTTCATCCACTTATCCTTGTCATCACCCCTCTCCTCGCTTGATCTGATCCTTGCATTGGATCTGATCCCAAACTCCTTTTTTCACTTATCATTTAGATTTGTTTGCTTTCAGTTGTTTAATTGAGTGTTTTTGAAGTGTTTTCAGTCCAATTGAGTGCTTGTCATTTTCTGAGAATTTCCTGAGTGTTTAGAGTAGTGCAAATCAACTTTCTTTTCAGTTATCCATGCTTAGAAATATCATTTTTATCAAGTTATTATCTTGGCATATCATTGGAAAATTGAAGGTGCATCATTTTTACTGATTTTTCAAGTGCATTTGGAAATTGTAGTAAGATCTGCTTCATGCATTGGAGATTGCCATTTATTAATCTTTTCCAAAAGTTTGAGAAGAGTTAATCATTTGTGCCTTTTGGGAATTATGAAGCATTAATTTTCTTGAAAAATTCGAATCAGATCAAGTTTTTACAAAAGTAATTCCATGTTTGAAGAAATCGTATGCATTCTTGATTTTTTATGCTTTTAAGTCATTGTAGTGAAATTGAAAAGTTAGAGTGCTCTAGATAGGAAATTTCTCTCTTTTCATCTCTTAAAGTTTTGATTCGAAAAGAAAAAAGAAAAAAGAAAATGTTTGGATTTGGTTGTCATGCTTGTTGATTTTTTGAGTTTTGCTTAAAAGACGGAAAAACGAAAAAGAGTATTTTTTATTGAATTTGGTAGATTTTGGGATTGTGTTGCATTGTGTTGCTTTGGTCAAATCATTTGGAAAGAAATTTCTCCTTCTCATACATAGATTTCATCAAAATAAAAATACATTTTTTGCATGTATTTAGGGTCTGCTTATGTTTACGATTATGTACTCACCTCATGCATTCACCTAACCGTCCAGATAAAATTAACGGTAGAACTAGGGTAAAAATTTTAGTAACTTGTGTGTTAAGTTAGAGACGTGTTCCGATGTCGTAAAACGTGGTAGTTTTCATTACTTGCCAGCACTGCATTTTGAGGGTATTGTAGTCTTCCACATACTTATTGGTATATCGAAGCTCTTTCACATACCAACCAGGTATATCGAAGCTCTTTCACGTACCCACCAAGTACTTTGTGTGCTTGGCATATATCGAAAGATGTTTCACGTACTTGGCGTATATAGAAAGGTGTTTCATGTACTCGGCAGTATATAGGAAGGTATTGTGCTATACGGTTGTGCATTAGACAGCACCACTATGGATTTGAGCTCCCACGTACTTTGAGTATATTGGGAGACACCATTAGGATTCCTGAAACCAGCTGAGTTAACCTTTAGGCTATCTTGGCAGAGCAATACACCGAGAATAGCACTCGGGGAGATTACTATACACGTATCATCTAGGTAATCGGGTATTCAGGAAAGGGTACGGTCCCAATCCTCCTTGTCACGTTTTATTGTTGGACCCTACAGTATATAGCGATTTGCGAAGCCTTGACAATCCTGTGAGGTTCCATACTTTTGAATCCACTCCTATCACATAAGTTTGCTTGTGGCCTTAGTTTGTGTAGGATTTTTTCTGGATTGCTTTTATTTTTTTCAGCTTGCCCTAGGAGAAACTATTGTTTCAGTCACTCTGGCTGACTTTCCTTGGAGAAGGTCCTGTAGGATTTAGAACTTACCACTCGAATATCCCCTTAACCAAGAGGTAATTTTGAGGGTAAGGATGGACCCACAAGCCATGGTCGTGTCGTTTGAAGTAGAAAACCTTACTTTGAATGTTGGAGCACATATGTTTCCTCCAGATTCACCTTCCTCCCACCCCCCATAGGGTGAAGAGGCACAAACTTCTACTCCATAAGACTTACCACCCATTTTTTCGGGAGAGCCTGGATTGTTGGAATGGATACATCCACCCTAGGACGACCCTGCAACAGCTGTTGGTCCAGCAGCAAGTTATTGGACATCATCTCTAGGCCACCTACTGGCCCATTTTTCCATTGCATCCCCACCTAGTTGGCCTACTCTTGAAGAACGCTTTGGACCCATTCATGATCGCTTGGATTGATTACATGTTAGGGGTGATGAAATTCGAAGACAAAGTATTTCACAAAGAGTAGAAGACCCGTCGTCACATTCTTACCAACCACTCCCAAGTCATGTTTTATCTTATGATTCACCGGAATCATCCATGCAACACGTGACCACTTCTGATTCTGGTCAACCCTCAAATCCTGCACATCTACACCCTAGACAGGAGTCCAGTTCTATACCTCCAACAACCCAACCTGTTGAAGGACAACAATCCAACACACCTGTTACTACCACGGTTACATTACCCATTCCTTACCCACCTCCAAACTTGCGGGGAGGATACTCTTTACCTCCTACCTTCCTTACCGGTAATGTTAATCCTACGGTAGATAATCAACAACCCGTGATGGGTCAAACTTTACTTAGTGGCTAGATAGTTGTTGCTGGGGGGAAATCCCCGTTTCTTAACCATAACATTACAGGAGGAATTCCCATCGGTCCTTCCGTTGGAAATTCCTTACCTCCCGGACCTTCCACTACAGGATTATCCCATGTCGGGGGACCATCCAATGTAATTCAACCACCACTGAGTCAAGCGTATCTAGGTGATCTTAACCATGTGTCAAGACAAACCAATCCCAGAAACGCACTCTACGGGGTACCCTACCCCGGAAATCCATACACTCGATGGGGGTAGCAAAATGTTTTACAACACAGACCCCCACCTATAGTCCCTCAAGTACCTCCACCCCCGTTTGGTCCACCCCCACCTCCCATTGGAGGCAGCGGGCCCCCACACAAATTCAGAGGAGGCCGACCCTTACCTTATGGTGGAGGACCACCTCATTCCGGCTATCATGGCCCACCCCTTCAGGCGGAGGCGGCGGCCCTCCTCCTTCAGGCGGAGGTGGAGGACCACCTCCCCCGCCCCTCGGTGGTGGCGGACCTCCAGCTCATGGTGGAGTACCATCCCATCCTGGTGGTGGTGGTGGAGGACCATCCCATGGTGGAGGACCATCCCATCCTGGTGGTGGTGGTGGCGGACAATCCCATCCTGGTGGTGGTGGTGGAGGACCATCCCATCCTGGTGGTGGTGGTGGTGGAGGACCACCCTACTACGATGGAGGTGGCAGAGGAGGCCCTTACCTATCTGACGGTGGTGGTGGACCACCACCCCCTCCCGGTGGAGGTGGTGGAGGCCCACCCTATTTTGGCGGCGGCGGTGGACCGCCACCTCCTCCTAGCGAAGGCGGTGGAGGCCCCTCCTATCCTGGTGGAAGTGGAAGACCCTCACCATTTGGAGGTGGCCCATCCCCTCCTGGCTACAGAGGCAGGCCCCCACCTTATGGTAACGGGCCACCTTGTTATGGTAATGGACCACCTTTTTACGGTGGTGGACCTACTTACAGTCCAGGGGGCACACCTCCTTATGGTTAGTTTCCTCCAGGAACACCTTACAATCAGTCGATTCAAGGTCCTATCGGTCCATACCTACCTTATCAGTACTATCAGTACCCCCATCTAAACCAACAATTTCCCTTTTTGGCTACTTTGGACTTACCCGACTTGTATCGTCTGACGAATGATCCCATTTTCCATGGGCATAACTAGCCACCCATTCCGGTTAAGTTACCATCATATATCCCCAAATTTGATGGCAAACCTGGTGAGGATCCTAAAAATCATGTGATGACCTACCATTTATGGTGTTCATCCAACTCCTTGATGGACGAATCGATCCGTCTTAGGTTATTTCAATGGACTCTCACCGGCCCAGCTACCAAGTGGTACATTGATTTACCACCCAATTCTTTTCCTGATTTTCGATCTCTTGCTATGTCGTTTTTGACCCACTTCCAGTTACCCATTCGCTATGAGACTGGTATGGACTTATTGACCTCCCTTTTCCAGAACACTGCCACTCACATTTCTGATCATATTCATGAATGGAGGCGAAGACGACGTCTTATTAAGGCTCATATTCCAGACCAACTCTTAGCTGACTGGTTTACAAAGTCACTTTTACCCATCGTAGCTCGAGACATAGCTATGGGAGGAGTTGTCACTGAGGAACATGCTATTGCCCGTGCCCATTACTTAGACTTGGTATATGCTCAATCTGGCACATTGTATGAAATTGTTCACGACGCGCCTCGCCCTACGTACGATCCCACAAAACCACCCAAGGGACCACAAACTAATGGCATCATTGGTTCCCTTGCCTCCCAACCTTCTATTCAAACTGGTGGCTTGTCGAACCCCCAAGGTTCTTCCCCATCACCACCACAGGATGGAAACAACACTACCAAGTCCACCACTCCTGCTTCCACCGAAGAGGTGAATTCTATGCAATCAGCTTCATCTCCAAAATCTGGTGGTAAGAAGAAGAACAAGGGAAAACCTAAGAAATCTTCTAATCAACAGGAGCCCAAACCCACTCAGGAAGACACCAAACATAAGAGGAAGTTAAAGTATCCTTGTTTGTTGTGTGGTGGAGACCATTTCTCAAAAGAATGTCCCCACCGAGACGAAGTCCAGAAGTTTCTTAAGGGAAACTCTACTACCGCAGTTCTCAACGATCCCTTCCCCACTCAAAACCAACAACTAATCACACACACCTCTCCTTCCCAAGGAGAAGCATCCTCCACCACACATGTTCTCATGATGCGTAGTGAGACTATCAACTTGAACACCCATTCTCGTTCGTATGAATCTATCCTGGCGAAGGAACCTGTTGGAAGTAATACTGAAAAAGCTTCCACTTCGATTCTCGATGTCACCGTACTGTCCGCTTCTCTCACCATATAGAAGTCCTCTTTCGATTCAGTGTTGCGTCCACCCAAGAGAACAATTAGAAAATCTATTTTCAATCCCAATGCTAAGGCTGCTCAAAACTAGAACATTGTAGAGGACCTGGCACAAGATCCTTGTGCTATGTCGACGCTCGAGGTCTAGCAAAAATGTCCTAACCAGCGCAAGACTCTCCTCGTTTCCATCAACGCAGTTGATCCATATTCTTCAAATACCATCATGTCTGGGATGGAATACTTCTAACTGAGGCTTTCCCATCAGTTGGCATTTCAAGTTGCCACAAACATTGTTGGGAAGACAATCCATCGCACCGTCTTGGATGAAGGTGCCTCTACTTCAGTCATGTCGATCTCATGCTGGAGAGCCATTGGATCTCCTGAGTTGAACCGTTCTCCTATCACCTTGAAAGCATTCGACAGACATGGCTTTCAACCTCATGGGATGTTACAAGATTTAGCAGTTGAGTTGGGGGGAAAGACCGCAACCATTAACGTGGAAGTGGTCGTTGCCTCGTTAGATTACAACATTCTGCTTGGTCGTAATTGGTTTTATGCCATGACTATGGTCGCATCATCTGTCTTCTGCATAGTACAATTCCCTCATCAAGGCCAAATTGTTACTGTTAACCAACTAGATTTCTGCACACCTGACACCGCTAATCATCCGGGCGATAATGTTCCATTACTTGGACAATATTCGTATCTGTATGAGAGCGTGAGGGTTGGCCTCATCAAGGACTCATCCCTTATGGGAATTTTCCCTACTTCGAATCCCCCAAATCATGTTTCCATGGTGAACATGATCTCCTCGCGGATTTCATCTATCCCCAACTCCACTAATTCATGGCTTGTACCTGACGAAGCCACCACACACCTGATTGGAGACACTATGCCTCTTTCACCCGCCAAAGTTACATACGAGGCTATCCAGTCAGCTCCGGAGGACCACTTAGTTGTGGCCTCCACCTCTTGTTCTCTATAGCGAACATCATCCCTACCCGATCCTCTGCTGCGTACTTTTCATTCTGACGAGTCCATTATGGAAATCATGAGTGCGGATGATCCTCCGTGGGAAGACCTCCATCATCGTTCGTCTTTCCTTCCTTCATTGGATACTATGGAGAATAGCATTAGCACCATCTTTACACCGGATGTCTACCCTTGCTCTCAGTACTCGATACTCACGTGTCAAACAGACTTTGAAGGCAACTTGGCCAACATTGATCCTACCATTTCGATCCACATATCGGTTACACCCGGTGTAGTGGAACACATTCGTTTAGGCCAGAAGTGTTCCTCTGAAGAAATCACAACGTTTATGACCTTGTTCAAGCAATTTCGAGACGTGTTTTCTTGGACTTACGAGGAGATGCCCAAGATAGAGCCCGCTATTGTTTGACACACGATTCAAACCTATCCTCACGCTAAACCAATCCTACAAAAGTTGCGACCAATGCACCCCAAAATACTGCGGCAATCAAGGCAGAGATTGAAAATCTCTTGAAAGCTGGTTTTATTTACCCTGTCCCATTGACAGAATGGGTCTCAAACGTCATCCCTATAGCTAAAAACTAGGGTACCACTTGTGTCTATGTCGATTATCGGGATCTCAACAATGCTTTTGTTATGTAGAATTTTGCCCTACGGATAAGTCAAAACTCTCTTAACTTTAAAGTAGATTTTCAACTAACTCTAAAGCAAGAAACAAGTCAAAACAAATGCTACCTTGAAATTCCTGAACTAACTTTTACAGCAAGATTAAGTGTATTAAGAAACAAATGAGAGATAAGACACACCTTTCAAACTGACGTTTGTCCCGCTTCTAGCTCTTGATCCAAAGCTCCAATGTAGAACCTGTTAAGATCAACCAAAGAACAAACATGCAAGCTTCCAAATACCTTGAATGTAAAGATTAGATTCAAATCCAGATTAGATACATTCCATGCTAAGAACTTATGCTAAACACATGAAATGGGAAAGACAAGACAAGTTATCTTATTACAACTTGAAGAATGCTTACAAAGGTTGCTTGATGTCCAAGCCAATCTTCTAGCTCCAAGTGCCTTCTCCTCTAGCCATCTCCACAATGCTGCAAGATCATAAGTTTGGTACTTCAAGAGTCCTTTGTAGGCATTCTTCAAGTTGTAATAAGATAACTTGTCTTGTCTTTCCCATTTCATGTGTTTAGCATAAGTTCTTAGCATGGAATGTATCTAATATGGATTTGAATCTAATCTTTACATTCAAGGTATTTGGAAGCTTGCATGTTTGTTCTTTGGTTGATCTTAACAGGTTCTACATTGGAGCTTTGGATCAAGAGCTAGAAGCGGGACAAACGTCAGTTTGAAAGGTGTGTCTTATCTCTCATTTGTTTCTGAATACACTTAATCTTGCTCTAAAAGTTAGTTCAGGAATTTCAAGGTAGCATTTGTTTTGACTTGTTTCTTGCTTTAGAGTTAGTTGAAAATCTACTTTAAAGTTAAGAGAGTTTTGACTTATCCGTAGGGAAAAATTCTACATAACAAGAATGGCGACTCCGCTGGGGAAAAAGCATAGCGCGGTAGTGTGGAGTACCGCGCGCCTATAATTGAGCAAGGCACGGTAGTGTGAGTAAATAAAGTCTCAGCTGGGTTAAAACTTGACAGGGTAGATTTACTTTCAAGGTTCACTCATCTTCTGGGTGGTTCAAACACCAGGGGAAATGTCGTCAACTCTGTTTGTGGTGGAGATGCGACACTGTGGAATATAGAGGTATAACAGATGCCCCCTAAAGTGTGAGGTCAGAAGGGACTGATGGCCGAAAGACTTTACGAATATAGTGTGCATAGATAGCATCAAGGAGAGCGACAAGGAGCTGAAACAGAAACAAAGTGTTAGATATACCACCGAGGCGAGCATTCCCATGCTCGGAAACAAATGACTCAAAGCATGGCTTCCGACCAATACATTGCAGATCCATGAGTACTGAGATGATATAGACTGTAGACAAATCATGGCTACTATGAACAAGCGTAGATCCATGAGACAATAATGACACAGCGACGACCAATACAATAAGTGGATCTGTGTGACAATACAAAAGACATCTCCATCGCAACCTGGACGCAATCAAGATACTGAGGTGCACCCAGGGTCTTCTACCCGATCACAAAAGATACGAATCTAGCCATGTGATTACAAGGTGTTGAAGTCGAACATGGTAGAAACCATTTGATCACCGGTCAATGATGTGAACCATTAACGAATGTGAGGGAAATTACCAATGATGAGGATGATCCCCAATGTATCTGAAGTACATCTCAACGAAATGCGAATAAATGAGTTGATGTCGAGCATTCGAGAGATCATTCGATCAGAGGTCAATGATGTGAACCTACTGTCGAACACGAGGAAACCTTCCATTGAGGCATTAAGGTACCAAGGTACTAATGGTTGATCTCTAAGTCTAATTCCCGGATAGTGATTTGGTGTCGACGGGAATAGACTCGTCGAAGGTGGGCCATAATGATTCCCACATCATCGACACGAAATCGGCACGAACGATAAGATGATGAAACAATGGAGTATGTACTGACACAGCGGAGGCCTGACACAATGAACGAATCTGAACAATGCAACCCTTTGAACATATAACAACATGTAACAGGACTTGGCAGCAGGGATTATTGACAAGAGAGGACAGACACCGGATGAGTAGGCTCGTGGCCAGGGAGATGACTCATGATGATGACCATAACTTAGTGAAAAATGGATACCCAATATAGACAAGAGACGGACACATGCCATGTTCAAAGGTAATGACTGACAAGCTGCCATAAATAAACTTGACTTATCCCCCCATATTCCCCCGACATGATAGACGAGTACCTCTTTGTTGTTTTTCGAGCTTGAAGAGGATAACAGATGCTCGGTGTAGCTCATCTCATAGATGAGTCCAATCTCACATGTTTTGCGAACCTGAGAAAGGAGGGGTTCGTCCCAAAGTGGGTCCTTCGATGTTAAAATTTTAATGAGTCCAAGGAAGGAAAACTTGGTAGTTTTTCGCATTTAGAGAGCCTGAAAAACTTAAAGGAAGCTCCATAATGTACTTTTTCGTAAATTTAGTCCCTCGATCCCGAAAAAGTGTAAAACAATTCCGGAGAGAACTCTCCCAGCCGATATTGACTGAGGTATACCTTTCTCGTAAATAGTCTAGACGGGCCGAAAAAGGGGTAAACTATCACCGAATAGATGATCTTTCAAATACTTTTACAAGTGTGAAAGAGTCAAGATCACTTGGCAATCTTTTTAATTTTAGGGACTCTGAAAAGAGCTTAACTATGGACTCCTATGGTCTTTTTCGTAATTTTTAATTACTCTGGTCCAAAAAAAGAATAAAATACAACCAGGATAATACTTTCCTCATCGTTTAACGAGCATGAGTAAAGCTGACCATACTTGACACCATTTACTTGAGTTTGACAAGCACGACATGGGTGTAAAAGCGCTTGGAATCTTTTTCAAGTTTGAATCCAGAGCACGAAAAAGATAAAGTAGGCTCGAAATGAAGGTCAAACCATGAATAAACGCCAGCGTGAGTATATCGCTTTTTACCGGGGATCCTGTCAATAAGTGCTCAAAAACTGGATATTAGCAATGTGAAAAGGGGTTTATTTTAACCATTTAAAATAATAATTAAAAAATATGTGAAAATGCTATATAAAGAATGGTTAAAAATAGAAATTACCATTTCATTTGTGTTTTTACCCAAAGAGGAGATTTTTACCCATTTGAGGAGCAAAACTTCAAGGATCCATATCGGGAGTTCCAGGACACCATTTCAACAACCGTCTGCGCCAGGTAAGAGCTCTTGAGCTCCTCTTTCATTTCATGTAGGAATTATTTGCTTGCATTAGGAAAAATTTGATTTTTGGGCAAGCCCTATTGGGCAAAAATCACCCTTCACAGTACCGCATGGGGGCTCTATCGAGAAACGCGGTACTGTCTAACAGTACCGCGCTGTAGTTCCAAACCGAGGCGCGGCACTGTACAGTACCACGCGGCAGAGTTTGATCCAGGCGCGGTGAAGGCGATTTTTTAGATTAAGAAATCAAATTTTCTGCTGAAACTAAGTTGCTAAATAGTTACTAAATGTTTTCCTTGGCCTTTTGCAGGAGTTTGCAACTTGTTTGGAGCGAAATCGTAAGCTAGAAAGAAAGAGAGCACGAAGTGGATGATTTTGCAGCTGAAAATCATTTACGAACTGTGACCGCATTGCGAGAATGTGGTTTGTTGAAGTTCTTTAAGACCAAGGGGATTCGTCAGCAACCCAAGCTTCTCACTCATCTCATCCAATTGTGGGATCCTGACATTCAAGCTTTCCGAGTGGGAGAGCATGTTCTCGAAATTCAAGTCGAGGATATTTATTTCCTCACAAGCCTCTCGAAAAGAGGGGCCCGGGTGAACTTTACTGGATACTCAGCCTCAGAATCGAGTACAGATGATTTGATTGCTCGATATTGCCGTCAGGGTTCAGGTAAGAAAAGCGGGAAGGTGGCCATAAAGGATGTTATAGAACTCCCTGTAAAAACTGTACTGTTCACTATCACGCATGCAGCAAGAAGTGTGAGTCCGCATCAGGCGTCCCGCACACAAGTGAATCTCGCAGGCGGAGTGTATGGGGGAAACAGTATTTAACTGGTGTGAGGCGGTGTTGGCCAATCTCAAAGAACAAGTGCACAAGTGTAGGGTTGGAAAGAATTCCCAATTCGGCTATGGGAGCATCTTGGTCACCTTCTTTCTGGCGAGGGTGCCACTGTTGCGCCTGCATTGTGGAGATGGCTAGAGGAGAAGGCACTTGGAGCTAGAAGATTGGCTTGGACATCAAGCAACCTTTGTAAGCATTCTTCAAGTTGTAATAAGATAACTTGTCTTGTCTTTCCCATTTCATGTGTTTAGCATAAGTTCTTAGCATGGAATGTATCTAATCTGGATTTGAATCTAATCTTTACATTCAAGGTATTTGGAAGCTTGCATGTTTGTTCTTTGGTTGATCTTAACAGGTTCTACATTGGAGCTTTGGATCAAGAGCTAGAAGCGGGAAAAACGTCAGTTTGAAAGGTTTGTCTTATCTCTCATTTGTTTCTGAATACACTTAATCTTGCTCTAAAAGTTAGTTCAGGAATTTCAAGGTAGCATTTGTTTTGACTTGTTTCTTGCTTTAGAGTTAGTTGAAAATCTACTTTAAAGTTAAGAGAGTTTTGACTTATTCGTAGGGAAAAATTCTACATAACAAGAATGGCGACTCCGCTGGGGAAAAAGCATAGCGCGGTAGTGTGGAGTACCGCACGCCTATAATTGAGCAAGGCGCGGTAGTGTGAGTAAATAAAGTCTCAGCTGGGTTAAAACTTGACAGGGTAGATTTACTTTCAAGGTTCACTCATCTTCTGGGTGGTTCAAACACCAGGGGAAGTGTCGTCAACTCTGTTTGTGGTGGAGATGCGACACTGTGGAATATAGAGGTATAACAGCTTGTCCCAAGGACAATTACCCAACTCCCTTTATCGACTAGATCATCAATAATTGTGCAGGAAGCGTCATCTTTTCATTCATGGATGGATTTTCCGGATACAACCAAATTGAGATCCACCCAGATGATCAGCACAAGACAACTTTCATCTTCCCTTGGGGTACGTTTGGTTATTGCAAACTCCCTTTTGGTCTTAAAAATGCTAGTGCCACATTCCAGTGGGCCATGTCATACGCCTTTCACGATGTAAAGGACTTTGTGGAACCTTACTTAGACGATCTACCTGCCCATTTACGGCAGTGTGAGTACCACATTGACCATTTTATGGTGGTTTTCCTGAGATGCAGGCAGTATAACATCCTCCTGAACCCTCACAAGTGCATCTTCTGATTCGAGTCTGGACGCCTCCTTGGTTTCATAGTCTTGAAAGAGGGGATCCGCATTGATCCCCTAAAGGTGGCAGCCATCATCTCTCTCCCACCTCCCACTGACATAACGAAACTTCAAAGTTTGCAAGGGAAGGCAACTTATTTAAGGCGTTTCGTCTGTAATTTTGCGCAAAAGACGGAGGGCTACATGAGATTGATGAAGAAGGATGTCCCATTCATATGGGACGACCAAGCTCAACAATATTTTGAAAGCTTAAAACATGCTATCACACATGCCCTTGAGCTCCAGCTGCCCAATTACTACAAGGATTATATCCTTTATCTTGCTACTTTTTCCACCACGATCACCATCGTCTTGATCCAAGAAGACAACAATTCCTAGGAGCATGTAATATACTACGCAAGTAAGGGTCTCATTGATTCTGAAACCCATTATTCACATGTCGAGAAACTCGCTCTCGTGACAGTCATTGTCGTCCAAAAGTTTCGACATTACATCTTGCTTCGCACCACCACCATCATTTCCGATTCAAACGCCATGTACCATGTTTTGACACGTCAGGTGCTTGGGGGCAAGTATTCATGCTGGATCGTGATACTGCAAGAATTTGATCTCCTTTTTGAAAAGGCTAAGTCAAAAAAGTATTTGGTGTTTGCTGAGCTGATCTGTGATCTTCCTCGGGCTGATGTTGATTTTGAGCCCAATGATTCTCTTTCGGATGAATCTTTGTTCGTCATCAGCACGTCTGATCCGTGGTATGGAGATTTTAATTTATATCTTCTGACCCAATGTTTCAGCCCTCAACTCTCGTAGGATGACCGTCGTCAAATCCGCCACCATGCAAAGTATTATCTAATAATTAGTGATACTTTGTACTATCATGGTATCGATTCTAGTCTTCGACGTTGTCTCACTCATGAAGAGGCTGAACACGTTCTAAATGGCTGTCACATTGGGGCGTGTGGCGGTCATCTCTCTGGGATGGCTACAGCCCAGAAGATACTTTGCGTAGGATATTTTTGGTCATCTATCTTTAAATATTGTATCGAGGCCGTCAAAAAATGTCCTCCATGTCAGCACTTCCAAACTAAGAAGCGCACCCACCCCGCCCCATTACATCCAGTTATTTCCATTGGCCCCTTCGCTAAATGGGGTGTCGAATTCATGCACTCTAAGCCTACCTCGACCGAGGGGCATGGTTACGTCATAGTAGCCATGGATTACTTCACAAAGTGGGCCGAGGCTATGCCTACATACATGGACGATGACAAAAACGCCGCACCATTCATGTTTAATAATGTTATAGTGTGGTTTGGAGTTCCTCAAGCTATAGTTACCGACCATGGTTCTCATTTCATGAACCACATGGTTGACGAGTTGAGAACTATATTAGGTTTTCGCCATGAAAAATCAATACCATACTACCCACAGTCCAATGGACAAGTAGAGGCCATCAACAAGGTCTTGAAAACCATGATCCAACGCATGGTGGGTACGCACAAGTCTAATTGGCATAAAATGCTCTTCTCCGCACTATGGGCTTACTGAAATTCCGTTAAGACTGCCACTGGATTTACTCCTTTCCAATTAGTTTATGGATTGGAGGCTGTCCTATCGATTGAGTGCGAGATTCCATCCCTCAAACTCATAGTTGAACTTCTCCCCAACACTACTGTTGAGGAAGAACGCCTCCTATGCCTAGCTAAACTTGATGAGACTCGCCGCGATGCCACTCTTGCCAACGAGGCTCATAAGAAATGCATCAAGGCACAGTACGACAAGTCGATAGAACCTCATTCCTATAGCGAGGGTGATTTGGTCCTTAGATACGACCAAAGACATGATAAGATGGGGGCAAGAAAGTTTGAGTCCATGTGGCATGGACCCTACATAGTGAAACACGTCTTAGAGAAGGGAGATTACGGGCTTAAAGACTACGACGAGATATATTTAGGTGAACCTCACAATGGGCTTTACCTGAAGAGGTACTATGCCTGAGTCTTTCATGCATAAGTACTTTGTATATACTGTACATGTGTTTTGTGTGGTGTGACGCTTTGATTTTTTGCGTGCTTAGGTCTTGTTTCGTTACTTATACCATGTTCTGTCTGCGTGTGCAGATGGCAACTTGCTACGAATTCGTGGACAACACCTGCCGGCATACCCGTAACCTTGCTTTGGTAGCCTGGGTGCTCTATCTCCCACTGGAGAGCTTATCATCTTAGGGGGAATGTGTCTAGGTTTTGCAACCAACAATGCTGCAGAATATCAGGCAGTCATTGGAGCCCTAACCGATGTTATTTCTTTGGGTATGGACCACATTGTCATCCATTTGGATTCTCAACTAGTGGTCTCTCATCTTAACCGGGTCTACACCATCCACGATCCTACCCTACTCCGTCTCTATAGACGAGTTCATCTTCTGGAAAGGTCCTTCGAATCCATTCAGTACCTACACATTCCACGAGATGTGAACACAGTTGCCAACTCCATGGCCAACTTCATCTTAGATTGGTACATTGCACACACACGAGTATATTCATGAACTGTAAAAGTAGACATAACATGTAAATAACTCATTGTATAAGCAAACACATAAACAAGATCACATCATTCATCCATTAAAACAAAAATGTATAAAGTTTCCAAAATGTTTGTATATATATAATCAAGATAACGTAGTGCCGATACAAAAATCTAAAGCACGATGGCTTTCAGTGAGTCTATACAAAAATATGAAGCCTGATAGATTTCAGTAGTACAAAATCTGAGGCTCACATAGCTCTCAGTACATACATAATAACATCATAAGGCCTGACGCCTGGCCTGTGCACCCCTAGGTCTCGTGGGCCTCGCTTGCTGCACATGGAAGCAGTCAATTGCCCTCGCTACCTTGCGGAGTAGCATACCAAAACACATAGTCACACCAACTGTGTACCTCTGCATGGGCCTCGACAACTCATGTACTGCTGCATCTGGAACTTCCAATGTCAACCTCTGGAACGTCCAATGTCAACCTCGTAAGGTTCTCATATACATCATCCATCTCCATGATGGAGTCGTGCATGGCTGGGGCTACTGGTGGTGCCTCTCCTCTCCTCACTAGTAGTGAGACTCCCACTGGCCATGAAGGGCTCACATCTGCACACACATGTTATTAAATCATTAGCACTACCCAAAAAAAATTATAAATACACAAAATGAAAATTACAAGGGGCATTGTTCTTACCGATGTCTCCCCACTCTGCTCCCTCGGGCAGTACGAGGTTTGGGTCCTCCTTGAAGTCTATACCACTGTACGGATAGTCCTCAATCATGAGTAACTGGCTTTCCATCCAGGTGAAGAATCCGTAACCATACCTGATTATTGGGCCCCTGCCACCATGGCAGGACATCACCTACATCCATCGGGTCATGTGTGGATCCTTGGGATCCCTGTCATCCAAAGTCACCTACAGGCGCAAGAGGGGAACCCACTCCAACAAGAATGAGATCACTATTGATCCATACCCGAACTGCTTGAGCTCTCCATGCCGACACTTGGTCAGCTGAGCTCAAAGGTTGGTGAGGAGTCCCTCACACTAGTTGAATACCTTCGGAGACATGCAGTCCTCCGCATACAACATCTGGGACCTAGTAGCTATATGAGCTGCTTGGCTCCTTGCTATCCTCACTATGGTGAAAATTATAGCACGCAATGGATGATCTCGCACCTCTTTGATGGGAATCTTCCCACTATAGGCACGGGCATGTGGAGTACAATGTTGGACACTCAAGTCATCCACCGTTCGGTCACTCCCCCGTGATCCGGTAAGAGCCACATTATCTCCCCTCCGGGACAATCCTATCAAGAAGTAGATGTCCTAGACATCTATAGTTAGTATGTGCTCTTCGATCATGAAGTACTATTCTGTTGCATCTCAGCTCTGGATCATGTGCTCCAGCAGTAGGACTTGGGCCCTCATGCCCTGGACCTGGAAGAACTTCAGTAGTCCAAAGTTTCGTAATGCCTCCGCACATAATGGGTCATTTGCTTCTTGCACATCATCCACCTCATGTTCTCACTTGCGCCACTATAAAACCATGTTGGCGGCCACAAACTTGTCAATAGGAGCATTTAAACACCATTAGAGCTCACTCAAGCCATTAAAAATTTTTCTTTTTGGCTAGGTTTTGAGTTGTACATGGACGTTTCTACCATTGCACCCCATCTTCGTAGACAGGGAGACATCGTCGCAAGCCACATTTGCGATGACCCAGGTTCATCGCAGTTCCTGTAAGGGAGACCTGCGACGACATGAGGGCTCACAAACTCCCCACAAATCAACTAAAAAACCCTAAAAAATGAAAAAAAATTGAAATTCTAAACCACTATAAATATGTTGGCTGAGATTTAGGGTTACCTGCTCTGAACGGCTCGTGAAATGGTTGCTCATAGCTCCGACAATCGACAAATGAAGTTTTGCTCCAAATGGCACTTTCTTCTCCCTGATTTGGAAAATAAACAATGGTAACTATATTTGGTCATTTTTTCTATTTTATAAACAAAAAGGGAATATTCTTTTTCAAATTTATATGCTCTTTGGGTTATTTGCTATAGTTTGGATCATTTTTACTGCATTTGAATGCCTGGTTGACTGTTTGACCTAGTTTTCAAGTATGCAGGAGACATTAAGTGTTCCATTTGCATCGTTTTCACATTGTAGTGATCATCTCAGGTATGAAAAAACCCTTGAATATTTTGTTGTTATTTTTCATCCGTTAGATTTTAATTATTTAATGATGACGAGCTTAGTCTTTGTTCTTTCTTGTGCTCTTAAAACCATGAGAATAAGTCACCGAGTTATGATTTATCACTTTTCCGGGCTCGTTAAAATCCTACGAAAATGGAACCCCCCAGAGTCTATCTTTAAGCTCTTTTCAGGCTCTCGAAATACGAAAATATTGCCAAGCAAATTTGTCGCGTTCACGCTTGTTAAAGAATTTGAATGGTCATCTCTCTGGTGATAGTTTACCCCTTTTTCGGACCAGGGGGCACTATTTACGAAAAAAGGTATACTCCAGCCAATCATGACTGGAAGAGTCCTCTCCGGCGTTGTTTTACCCTTTTTTGGGCGATGAGGCTAAATTTATGAAAAATTACCATTGGAGTCTTCTTTAGTTCTTTTCAGACTCTCTAAACATGAAATGAGGACCGAATTTACCTTCTATGGACTCGTTAAACTCTAACATTGAAGGGCCCATCATGGGATGAACCCCTCCTCTCCTAGGTTCGAAAAATATTTGGGATTGGACTCATTTATGAGATGCGCTATACCGAGCATCTGGTTACCCTCATCAATCTCGTTAAAAACACATGAGGCACTCATCATTCATGATGGGTAAAAATGAAAGCTTTTATGTTACACTCTTTATCTGTGGCAGTACCTAGTCGTTTTTGAACATGGCACTCATTTGCATTTGCATAATGCACTTGGATCATCTGTTTGTCCTCAAGTTTTTCCTACATCTTGAGTCTTGGTACTCCTTTGGGTCATCTAAAGAATACTTCCACCATCAGTTGCATTAGGATTCGATGTCGTACTTGTCATGTCAATACTGCCAAGTCATGCCATGCCCATGTTCAAGAATACTTTCACCGCTCATTATATGCAGTCAGTATTCCTTCCACCATGTCGATCTATTCTGAGTTAGTCTTGTATGTTATTGTACCATCCGATCTAATCCAAAAATATATTGTCGTGTTTCGTGTCAATGATGGGGGATTCATCATGGCCCTCCTTCAATGGATTCATCCTTGTCGAATTCAAAACATTATCCGAGGATTGAATCTAGAAACCAATCGAGTACCTTGGGCCTGCATGCCTCGATGGCAGGTTACCTCGCTTTCAACATGAGTTTACATCATTGACTCTTGATTGAAATATTTCGTTAAGCGTTCGACTTCAACTCATTTATTCGCGCTTGACGATATGTACTGTGATACCTTGGGAATCATTGACATTAATGGTGATTTCCCTCGCGCTTGTTAATGGTATACATCAATGACCAGTAATCAATTGGTTTCTACCATGTTCGAAATCAAGAAATTTTTAATCACATGGATAGATTCGTATCATTGCGGGTTCAACTTGAAGACCCTGGGGAGTCATGTTTTACCCAGGTTGCGATGGAGATTGTTTTGAGTCATATTACATGGATCCACATTTGTATTGGTCGTGGCTGTGTTATCATCTCATCTTGGATCTACACTTGTGTCTAGTAGCCATGATTGTGTTCATTCGGTCATTACTATCATGGATCTGTAATGTATTGGTTGGCATCCATGTTGTATGTCATATGAGACTGTGTAGTCATAGTCAGTTGTACTGCAGCAGTGTCCTTCGTCCGACGAGCCATTGCCATTTCTTCTGTCAAAGCATTTCACCTATCCAGTTTCAAACAGCTTCATGGTTTGGGGGGAATTCTGTTACACCTAAAATCTTACCATCATGAGACTTAGTGTAAACATCCCTAAATTTTTCTTGACTAGGTCATTAACTTGGAAGAGATGCAAACCCTTTTATACTAGGTTTTGAGAGGTCGTCGTAGGTTTTCCTAATGCAACCTGTGACGTCGCATGTTGTCCTCTTACAGACTGCGATGATATCAGTTAATTGACTAAAATAGCTTCTTCGAGCTCATTCTCGAAGGAAGCTGATGTGTATCCCTATCCCTAGCCTTTTGGGAAGCTGGCATTCGGTTCCTAGCCTATTGGGAGGATCCCCTATCTCTCTCCTACCATATCTCAACCTACCCTATCCACTTAGTTTTATATAAGTGAAGCTCACTCCCATCCCAAGGGGAGGAAGTCTATAGTATCTATACACTGGTGAAATTAGCTTAGGAGAGATCTCTACTCATCCCTTTAGAGATCCATCATCCCTTTGGATGCTTTGGCATTGGCTTGATCGGAGATGGGTTTCTACGTTAAGTTGTTGCTTGTAATCTCTTTATCCTATGTATTTCCCTTTTAATACAGTAATATAAGTGCTTTCCACCAAATCTCATTGTGGTAATTATATCATGTGTAGTTTTCTTACTTAACTGCTTACTTAGATCTATTATTGTGTAGGTGCATTTTACTACTTGTTTTGTTGTGTTGTCCTGATAGGTTTTGCAACTGAGATCTGAAGACCATTAAGCTGGGAGCAGCATTCAAGGAGAAAATATCAACGATCTGAAAGGTAAAGAATCTAGTTCCGTGATCTCTAATTAGATCTAGGAGAGTTATTTATATTCCGTTTCTATTTTTTCTAGACTCACGTTGAGTTAGGGAGATCAGGCCTCAAGTCCACTCTTGGTAGATTGTCCGTGAAACAATTTCACTTCCAGAACCACCTGTCTTTCCAATTTGTAACAAATAAAATATTAAAATAATATGAATAATATATATAATAAAATAAAACATAATGTTAATTATATTAACTAAGAGACATAACCCTTGGTGAGTAGTCACCATATAAGCCCTATATATATGCGACTACATCCTCATTGTAAAATCATCATTTTTTTAATCTTATTAATTTATATTCGACTATTTGACCATTTATGGATCCTTTGTATTATTTACATTGGTTATTTGTATAAGAAATGATTTTATCGTTTCTTTTGGTATCAGAGCTTTGCCCGATCCAAGCTTGTGGCCACCATTTTTGGGACCTTGTCCAAAAACCCGGCCCTTGGCCCAAAGAAGTAAAAAAAAAAAAAAAAAGAAAGAAAGAAAAAGGAAAAAGTAAAAGAAAAGAAAAAGAAGAGAAAAAGAAAAAAGAAGAAGTAAAATAAGTAAAAAGAAAAGATAATATAGAAAGAAAAATAAAGAAGTGAAAGAAGTAAAAAGAAAAGAAAAAGTAAAAACAAGAAGTAAAAGAAGAAGTAAAAAGAATAGAGAATATAGAAAGAAAAAGAAAAGAAAAAAACAAAGAAGTAAAAAAAAAAACTAAAAAAAAAAAGGATAGGTAAAATAAGTAAAAAGAAATGAAAAAAAAAAAACAAAGAAGTACGTGGTTTTAAGAGTATATGGTTTATTTTTCAACTATATTGGAAGCATTTGTGAAAATAATATACTCAAAAGTTATAAACGAGAATTGAACTTGGGTGGGGAAGGTAACATTCATTCCTCCCAACCACACAATCCACACCATTTTTATTATCCTTCAACTCCAAAAACAATTATTATCATTAATAATAGTTATTATATTATATTTATTAATAATATTATAATTATTAAATTTTAATAATAATTATTATTATTTGGAAAAAAAGAAAAAGAAAAAATAGAGTCTCAAGGTGACAAAAGAGGAAGATTCCAGAAGACCTACTCAAAGGTAGCCATTGACATACTAAAACTTGAAGGGATTATTCAAAGAAATCCTATTAGCATCGTTATTTTCCCAACCATTGAGGAAAATCACATTAGCATCACCTTGACAAATCAATTATTCATCCCAGAACTAAGTATAATTGAAAAGAAAGATAAATGGGGTCAGAAGCAATATGCAATTAGGGACTTACAACTGGAAATTGATGAATATAAGTTCACATCCCAATTCAATGTTACGACTATTTATCTAAATGAAGTTGAAATCATTCTCGGCTTATCTTGGATGGAAAAATTAGAGACAATTATCGTAAATATGAAGCAAAAGTTTTTAACATTTTCATATAAGAAGAAGCAACACTGTAGGATGTTAGAATGAAGTTAGATTCCAAAGTCGTGGCATCTAAAGACTTCAAGGATATCGCCATGGTCATTTCGCAAGAAAATCAAAAGATGCAGTCAGAATTCAACAAAATCGTCACAGATAAAGAAGAAGAGATCTCTTGTTTAAGAGATCATAATCAGAAATTGCTTCTTCAAATAAAAAAAATGAAGGATAAAGCACAATGGAATCAAAAGCTAGAAGAGGAGAATCAATATCTCCAGAAGAAACTATTAGAAAACATTGACGAAAATGGTCACCTCAAGAAGTACAAACAAAATCTAATGGATCAAATTCAAAAGCTTAAAGATGATAAGAAAGCGCAAGAAGAAATGACCCGAAATATTAAAAAAAGAAAAAGACTCGTTAGACAATAAGTTGGAGCAAATTCAAAAGAGGACATCAAAGCCCTTAGACTCAAAAATCTACGTTGAGAAAAAAGAAGCCAATACAAATTCAGTCCTCCTCACAGTTCAGAAAGAAGACAATCTGGTAAAAAAAAAAACGACAATAACTCCCTATTGACACCCCAACCATATAAACCAGTATTCTAAAAAGTGGGAATTGTCGAAAGATAATGGTACTAATGTGCTCAAAGCTCTTGACGACAAATCAATAGAGAATCCCAACAGTCAACAACAAATCAATTTTGGATGGATTGATCTGTCAACATATCAGAAGTTATGCGTTACACTTAGAAGTTCGTATTGACATGTTTCGTCAACTACGATGTCACAAGGAACGATGTGACAACATTATAAAGCTTTGAGGACAAAGCCTTTCTAAGAGAGAGGCAATGTAACAAATACAATATTAAAATAATATGAATAATATATATAATAATATAAATAATAAAATAAAACATAATGTTAATTATATTAACTAAGGGACATATTCCTTGGTGAGTAGTCACCATATAAGCCCTATATATATGCGGCAACATCCTCATTGTAAAATCATCATTTTTTTATCTTATCAATTTATATTCGACTATTTGACTATTTATGGATCCTTTGTATTATTTACATTGGTTATTTGTATAAGAAACGATTTTATCGTTTCACAATCTCTGTTTCATTCCCATAGGTCATCTCTCCGAATTCCACTTCCTTTTCCTTACCATCAGTTTCCAATGTCATTTCACGCTCCATCTCCAACACCCGAATCAATATTCCAATCCCAACTTCTGTTGTTTCCGAGACTCCACCTTTAATTTCAACTTCTCGTATATCAACATCAACATTGGACTTAGTGGTAGACTTTGGGGAGGATGCTGTAGTTTCTTTGAGAGAATACTTCTACAGCAAATCTGAGAAGGCTGTGGTGAAAAGAGGAGCTAAGAGACAAAAATGTGGGACTGTTATGCAGGTCCCTGTCCCAACCAAGTTATATGGCAGAAAACTTCTACCGATGCCCAACAAGAAGCACTGGAAACTACAATATCAATGGGATCCTTTGCAGGGTCTAATTATGATTCAGTCACCACTTTAAATCAAGAAATTGAGGCTAGGAAAGAAGAATTGCATAATATCAAGCAAGAGAAGTCTGAAGCCAAGGAACAACATGAATCTCAACTTCAAGAGTTGAGAAATGAGCATGACAATCAGTTGAGAGACCTGCAGGCACAAAATGAATCTCTCCAACAACAGCTACAACAAGCACAACTGCTGAACATTCACTATGCTGAGAATATCACATTACTTGAGAAACAACTGAAGGATTCAGTGACTAAGGCATCTTCCCTCTCCTTCTTTATATTTTCCAAGGAAGAGTTCAAGGAGTTAGCCCTTAAAATCAATGAAGATCACAAAGAACTCTTGACTAAACTATTTGAATCCCTGAATGACATACAAGAGACACACAATGTCTTTGAGTGACATTCTATTATTCTGGAACAACATAATGATAGAAGGGAAGAAGCAACCAAATCCATAGAAGATGTGAGTGATTGTAAGAAATACATCAAGGACAAGCCTGAAGACGTTCCTGTTATGGACAATTTCAAGTTCAGAAGAATTAGAATCTCTTTAAGTGCATGGGAGCATGCTTGTGAATCAGTTGAGGAAAAAATCCAGAAAGCACAAGCAGTGTGTGGCAGGAGATGGTATGCTTCCTATAACATAATGATCATTCTAGATTTTCCTACCATGGACCTCATCGAAAAGGGCTATCCACCCAAGCCGACAATCAAGCAAGTTGATACCAGACGTGCACAGACTAGAGAGCAGATTCAACAACTGGATTACATTCAAATTCCATAGGTTGAAGAATTCATCAAGAATCCTGTTAGTCAAGGGATAAATATCCACTTTTTCCTACGTGCATGGCATAAGATCAAGAAAAATGAGATCGAGTCTTTTACTTATAACACTCAGCTGGCTCTTGAATTGGCCAAATATCCAGATGTGGAAGAATTGTTAGATGTATGGGCCAAGTGGCGAATTTCCCTTGGCCATTCTTAGATTATAAATATTTTGAAAATCCATGTTTTATGGGGGATCTATCCTACGTAATTCAATGTAATTACTATTTAAAGGGTAGAGATATCATAGGGGAGGGGGGGGGAGAAAATCACCGAAAGAGGACTGGAGATACTCTGTTTCTTTGAGACATTGTAATTTTTTGCAAGCTTAACGAAATCTAGTTAGTTTTCTCTTGCTATCTCTTTTGTTTGATTTATCAAATTTCTTTGATAGATTCTGATTTCTCACTTCTGTTTTTGAATGAAATATGTTTTTTTTTCAACCATAATTAATGCATCGATTTGTAGGTTAGATTTATCTTGAATTATGACCCAAGTGTTGTTATGTGTTAAATGAATTTATTTATTTAACTCATTTATCTATTTCTGCAAATGATAAACAGTTATAATCACATTAATGCCAATTTTTCAATTAGCATGTCATAATAGGACAATCTCACATGTGCTTTAATCCTTAAGTCAAAATCATTCAATTTTCATTGTCTAGCTATGTCTTAAGTTGATAAGTAGAGATCCAATTCACATGTTTGTTAATTGGTGAAAAACTTATTAAATTCTAGATCTTATTGTTTTGCACATCAAAACATATTTCTTAATTTATATCTAACTCACCTAGATTTTCCTTAAGTAAACACTACTCACTCTTAGACATAGAACACCTTTTTGATATTCCCTCACAGGAAGACAGATCCACCAAGATCAATTCACATAAGTGCCAGCGGAGCCCTAATATCTGTGGGAGTCAACCACACCAAATAATTTGGGGATAGAATTGCTTTTGCGTAGAGTTGTTTGAAGCCTTTCAAATTGGGTTGTCACCCTCTGTTGCTTGCCTTGGAAAACATTCCAGCACCATCATACCTAGGGCTTCAACAAATGGAGCTAGAAGGAGGTACATGATCCGTCATGCCTAGACAAAACATAGTAGACCTCCTCTAGCAAGAACACCGGTTGTTAACAGGAGCCAAACTCAAGCATCCACATCTACGGAACAACCAGTACAAGATCCAACCGTAATACTTGCTACTCCTGTAATATGAGAATAAATTCCAATGCCTCAAATTATTTTTGTATCACCTTCTAGAGGGCCTCTTACCCTTGAGCAATTAATAAAAAACACACATGATAGCATTGCTCGGGTTGAATAGAGAATTGAAGAAAATCAGAGCCTGAGACAAAGATTATCCCAACAACAACAAACCAATAATTCTTGGATTGTCACCGATAATCAAACCTCCGATAATCAGAACACATATAATTTGAATAGATCTCGACAGGAATTGTTTCCTGATATCCAAATCTCATCCTTATTTATAGAAACAGATCAAGATCAACATATCCCACAACCAAACGTTGCAACAGGTGGACCACCACCAACCCCTCCTTCTTCATCATCATCCTCATCTAAGGAATCATCAGACAATGAGTAATCCTTGAGTTCTTCTTTAGAATATATACCAATGGTAGAAGTCCAAAACAGACCTTGGCTAGACCAAGATGTTGTATTCATTATTGGGGATCAACATAACTTCCAAAAAACCCATGAAAGTGGCTTCCTAAGTTTAATCCATATGATAAATCACATGCACTTGACCATATTAAAACTTTCATGCAAGCGATTAGGATTAGAAGTGTCATACATGAACATGTCGTCTGTAGGTTGTTCCCTTACACCTTTGAAGGGAAAGCATCTACCTGGTATTTTTCCCTGGAAGCCCGATCCATCTCTTCCTGGAATGATTTTGAAAACCTTTTTATCTAGAAATTTGGAGATGGTAAAACCCCTAAGGATCTGGTCATAGATCTTGTCCTCGATGAAAATAAAGGGAAAAGAAAGGGTTAAGGATTACAACCAAAGATTCTCCTACCTAAAAAATAGAATCCCTACCATTGTTCTTCATGCCAAAGAATTATTGGTTTCATATTACATTAAAGGTATACCTATCCCCATTGCTATGTGGGTCAAAAGAGCACACACAGATAACTTGCAGGAGGCTTTTGCTGAAGCCATCCAAGTAGAAAAGGACATGTTCTGTTTAAAAGATAACCATGACACTCTATCTGATCAACCTTATACCTCTCGCAAGAAACAAGAAAATCCTCCTATACCCACTGTTCAAAACAAATATACTTTTGAAATGAATGACATGAAAACATTTCTTCAAAAGATCTCTAATGAAATGGTGGACTTGAAAAATACCAACACTGAAAACCAAACCAATAATAGAGGATTCATAAGACCACCTTTTAGGAGACCTTATCAACCCCCTCAGAATCAAGTTCCTCCTAATCCTGATGAGGGGTTAAATTCTGAAGAAATATATTCCATTTTTAAAGATTTGGTTTCTGAATCTTAGAATTCTCCTGATCACCCTGATGAAAATGCTAAAGAAAACCAGGATCCTGAACCACCAGATGAAGAAGAGGACCAACAGGTCAACACTATCAGTTACTTTTCAGACCTCCCTATGGCTGAAGAGGAAGATGATACTGAGACTGATTTTAATGTCCAACATCCTTATAATACAAGAAGCAAAGGACAATCTTCACAGGAAGCTTCCCCTTCAACATCTACCCCAAACAAAGGCAAAGAAGCAACATAGAAAGAGACTGTCATTCATGAGATTGAATATAGTTTAATTGATGACTTGAAAAGGGTTAAGGCTAACATATCTCTTTTTGAACTTTTGAAAATCCCTACCATGAGAGACAGTCTGCCTAAAATAATGATTGTGAATAAACCTAGAGAAGTTCAACAACAACTTAGAGACATATTCTAAACCTGGTAGCCAAAATCCTGGTGGAAAGAAAACACCCCCTTTCTTACTCACTTTCGAAATTTTCAATAGGAATGTCCATAAATGCATGATAGACTCAGGTGCTTCATCTAATGTGATGCCCTTATTTGTTTGCAAGAAGTTGAATGCATCTTGGGAACCTTGCCCTACCCAAATAGTTAAACTTGATCGATTAAAAGTTAGGGTAGTAGAATAGTTGAAGAATGTTCTTTTGATGTTGTCAGCTGATCCAAGAATCCACCAAACTATTGACATAGTTGTGGATGATATCCCTGAGGAATATGGAATGTGGCTAAGTAGGGATTGGTCATAAAATCTTAAAGGCTATTTTTCTATTGACTGGTCCCATTTGTGGCTCCCTTATAATGGAAGACCTAATAAAATCAAAATCAGCAGAGAACCATACATGAAACAAACTGTCACTGATTTGAATGATTCCAGTGAGCCTGTTGCTTATTTTAGCTCACACATAGAACACTACACTTTTGACACATTTTTTCGGGGATTTACCTGCTGATTCATTGCCTGCTGAGAATGTTCAGAATCAATCTCAAATTGTTAATTTTACTTATGTTCCATTCTCTGGTTCCATTGTACATAATGTCTATAATGTGAATACTAATTTTAGGATAGATTCAAATGCATGGACTTTGTTCTTTGATGGGTTAAGATCTAAAGATGGAGTTGGTGCAGGATGTGTCTTAATAGACCCAAAGGGGACCAAAATAATGATTTCCTGTAGACTAGAATTTGAGTGCACTAACAATATTGTTGAATATGAGGCTCTAGTTTAGGGACTCGGGAAGGTAGTCGATCTGGGCACTCGGGGAATAAAATGATACGGGGACTCCGAAATTATTGTGAAATAGGTAAGGAATAAGATTCACTCTATCTCTCCCCATTTGGTTAATTATGAGAAGCTTGTAAGGGATCTGACTAATTCTTTTAGTGCATTCAATATTAAGTCAGTCCCTAGGTCCCAAAACATCGATGCATACTTACTGGCCAACATTGCCTACAAATTGATTCCTCCAGAAGGTTTGTCTCCTGATACTTTCTCTATCAAGTTAGTGTACATATATTCTATCCCTGACAATGCAATTAGTTGGAAAGTTTTTGATGATGACCAATAGATTTTAGATTTCCTCACAGCCAAAGATACTTTCCAATATGTATCTATAAAGGAGGCCAATCATGAGAAATATTTATCTGATCCTAACTTTCCTTCCAATCTCATTCCCAAGTCAATCATCAACCTTGAAAAGTACTATGATCTGCAAGACAAATTCAAACATAAGAAAAACTGCAAAAATCAAAGCTCATCTATGAACTATGAACCTGTCAACCTGGGAACCGATCAAAACCCTAGGTTAATCAATTTAGGGATTGAATGCTCTCCTAAAGAGAGGAAAGCTTTCATTAAATTATGAAGAGAGTTCAAAGATGTGTTCGCTTGGACATATGATGAGCTCAAGACCTTTGATACCCATATCATGCATCATAATATACCCATGAAACCTAATGTCAAACCTTACCAGCAGAAATTGAGAAAGATACATCCTAGCTTAGAACCATCTGTTAAAAAAGAGATCGAAAAACTGTTAGCGGCCATAATTGTATTCCTGGTCAGACACACACAATGGATTGCAAATTTAGTCCCTGTTCGGAAGAAGAATGGGGAAATTAGACTGTGTGTAGATTTCAGGAACCTTAATAAATCATCTGAGGAAGACAAATATCCTGTTCCCCCCATGGAGCAAATTTTACAAAAGGTTGCAGGTGCTGAGAGGTTCTCTCTGTTAGATGGTTTCTCAGGATACAATCAAGTTTTAGTTTCTGCCACTGACCAATCAAAAACAACTTTGAGAACCCCTTGAGGGACTTTTTCTTACACACAAATGTCTTTTGGATTGATAAATGCAGGTGCTACTTTCCAAAGAGCTATGGACATAAATTTCAGGGGGTTAATGCATAATTATGTTGTTGTTTATTTGGATGACATTACGATTTATTCTAGAAAGATGCATGAACATTTATTTTCTCTTAGACAAGTATTCGAGCAGTGCATAAAATATGGGATTTCGCTGAATCTGAAGAAATCCATCTTTGTGGTTACTTAAGGTAAGCTATTAGGATTCATTGTATCGAAACACGACATTATTATTGACCCAGAGAGGACATACACCATTTCCAAGATTGGACTTCCTAGTTCTAAAAAAGCCATGCAGTCGTTCTTAGCTAAGATTAATTTTGTTAGAATATTTGTTCCTAATTTTGCACAAATTGTCAAACCTCTACAACAGTTGATTAAAAAATATGCACAATTCAAATGGTCTGATGACCAGAGAAACGCGTTTGCTGAAATTCAGAAAACCATCACAGAAGCTCCTGCTTTGATGTCTCCCGATTTCACGAAAGATTTTATTTTATATACATTCACCACTAATATCTCGTATGCAAATGTTCTCACGTAGAAACATCCTAATGATGTTGAGATTCCAATCTCCGTCATGAGCTCTACGTTTAAAGGGGCCGAGCTGAATTATTCCCAGATTGATAAACATGCTGTTGATGCCTCGAAAATCATAGCATCAATCAGCAAGGGATTCTCCCCGGTAAACAAGCCCAATTAGATCGTTCACCGTTTGGTGTAGGGAATCCATCCAGTTAACGGTTCCGGCTACCATAACATTTAAATATTTTTGTTCTTTGCACCGGTTGTGGCTCAATCCACCGTTTATGTATTTTATTTTAAAGATGATATGCAAATGCCCTAAGCTAAATGCAAGTAACTAATCTAAATTGATCTAGGTCTGTATAAGCAAATTTAATCTATCCTTGCAAGGAGCAAACTGTAAAGATGAGTAATAAACTGAAAGAAACATCTAAAGATCAGACAAATAGCTATTTAATCATAAAGATGGAGCTCCAACAGAAGACAAAAGATATTAAAGATAGCTTTAATTCAGTTAATACTTTCCGGTACTCATTTGAGATAAACATCTTTGCACAGAAAATAAGAGAACATTCATCACATAGAAGTAATTCATGACAGTAAAGAAAGATCTCACAGTAATGTATAGATGATACAGGAGTAATCCAGCAAACATTTGACACATCCTTCGGGAAAAAATGAAGTCTCCCCGACTTTCATTAGGAAAATTCGAATTTCATATACACGCAGCAAAATAGTTTACGTACAAGACAAAAAAGGTCTTTCACTTGCCAAAAGTCCCTTCTACCATTCTCTAAACATCTATATATAGCTTTACAAAATGCCTCTAGGGATGCCACCTATCCTTTCTCCCTAATTATTTTAATCCTCTTTTAAATGTTTACAAAAATGAGATAATTCGTGGCATCCTTTACATAAAAGACAAAACAAAGACGGCTGTCTCTTTGACTTCATGACTTGACAAAAGAAAAGGAAATTTTCAGCGCATTGTGGCTCCCAAGCTAGCTCTCAGGTAGCACTTTTGTTTCAGCTGGAGCCTCAGTCCCATATGGTGCCCCTTCTTTGAATGATGTCTTTACTGCTGCCTTCTTATCTTCTTCTGCTATGTAACTGAACCAAATGCCCGTGTCTCTTATAACAACATTGGCAGGAGCAAGGAGCAGGATTTTCTTGGAAGTTATATGTTTGTCCAAATCTACTTCAACATCTTGTATTTCTGCCACTACAATCTGGAGAGCCTCTTGGATCAGGTGGGCGTGAATGGCAGGTTGGATGATACATTGATGAATATCGCCTGTCGTTAGCACATCTATGCTTCTCACATACTCCATCTGGATGCTTAGTTCACCTTTCAACTCAGCAAGGCATTTCTCTTTTCTTGGTAAATCTTCAAGAGTCTGGGGAAAAGCTAACTTGCATCTCATATGAACTTCATACATCTTTTGATAGAGGCTACTGCACTTTCCCATTGTTACCTGGATCACAGCGATCAATTTTGCACCGTAGTTCTTACAGAACTCCATAAAGCTTATGTCCTCTTTAAACTCAACTATAGATTTGAAAGGAAGATGCTAGGGAAAATATGCTTTCCCTTCTCTCCATTCCATTTGTCTTACCATGTCCTCTTTTACCCGTGTGTACTTATTCTTGAGCCTAATAGCTTCAAAATTAACTTCCCTCATTCTGTCCACCATGGCTTTTAGCCTGCAAATCTCTTCAGTAAGCAATTCCTGTGACTCATGCATTTGCTTTAGTATATCACAAGACTGCTCATGAGAGGGAGTCATGTCCATTGCTCTACTATTTGCTTGTTCTAGCTACTCAGCCATCAACACCTTCTCTTCTTCTAATTGAATGACTTTGGCTTTGAAATCATTCTTTTCTGCTTCAACTATCATCATTTGGACTGCCAAGTGTTCCTTTTCCTCCTCCAGGTGTTGATACTTATCTGTCAATTTTTTTTTGATCCGACAAAAGGAGATTATATTTCTTTATCGTGAGGTCCCTATAGGCCTGCTTGTTAGCTACGGTGTGCTGAAGCATACGAGCCCTTTTCTTGGTTGATTCAAATTCCTTAACCATTTCGATTACGTTTTCTTCACTTGCTTTTGCTGCTGCTACAGTAGCAGATGCCATAGCCACAGGAGCCTTCTTCGTGTTTTGCATGACAATAGTCTCTCGCTGGGTGATGATGTCCGGGTGAAAAGGTCTCTTCAACCTTGTCTCTGACTTTAGCACAATGGACTTCCTTTTCTTATTATACACAAATCTATCCCACTGAGACACAGTATGATCTTTAGATGGGGTGAAAGGGATCAGTGGAAGGTTCTCTATAGGGATGTTCTCCTCTGTGGGAGGGATCTGAACCGTCTGGGATGAGTCTATCTGAGTATCCTGCGTGTTAGAGCCTCCAGCTTGTGCATCTTTATTGGATTTATTTTCCTCCTCAGCTTTAAGCCGTCTTTCTTCTTCTTCATCCCTTAGCTGGTTCTCGATCGCCTCCCTTTCTTCCTGCTCTTTAGCAGCTTCTTGCACTCTTATATTCTCTAGCCTTTCATCTCGGAGCCTCTGGGCTTCCTCTTCTTGCAGTCTAAGAGCTTCTTCCTGTTGAAGCGTAATAGTTTCTTCTTCTCTAAGCTTAAGAGATTCTTCTTGATCCTTATGCATCCTATTGGAAGCTTCCTTTTGGATCCTTTCAGCTTCCTCTTTAATCCTTTTTTCTTCATTGGTCAAAACTTCGGTTGCTTCCTTTTTTGTCCAGAGCTTGGCCTCTTGAGTGTCAAGGGCAGTGGTAGAGCTAGAATTGGCACCAATTTTGAGCTTACGGAAAATTTGAAGTTCGTTCATGTTACTAATTCCTCTATAAACCTCCTCATCTTCATCATAGTAATGAACATAATCAAAGCTAGGATGGATTTTTCTGCAATGTTCTGCAGCCTTGTTCCGCCTATCATTTCTATGGAAGGCCATTTCCCCAAAGTGAAATCCTTTTAACTCTTGGATAAAATCTTCAGTAGATGCAACCTTTGAGAACTTATAGGCTCTGACATAGAAAGGCAAAGGAGGAAAAGAATCCTTTTTTGCCCTATTCAAGGATCCGCCAACTCCGTCTAGGAAAACTTGCCTGACTGCCTCCTTTAGGACTATGCAATCAGTAGCATACTTGGACAAGATATATGGTGGTTTGGAGACTCCATACATTCTTATATAAGTACCTTCCTATGAAAAGTAGAAGTCACCGTAGTTCTCCATAATTTCCATGGCATTCTCCGATAAGCAATTGGGATCTTCATTAAACATTAGCTCATACAAAGGTATGATGAATTCTTCATAGATGAGCTTGTAGTGCATCCTGTAATTCTGGGCCCAAAGCATTTTATAAGCAGTGTACACTGGGGTGTTGGCCTGATCCCAAACACAACCTAACTTTGGGAAATGAAGCTTTGATAGAATACAGTCTATGAGATAGGAGGCCATGTAAAATTCTGACTTCTTCAGGGCCAGTCCTTCTTTGGTCATGGCTATGGAGGATGTAAGACTGTCCGAGAGGATAGTTGCCCAATTAAAGACCATTCCCTTGAATGCCACGTAATGAATTATGGGAGCCCATTGTATCCTGTAAATGGTTCCTTCAACCATGCCAAAAATTCTGCTTAACATAAGGGCGATCATCCGGAAAGGGGGTCTTAGGTTTTGGACCTCGTATTCATCACTATTCCTTTTCCTTAGCTGCTTTCCTGTAATTAACAGCCTCTTAGCCATTTCAAAATTGTCTGTCTAGAGTTTCCTCAGCCATTCGTCGTTCAATGGCTGCTGAGGACGCCGTAAATTGTAAGTTGTTGCAATGTAGGCTGGGTGAAACGAGGCAAAAGCCTCTCCATTGCTATCGGATAACACTCTTGATTCAGGGTCTACATGCTCCAGGATCCACCCGATCACTTCTGAGCAAGGAAAGAGCTCAGGATTTGTGGAAGCTTTAGATATACCAGAGCTTCTGATGTTTTGGTAGATATGCTCTTCTTCTAAGAGAGCTCTGGGGATATCTTGGTCTATTAACATGCAGTATACGTCTCCCCACTTGACTTCAGGAGGAACACCTTTGACAGACTTGGTATCCTCAAACAAAGTTTCAACTCTTGGTTCCTCTAATTCTGGCTCGGTCATCTTAGCCTTCTTTTTTCTACCCTTTGACATTGTGGCTTAAAATTGTCCAACGACCATGCATGAGCAAACATAAGATTGCAAAATATTACACATAACAATATGGCTCAAGATTTATTCATAGATATAATAGATATAAAAAAAACTAGAATTAAGATTCTACTAGAAACAAACATCGTGCTCCTCCTTAGGATGATAAGCTGGGTTGGGGAGAAGGCTAATGGTTTCAGAATGAGACGTGGCTTGATACTTCCTTAACGAGAAAAGCATGAGTGAGGTGACAGGTAAATGCTACTCGGGGGATTGAGCCACTGCAATTTTAAGGGACTTAGGAGTGGTTTGCAAGTGCCGATGGCTATAATCTTTACGCTTGAGAATGGCCAAAACAACAAAACGAAAGGAATATGGGCCATGCAACCGGTATGGTGATAGCAACGCCTAGATTGACTTGATAGTAACAGCTAAAACAAATACAAAGGAGACAATAGATGCCACCTACCTGGTAGAGAGCGGTTGGTCCATACAGAGGTGACAGTGTTGTAACGGGTCGAGCTGGTGTGGCTTAACGTAGTCCTCAAACGGGGTTCTCAAATGCATGAAAATTCTACCAATGCAAACACTAAAACCGCCTAAACCCTATATATAAAGGTTGGCACATGCGGGCATTCAATTGGGTTGGTGGGGTTTTAAAATGGGGCTTTAAAGCGAGTATTGAAGGGTCTTTTCGACACACTTGGCGTTAAATGCGACCGCCAAAAACAGAAGGAAATGGTGAGTTCACCCGACAGTTTGCGGCAACAGTTCGCGAGTTTCAAGTGATGTTGCGAATGAAAAGATTGAGTCTGGCCGTCTGTTGCGGCGAGATTTCACAAGTTGATCCAACGGTTTACAGCTTCGGGCCTTAGTAAAATACGTGTGCCCGTTGCGGTGAGACTGTGGAAGTTGTTCCGTTGTTGCGGCGAAACTTGGCGAGTTCGCCCGACGTTGCGGTGGAAGTTGTTGAGCTCGCCCGAAAAAAAAATGGTTTCGTGCCTTAGCATAAAGAAATATCTGTCCATTGTGGCAAGAATTTGTGAGTTGTCCGTCATTGTGGCGAGACTTGCCGAGTTTGTCCACCGTTTCGGGTGAACTTGGTGAGTTTGTCCGAAACGCGCGAGCTCAAAAACTTAACGAAAAAAATGGGGCACCCATTGCGGCGAAACTTCGTGAGTCCTTCCGCCATTGCGAAAGAACTTGTTGAGTTCGTCTGCTGTTGCGGGTGAAAAGAGGGAGTTTGGCTGCTATGTTGGATGAAAAAGTTGAGTTTTGACTTAGAAGAAAAAGATAAAAAAACTCAAAAAACTTACTCCTATGGAATAAACTAAGTACAAAAAACCTTCCAGGGAATGTTTTAGCTCCTAAGTAAACTTTTCTAAAAAAGTAAGAAGGAGGGGCCCCAATATTTACAAAAATTTTGGGGGGATGTTGCAGCAACAAGAATTGGCGATTCTCTAGTGAACACAGATCTCTGAAAAATAATTCTCCTTAGGGGTAGAAAACTTACAAAATTGTTGATTTATATGGGCGAAAAAATGTCTTCATAGTTCAGCTTCCGTGAATACAGTGATCACTCTCATCATCATGGTCATTTTGGGAGAGGACGACTTAGAATCATATTTTTTTACAACTATCTTAGGGCTTGAGTATGAAGTTCATTTTAAAAATTTTCCTTTCAGATGTCAACTAGAACGACTCCACAGGATCGTAACAATATTTCACGGACAGATTCGTTTGTTCCTAATTCCCATGCTATTTGCATCCTTTTGTGATGTTTCTTGATGACTTTTGTCACTTGCGTCTTCCAAAAATGAATTTCTTCAACTTTCATATTTGATTTTGGTTCTTCAATCCATAATGTCCTTTTGTGTGAGTGATAAGTTTGTTTGATTATCATGCTTCATGGACAGAGAAGAACCTTGCTGGGATGATTTATTTGAATAGCTTATTTGATCGAATGTATTTTGCTTTTCTCTGCCATGCTTTAATTGAGGCAATATTTCCTGGAAATCATACTCTTTAGTACAATCTCTTTTTTGGCTTTCATTTGTAGGATGGGATCATTTTAAATGCCATACATCTGTGAGACATGCTTCCTTTCCATGGGTCTAATTATAGTGAACTCCTTGAAACAGTTATTTATGTTGAATTGAATGGAGCCCCAATATAGTAGAAAAGAAAAGCCGAACGTTAGTTATTAAGACAGGGTTATTTTGACCAATCAGAGAAAGGATCACTGAATTCCTGAAAATTCAACATTGAAAATAAAGTCACCAAAAGTTTTCTTTGTAATTAGGTTTCAACCTTACAGGATTTTGAGTTTTTCTCAAAGATCTATCTTACATCTCTGGCAAAAGCTGAGCTGGGTCTTATTAAAGAATAAAGAAAACTCTGAACATAAAGCAAAACAAGCTGGCTAAGGAAGATAATAATAGACAAAACCAGACAAGCAAGCAAAGAAACAAGAGAGTTTATTTATGTACAAAAGGAGTCCTCAAAGGACTAAGAGAAATATTGCTTCAGAGCGAGACCATTGAGAGGTAGGGTTACTTCCTCTCCTTGTAGATCTCTTAGCTTGTATGTCGTTGGGCCGAGCTTTTTGGAAATTTGGTAAGGGCCAGCCCATAAGTGTTGAAATTTTGCATGCATCCCCTTACCTTCGTGTGGATGGTCCCATCTCAGAACTAAGTCGCCTACTTCAAAACGTTTTTCGCCAGACTTCCTTTTATCGAACCATATTTTGACTATGTCCTGGTGTTGGTGGAACTGGTCTTTGGCTTTCTACCAAGATTCTTCAAGTTTCAACAAAGTGTCAATTCTAGATTGTAAAACTTGACTATTGGAGCTTCGGGAGGCTTGGGCCAATTGAAGAGATGGGAGTAAGATGTTGGGAGGGAGGATGCCTTCTTTACCATAAACAAGGGTATACAGAGAAACTAAAGCATTCTTTGGAGTAACCATATCTGCCCATAAGGCATTTGGGAGAGCTACGTGCCAGCTTCTCTGATTTTCAATCACAGTTTTCTTAAGAATCCGAATGAGGTTTTTGTTTGAAGATTCAGCTAATCCATTTCCTTGGGGATAATAATTAGATGAATAATGTAACTTGATTCCTCTTTCATAAACAAATTCATTTATTTTAAAAAACGAGAAATAAGTTGCATTATCAAAGACTAGGGAAATTGGAACCTGTTACAACATAATCTTCCACCCAGCGAGCATCAACATTCTTTGGTGTGCAGGATCCATTTCACTGACTCAGATCCACTTTATATCCTTCAGATACTATTTTTCCCTATTTTTATTCCTACCCGCTTGTTGCATCACTATAGCAGGCGTACCCACGAGTTGCATCTATATAGCCCGCGGGTAGAATGTAAAATGGTAAAAATCACTAGTTTATTATTGTTTACTCCCACAAAGCGGTTATTGGGTGACCTTTGACCCTCCATCTGCCCAAATAACGTCTCGATGTGTCCTTTCACCTACCTTTGGGAGGAATATATATTGAGAACATATGGCTTATGGACGGGAGGAGAAAGAGGAGCAAGAGAACTCTAGTGGATTTTTGCCCTATCCTGAGTCTACACTCATTGATCCTAGTAGCTGTGAACCCTTTATGTTCACCTTCCAAACTCCTACCATAGTTTGAGTTTTCCATTCTTGGAGGATTGAAGTGGTGGAGGAACAAGTGGATTGATCCAGATCTTGGTTCAGATTGGTTGCCGACAAGGGGTCGTATCACATTGTACTTCTTCTTGCTTATTAATAGAAATACTCATATTCTCGTCCATTAATGTTGTAAATGTTGTTTATCTTACATTGGGTTACATTTACTTGTTATATCATGGACCATTGCTATTGATGATGTTAATGTCGTTTATATATATTATGTACTTGTTGTATATTGGCTGTTAAGACTAATTTGCAGATTCAAGTGCACGGATTGGAAAAGCTCCAACGGGGATCTACATCAAATGTTTGAATCGAGGTTGGTTACATTCTCCATTATCTTAGCATTGTCATTTATAATAGCATAGTTCTGAGAATTGAGTTGATTTCTGGTAGTCAGCTGTCTGCAGTGGTCTCCCAATCCACAGTGAGTTTTCTCCAACACAGAAATGGCGACTCCGCTGGGGAAAACATCCATGTTTGGGAAAAATTTTGAGCATTAGTCCATAATTAGAGTTGCTATTTGTCGAAGCTCTGTGTCACTAATTGGCCATTAAGATACATTATAGAAAACTTGCTTTTTCTGAGCCATTGGACTCTTTGTTTTCCCATTTTCCTTTCCTCACCCGCGGGCTAGCTTAGCTCTGCCTGCGTATACCCGCCTCTGTTTACACTGCTGCTCGCAGGTACCCGTAGGTATTCCTTCGACAATAGCGTATAACTCTGGCTTTTCCTTGTTTATGACTATTGGTTGTTGTTGGGTTGGCTTTGGACGATCCTAAGTCTTTCTTGGCCTGTTTCTTGACTGTTCCATGCCTTGGTTGTGACCAGAACTCTTCATTTCTCTTGGTTGAGCCTTATTGGTTTTTTACTCATCTTTGGATTTAGCCTTGTTGGTTTTTTTCCTTTTGAGCTCATTCCTTTGGCTGGGTTTTACTGTTTGGAATTTGTTGGGTTGTCTTAGTGATATTTTCGGCACTTCAGTGACTGAATAGTAGGATTTTGCTTGCATTTTTCATTTCTTTATATTGAAAAATACAAAAAAAATACATATAGTTTTGCATTTTCCTTTTGTTTATAAGAGAAAATACAATTTTTTGTTACTTTCATGTACTGCATCTTGCATTGAGTGCCTATTGCTTTCATTTAGGTTCTGATTGTGCATCGAAAATATAAAAGGATTGCATTTTTACTTTGGAATCGTTGGGTTGATTTTGCATGTTAATGCCATTGTTTTATTGGATAGATGAGTCTAGGATTGGATGATTGTTAAATTTTGAGCATTAATTCACAATACTCTTGGATCTTTACTAAGAGAATAACATATACAGTATATCAATGCATAACAATCACAATAAGCATGACAAGCATCACAAGAATCAAAAGCATGAGAGACAAGAGACATAGAGTTTCCGTGGGAAAAACCCTAAGGTGAAAAACCCCACAACTTCCTCAGAGATAGAGAGAGCAATGGCTCAACCAAAGTACAACCAAAATACACTTGAGATAGTCTCCTAGAGCAGATGATCCTCCTCCTCACTAGTGCGCCACTTTCTAAGTGAGAGAAGTGTGTCTTTCCGAATGATCCAAATAGAGATCAGGACGATCTCTATTTATACTTAACCTATTTTCCCAGTTACACTATGGGGCCGACTTGTCTATCTAGATACATCCACAATATAATATATATTTCAAGGATGACCCCACACATGGTGGTCTAATAAACCATCGGCAAGTACACACACTTGCGACACTTGTCAATCCACATGACGACACTTCCTTATAGAGGAATAACACATCTCTTATAAGGGTACAATAAATATATATGAAATACATAGATGAAATACATTCTGAAGTTACATATACATCAACACTCCCTCTTAACTAGGAAGGCATTTCTCGGCACAGTTCTGCTAGACAAGTCTTATTCTCGGGATCATCGTCATCATCATCGTCACTGCTGTTGCTATCTCAACCAATATCTGACTCTACTCATCATAGGAATTTATACAGAGCCAGTCCTTTTTCATACTGGATGTAGGCCCACCACCTGCAGGTCTTCATCATCTGTGGAAACGGTCTGATAGAGGTGGCCTCTCAGGACTAATTTTATGTGCGGATGCAATACCGGAAAGAGTATCCCATGAACATTTATGTGCCTAAGCATGACCGGAAAGATCTCCCAGGACTAATTACATGCATCTCCTCCACAATACCTTTAAAGAGCATCCCAAGAACATTTATGTGCCGCAGCACGACCGGCAAGATCTCTAAAGAGCATCCCAGGACTTATTACGAGCATACAGCTCAACCTCTCGGATCTCCAGGACTGATTACATGTGGATAGACAAAACCTTTAAAGAGCATCCCAGTAACATTTATGTGCCGCAGCACGACCAACAAGATCTCTAAAGAGCATCCCAAGACTAATTACGAGCACACAGCTCAACCTCTCGGATCTCTAGGACTGATTACATGTCTCTGTAGTAATACCTCATCCCAGGACTGATTACAAGCACACAGCTCAACCTATCGGATATCTGAGGACTAATTACATACTACATAGCAATACCGGAAAGAGTACCCCAGGAACATTTATGTGCCGCAGCACGACCGGCAAGATCTCCCAGGACTGATTACATGCTATTTGCACAACCTGCCACATATCATCTCTGACCTCCAAGTATCAACCTGATACTCATGATCCAATAGATAATCATTGCACGAGGCATCATCCTGATGCCCGTGATCATACTGATCATCATCACTTGTACCATCCTGGTACATATCATCTGGAGCAACATCCTGAAGCTCATCATCATGATCAACCTAATCATACAATGCATCCACCTGATGCACACCAAGTATCTACCTGATACATATCATCATACATGATCCACCTGATCATACAGTGTATCCACCTGATACAAATAAAAATACATGATACATATCAACATACATGATCTACCTGATCATACAATGTATCCACCTGATATAGATACATGGTCCAAGCATCCAACATGATGCATATACAAATACATACAAATGATCCAACCGATCATATCCAGCATCCAAAATGATGCATACATACATATAAATGATCCAACTGATCATATCCAGCATCAACACAATGCGTACATACATTCAAATATAAATGATCCAACTGATCATATCTAGCATCAACACGATGCGTACATACATACAAATATAAATGATCCAACTGATCATATCCAGCATCCAACATGATGCATATAAAGAGCAGTAATTGGAGCATTGTCCTGATACTCATCATCCAGTGCTTACATCCACAACCATGTGAAGGATCCTCCTTCCAACATGCTTGGAATGGCTTCAACAAATGTGTCCATCACTTCTTCCTTGAAGTGTTGTCGATATGAAGAACACCAAGCCTCTCCCTGAAGTACTCGAACTTCACCCTGGCTAGTGGCTTTGTCATCACATCTGTAATCTGCTCGTCCGTCGCAACATACAGGAGCTTCACGGCTCCTCTCTACACCATATCCCTGATATAGTGATATTTGATCTCTATGTGTTTCGATCTGTCATGAAACACCGAGTTCTTAGACATCTTCACACAACTCTGGTTATCGCAGAATATACCAGTAGCATCCAATGGGAGATCAAATAACTCAGATAGTAGCTTCCATAGCCATACTACCTCACAACTAGGTGAACAGGATGCAACATACTCTGCCTCAGTTGTACTCAGTGCTACGCAGGACTGCTTCCTGCTGAACTAAGAGATCACACCTGATCCCATACTGAAGCAGCACCCAGATGTGCTCTTCCTATCTGCAACACTGCCAATCCAATCTGAATCAACATAACCCTACAGGTTAAACTTTTGATTCGATTCATACTTGAGTCCATAATCCACCATACCCTTCAGGTACCTCAGGACATGATTTACAGCAACCAGGTGAACACTCCTCGGATATGTCAGGAACTGGCTCAATGTGTTCACTGCAAAGAAAATATCTGGTCTCGTGTTCGTCAGGTACATCAAGGACCCAATCATCTTACGATACATAGAGACATCAACTGGCTCAGATGAAGCATCACATAGATGCTTTAGATTCGATGCCATGGGTGTGGCCATGGCCTTGCAATCCATCATCCCAAATCTCTTCAGGATATCTACTATGTACTTCCCTTGACCAAGGAAGATCCCACCTGAATTCTGGCACACCTCCATACCTAGGAAATAATGCATCATTCCCAAATCTTTCATATCGAACTCAGCAGCAAGCTTCCTCTTAGTATCTGCAATCAATATGTTATCTCCTGTTACAAATAAGTCATCCATGTACAGAAGTAGAATCACAGGATTCCTTTCCTCAACCTTGTAGTAAAGGTTGGAATCCACTTTACTCTTGGTAAATCCCAAGCTAGATAGGAAACTGTCCATCCTACCATACCAAGTTTTGGGAGCTTGCTTCAAGCCATACAAGGCTTTCTTCAATCTACACACATATGACTCCCTGTCATGTATTTCAAAACCGAGTGGTTGCTCCACATATACTTCCTCTTCAACTACACCATTCAAGAAAGCAGTATTGACATCCATCTGGTGTATTTTCCATTTCATTGCTGCAGCCAGGGCAAGTACTGTTCTGATGGAAGTATACCTGGCTACAGGTGCACAACTTTCTTCATAATCTATTCCCTCTTTTTGAGAGAAGCCACGAGCTATGAATCTTGCCTTGTATTTCTCTATATTGCCATCTGCAGCATGCTTGATTTTGTAGATCCATTTGGAAGTCACAACAGACTTCTCTTTAGGTCTTGGGACAACATCCCAAACATCGTTCTTCATTATTGATTGGTATTCCTCAACCATGGCATCCTTCCATTCTTTCTTTTCCGCTGCTTCTTCATAACTGGAAGGTTCTTTGTTCATAATGTCACAGAGTAAAGCAACATCGCTGGTATGTGATTTGGTTCTCTTGTTTTCTTTGTGTTCTTCTTCTGGAATGCCAAATCTTTATGCATCTTGAATGAGCTCTCTAGCCCATGCAGGTTTCCTCTTGTGAGATTTATCCTCACGGGGTGGATCTATAGGTTCTTGCGTATCTTCAAACTCACGAACAACTTCTGGAATTGCTTCAGTCATGCTAGTGTCTTGAAATCTAGTTTCCTTAGGTTCTTCATAAACTTTGATAGGTGCCTTCCTTGATTTGATTAATGCTGAGTTTTCATCAAATGTTACATCCCTGCTGACATCAATATTCTTGAACTCTGGAAAGTATATTCTGAAAGCCTTCGAGCTTTCACTGTAACCCACACAGATACCCTTCTTTCCTGAAGGATCTAGTTTGGTCCTCTTTTCCTTTGGGACATGAGTGTATACTGGACAACCAAATATTCTGAGATGGCTGACTTCAGGTTTCTTACCAGAAAAGACCTCGTCTGGTGTCTTGTTGTCCAATATCTTGTGGGGAGTTCTGTTCTGCACATATACAGTTGTTCTAGCTGCTTCTTCCCATAGATGCATAGGTAGATCCTGGTCGTACAACATTGCCCTTGCTGCTTCCATGATTGTTCTATTCTTCCTTTCTGCAACTCCATTCTGTTGAGGATTATAAGGAGCAATCAACTCCCTCTTAATCCCTGAATCACTGCAAAGCTTCTTGAAGTCACCTGAGGTGAATTCTCCACCATTGTCGGATCTGAATGTTTTGATCTTTTTTTCAGTTTGATTCTCCATCAAGGTTTTGAATTCCTTGAACTTATCAAACACCTCATCTTTGTTTTTCAAGAAGTATACCCAAGTCTTCCTGGAGAAGTCATCAATAAATGAGACATAGTAAACATACCCATTTAAAGAACTGGATGACATAGGACCACATACATCTGAGTGGATGATTTCCAGGATATCTTTTGCCTTGCTTTCACTGCTTGGGAAAGCCTTCTTAATATTCTTACCTTTTGCACATCCTTTGCAAACACCTTCATGTTTGGTCTTGATTTCAGGAATACCCTCTACAGCCTTGCTTGCAATTGGAAGTGCCCTATAGTGCATATGATCAAGTCTTCTTTGCCAAAGTTCACTTGGCTCCATGGATTCATGCACCATGGCATGTTCAGGTTGTCCTTTTAATTTATACAAACCTCCCTCTTGCTCTCCAATCACAACTGCATCATCTATGGTCTTTCCCTTTGGCCACATTAGGACTTGGCCATCCACAAATGCAACCCTCATACCTTTTGTATCCAATGCAAAGATGGAGAGTAAGTTCTTCTTGAGCCCAGGTACATAAAGGACTTCTTTCATCTTCAAAGATTTTCCAGAATCTAGGTTGTAGGAGGCTTCACCACTTCCTTTGATGGGATATTGATAATCATCCCCAAGTTTCACTTTATGGGGTGATTCATGTTCAGACAGATTTACAAAGGATTCTTTAAACCTAGTCATGTGTTTGGAAGCCCCACTGTCAATTAACCAATCATTACAACCATGGGAGATAGTACCTGTGAGAGTAGAGATTAGAACATACTCTTCTTCACTTGATGAGTCATCATTACTATCATCACTTTCTGCCCTAGCCTTCTTCTTTGGAGGTTCATCATCTTCGGTAGCATGAGCATGGTACCTTCTTTTGTTACCCTTCTTCTTCTTGCTGGAGTTGTTGTTGTTGTGGTTGTCCCTTTTGTTCTTGGGACGTTCTGAAGCAAAGTGACCCTTCTCATTACAAGTGAAACACCTTAGATCTTTCTTGTCTTTGTGAAAATGATGAGAAGATTTCTTCTTGTGATGGGATGGGTCCCTCTTGAACTTGCCCTTCTTAGTGTGAGCTGTGAGAGCTTGATCTTCATTTCCCATCTTCTCTTCTCTTGCCACAAGCCTTACTTCTTCTTGAGAACATTCCTCCCATAATCTGCTGAAGGAGATGAACTTATTTCTGGCACAAATCCCCTGGATAAAAGAGTCCCATGACCTAGGTAGGCCATTCAAAGTAGTCATAACAATTTCACCATTCTCCACCATTTCATCTACAGCTTCAAGTTGTTCCTTGATCTGAGAGACCTTGGAGAAATAGGATTGAATGGTTTCTCCATTCTACATCTTGACCCCTTTCAATTGATTCCGCAGGGTTATCTTCCGATTTATGTTCTTTCCTTCAAATAGCTTGGTCAAAGAGTCAAACATAGCCTTGGGTGTCTTTAGAGAAGACACATGGGGTATGAGATGGTCTTTGATAGAATCAGCAATGATTCTCTTTTCCTTGACCAAGTTCTTCTTATGCAATACCTTAGCCTCTTCATCCTCTGGGATAGGGATGTCTTCTTTTATATATGAGTCCAACTCATTCTCTTCCAGGATTAACCCAATCCTATACTTCCAAGCTCGGAAGTTATCAGCCCCTTCAAGCTTATCCTCAAGCTTGGTGTGGTGAGACATCTTAAAGAGTACTTCAAATGGAAATAGAAAAGATTTAGGTCTTACCACTTGAAATGCTGAAAACTGGATCTGGTCCTGGATTAGGGTTTGTCGAAAAACCCTAAAAATTCAAAATGTGAATTTCAACTTTCTGAAAGGATAGAAAGATGCACCTTGATTAGCTGATCAGCTTGGTGTATTCATAATTTGAGATCAGCAAAGCTTTACCCTTTAGATTTTCCTTTTTGTCCTCCCGGGTTCACTAGGGAGAGCCCTGAATTAGGGTTTGAGTTTCCCGGAGATCTACCAAGCCAAAAATCTCGATCCAAAGCTCTAAACTTCGATTTTTGCAAGGAGCTTCCAGCTATGTCTTCAGATTTCAGAAATTCCTATTTTTGTGGAAACTCTAATTTTTAGGGCCAAATCTGAAAAAGCTCAGAATTGAATTCTTATTGGACAGATAGATTCTCCTTGATGAGTAGAGTCAATCTACTATACTGCTTTTCCAAAAACTGTGGAGAGAAACCCAATAAACAAGAAACTCAAGTTTCCGTCACTGCAAAATGTCTTCTTCTCAGGTTAGATCTGATACCATGTTAAATTTTGAGCATTAATTCACAATACTCTTGGATCTTTACTGAGAGAATAACATATACAGTATATCAATGCATAACAATCACAAGAATCAAAAGCATGAGAGACAAGAGACACAGAGTTTCCGTGGGGAAAACCCTAAGGTGAAAAACCCCACAACTTCCTCAGAGATAGAGAGAGCAATGGCTCAACCAAAGTACAACCAAAATACACTTGAGATAGTCTCCTAGAGCAAATGATCCTCCTCCTCACTAGTGCGCCACTTTATGAGTGAGAGAAGTGTGTCTTTCCGAATGATCCAAATAGAGATCTCCCGATCTCTATTTATACTTAACCTGTTTTCCCAGTTACACTATGGGGCCGACTTGTTTGTCTAGATACATCCACAATATAATATATATTTCAGGGCCGACCCCACACATGGTGGTCTAATAACCCATCGGCAAGTACACACACTTGCGACACTTGTCAATCCACATGACGACACTTCCTTATAGAGGAATAACACATCTCTTATAAGGGTACAATAAATATATATGAAATACATAGATGAAATACATTCCGAAGTTACATATACATCAACAATGATTTTGCATACTATTGAGTCTTACACATCACTAGTTTCACAATCATATCCCTTGAGTAATCACAACCATTAAAATTAACACTTAATCTTAAAATTGATCAGACCGATTTTATTTATAGGGTACACCAACTAGTATAGGTTTAGAGTCTTGGAATAGATCATTGTGAGTTAACAATCCAAGACTACTAGACGAAAGATTAGGTGTCTGACCAGGGAGTGGAGGAATCCATGGTATATATCGGTGTTCTCAGGAAGCTCTACTCAAACCAGAGTTAAGCACGAGGTCATGGGAGGTTGGTTGAAGGGATATCCCTCTGATACCGGCTGAATGTGGGAGATATTTCCAGGGTTTGTTCATATCTGGGGGTACCGTAGGTTCGTCCTCTTGTGCTTCGGGCTTAGATACCCTGCCCATACGACGGATCCCACCTGCGACTGTCCCCCTGAGCATTGGTTATATTGTGGTGACCATAGTTTCTTTACCTAGGTATCGCATAGGGTACTTGCAGTGGTTATGCTGTTTGTGTCCTGAGTCAGATAAGGATTGGACAGCACAGTTGTGTTTGTGCAGTGGACTTGATCCTGTACACGCAGTGAATCCTGGGTGTCTCTATCACTGATTCTGTTACCTTCGGCTATAGTTTGGGAGTCTCAAGCCTCTCCTAGGCGAGACATACCGGCTCTAGTGTTGGGAGCTCATTTAGCCACTCTATTTGTCTGCTCTTGGCTGTAGTTTCTCTAGATGTGTTCTTTTGATTTACTATTTTTTATCGATAGTTGGCCGTAGGAGATGTGCTTTTATATTCTATTTGGAGATATTTTGGCGCGTAGTCCTACTCTCCCCCGTTCCTGTCGGTTAGATGGTTTAAAACCGGCCGAGTTTTCATGCCGTGCTGCTCGGGGACGCGAGTAGGCTCCCTCTGAGTCTTCGGATTCTTATGAGACATACTTAGCCGACATTATGACGGCTGCACATTTTGACACAGAGGACATCCCCATGATTCCATTCGGTGGAGTCGAACATACTTCAGACACCCCCACACCTCGTGTGGCCTAGGGGGGTGATCCCCCTGAGACTCAACCTGGTTCTATTTGGCCGAATCCACTTGAGAATGATCTGTTCGATCCTTCAAATCTGGATGATTATCTTTATGGGATGCCAACCTTACCTAAAGAGGAAGACGAAGATCCTGCGATCAACATTAACCCGGTCTCATACAATATGCCCAGTTTCAGTACAGTTGATCCTCCCACTGTTTTTGGTAGTCATGCTGGCACTAGTCATGGTGTTAGCTACACTGCACCCACTGGGGGCAATACCCTCGCCGGGGGCACCACATTGTCCACTCACGCACATAATATGAGGATTGGTCATAATCCTCCTAACAATGCTAATGTTGGAAGAAGACCACCTCCTAGGACTGCCCCACCTAATAGGAACATTGTTTGAAACCCAACTCACCATCCACCATCGAACACACATATTGCTACCCGTCAACCCAGGGCCACTTTAGCAAATGTTAATGCTCCTCCTAACTATGGGGGTGTACAAGTACCACACACTTTTGCATCCACCAGCGCTACTAGTAATGCTAATGTAGGAGGTGGGAATATATCTTATCCTCATGGTCGTAACGCCACCATTCCTACTACTAGTAACGCCAGCGTTGGGGTTGGGAATACTTCTCATACTTTGGGTCACTACATGACTACCCATGCTAATCCTAATCCTGGGGGTGGGAACATACCTCACCATTATGGTCATTACAACTCGGTTCCCGCTACGAATAGTATGTATATGCCCCATACTTATGGTGGCAACCCTTACTACAACACAGTCACTGCTGGCCACTAGTTCAACCCACCTCAATACGGTACCCAAAACACATATATGCCTGCTTACTCTCATATGGGTCAAGTCGGAGGAGGTTATCAACCCTATGGCCATGGTCAAGCTTATGGTCCATAAAGTCCTCATTATCAGTAGTTTAATGCTCATGGTCACACTTTTGGTCCACCTTATAATCCAGTTTCATTCAACCAACCTTTTATGGGAGCTTATAATCAAGCTTTCCAGCTACAGCTCCCGTTCCTTGCACGCTTGAATCTTCCGTATCTTTCAAAACTCACAAATTATCCGGTGTGTCACGAACCTACTTGGTCCCTGGTCCCTACCAAGCTCCCTTCGTACATTCCTAAGTTTGAGGGGAAAGGTGGTGAGCATCCGGGTGATCATGTCACAACGTTTCACCTTTGGTGTTCCTCCAACTCATTGAACCATGATTCCGTTAGATTACGACTATTTCAACGCACCCTCACGGGGGCAGCTGCAAAGTGGTATGTTGAGTTGCCTGGGAACACCTATAGGGGATTCAACGAGATTGCTTTGGTTTTCTTGGACCATTTCCAGTTGCTGGTTCGTTATGATACTAGTACTGAACTGTTGTCTATCTTCTGTCAGAATAAGGCCACACATATTTCTGACCACGTTCAAGAGTGGCGTCGACGGAAAATATTAATGAAAGCCAACATTCCTCCAGAGTTTATGTTGGAATGGTTCCTTAAGTATCTTCTCCCATACATCACTAAAGATGTTTCGATGTCCGACATTGTGACTGAGGAACAAGCAATCTTGAAAGTCCAGTAGTTAGACCTACTATACTCTCAGTCTGGCATTTTATATGACATTATTCCTGACGCACCGAGAACAAGACATGAGCCCACGTCAATTCCTGGACCACATGCCGATGGAATCGTGGGATCCGCAAGCACTCGCCCTATAGACTTGGTAGCTAATCAAATGCAAAATTGGTCGCTAAACTAGTCTACTCCCGGACAGGTTCACACCTTGTCCACTTCCACTCCGTCGTCTGATGTACACAATGTGAAATCAACAAAACCGTCGGGTAACCAGCAACCTAGTGGTAAGAAAAAGGGGGTAAATAATCATAGGGGTGAAAATAATGGAAGTAACAATAATAGCAATTGTAATACTCCTTGTAAAGAGAATGCCAACCCTCCTCTGGAAGGCGGAAATGCTGGTGAGGACCGTAAACCTAGGTGTAAGGTGAACTTTCCTTGCAAGCTATGTGGGGAAGATCATCTTACTCACTTATGTCCTCGAATTGAAGAAGCATTGAAGCATTTGGCATAGATCCCAACTGTGTTGAAGGATCCCCTTCCTCATCATCAAAACATGGCTTCGCATGCTCCCACCACTGGTTATGGACCTAATGAAACGGCAACGGCTTCTTCCAATACTAGTGGTTATGGATGTGTGAACATGGTTCAAACGGAGGTTAGTGTTGCTACTCGTCAACGCGATTATGGTGCACCACAACCCAATATGGGGAGTGAGCCTTCCCCTCCTCCTGACAATTCCTTGCATATCGAGAAGCCCTCTAATATGCCATGGATACCGAAAGGTGTTGTCAAAGGATCCATGCATAATCCTAATGCTCGAGCCGCCCATAACTACTCCATTGTAGAAGATTTGGGCCAAACTCCGTGTGCCATGTCGGCTCTTGAAGTTTTGCAGGCATGTCCTTCTCAGAAGCATGCCCTTTTGAGTGCGTTAGGAGTTTAGGATGGGGGAAATCCTAGTATTATCAAGTTTGATACTACTGATGCACAACCTCGCTTACCTTACCACGTGGATTTTCAAATCCAGGTGGTGTGCCTTCAGAGTTTTGTCAAACATACTATGGTTGATGAAGGTGCTTCCACGTTAGTAATGTCATTAACTTGTTGGAAAGCTCTTGGCTCTCCTCCTCTACTCACGTCTAGAACCATGCTCACTGCATTCGACGGTTAGTCTTTTAACCTGCATGGAATTATCCCTTCCCTTGTTGTTTGCTTGGGAGGTAATTCTGTTCCTATTGAGGTTGAGGTGGTTGATGCGCCCATCGACTACAACCTTTTACTGGGTCGAAATTGGATGTATGCTATGAAGGCTGTCGCGTCCACTGTATTCAGATTTATCTGCTTTCCCCATGAAGGCAATATTGTGACCATCAATCAGTTGGATTTCGTTAACACTCCTTCCACAGCATCCATGGGATCCATAGTCCCGCAAGTTACTGATTCTCAGCCGGCAACTGGGAACATAGGTGTTGGTATGTACCCTTCATTGATGGGAACTTATACTCTTTATGTGCCTGCGAATTTTATCGGAACCATTTTCGACGATGCGTCTCCTCCTTTGCATAATATGCCATTCCAGACTTCCTATTGTATTGATCCATGGACTTTACCGTCCATGAGTCCTACGTCTGGATAAATTACACACATTGGGATGCCTGTGCCCTTGCTTGTAGCTGAGCTTGCTTATGAGCATATCCAACAAGCCACTGCAGAATCGGATCTCTCTTCTTCCCAGACAGTCAAAGAAGATCCCGTTACACTGCCAGTATGGGAGGCTAACTCGTCTTGTTCACACGATTGCCTTAATGATACTTTTCCATCTGATGAAGCCATTATGGAGGACATGTGTGGTAGTGAGAGGCCTTGGGAGGATATGCATCATTGCTCTTATTTCCTTCCCAACCTCGAGCTCGTTGAGCAAGAAGAGTTTAGGATGACTCTAGCAGAGATGGTTGGTCACCCTGTGGCTCTTTTAGAGTCACATGATGTTTTTGCGGAGGGGAATATGGCCAATATTTCCCCAACCATGTCGATCAATATCTCTCGTATTCCTGGAAAGGTGAAGAATGTTTACATCGGTGCCGATTGCACTCCTGAGGAGATTGCTATTTACACTGAATTGTTTACAGAACTCCGGGAAGCTTTTGGTTAGTCATATGAGTAGATGCCAGGAATAGACCCCCACATTGTTGAACATGAGATTAGAATGTATCCTAATGCTAAACCGGTTCGACAATGCTTATGTGTTGTGAACCCTAGGAAGGCAGCTGCTATCAAGGTAGAGGTGGAGAAACTACTCAAAGCTGGTTTCATCTACCTCGTTCCCCTTACCGAATGGGTGTTGAACCCCGTTCCTATGGATAAGAAGCAAGGAATGATCCATGTGTGCACCGATTTTAGAGATTTGAACCATGCATGTCCGAAAGACATCTTCCCCACACCTTTCATTGATCAGATCTTGGATGCTTGTGCGGGAAGTTAGATTTTTTCGTTCATGGATGGCTTCTCAGGCTATAATCAGATTCAAATCAAACCCGTGGACCAACATAAGACGACATTCATTTGTCCATGGGGAACATTTGCATATCAAAAAATGCCCTTTGGCCTTAAAAACGCCGGAGCTATGTTTCAGCGAACCATGACCTATGCTTTTCATGATCTTAAGAATATTATGGAGGTCTTCTTGGATGATCTTGATGGCCATTCTTGCAAGAGAGCGGACCACCCCGAGCACCTCTGTATGATTCTCGAACGATGTATACACTACAAAATTCGATTCAATCCCAATAAATGCATCTTCGATGTAAGGACTGGTCGCCTTCTAGGCTTCATAGTTTCCAAAGAGGGTATTAGAGTCGATCCTCTAAAAGTTGAGGCAATACTTCAGTTGCCTCCTCTACGTAATTTGTTACCACTTCATAGCCTCCAAGGGAGAGCTACTTTTCTGCGTCGATTTGTAGTCAATTATGCTAATATTACCAAAGGTTTCGCATGCTTATTGAAGAAAGACACACCTTTTATCTGGGATGAGCGAGCCTAGTAGTCTTTCGACGCCCTTAAGAAAGCTTTGGTATCGGCCCCTATGCTTAGTCCACCAGACTTCGCACAAGATTTTATCCTTTAGGTGGTCGCGTCTCAAGAGACGATTGGCATGGTCTTGGTTCAGGTTGATGACGCGCTCATTGAGCATGTTATCTATTACCTTAGTCGAAATCTAGTAGACGCTGAGCTAAGATATACTCACATAGAAAAGCTGGTGCTTGTGACTATCCATGCAGTCCAGTGGTTACGACATTACATTTTTCTTAGAACAACCATAGTAGTAGCTCACATCAATCCATTTTAGTTCGTGCTATCACAACGCCTTATATGGGGTAAGTATAATAAATGGATTGTGATCCTTCAGGAGTTCGATCTCGATTTTGCTTCAGCAAAATCGGTGAAATCGTTGGTGTTTGCTGAGCTTATGTCGGACCTTCTGAGACTTGATGACGATATCATTCATGAAGATTCCTTTGTGGATGAGCACTTATTTCTTATCTCGTCCAAGGACCCTTGGTATGGGGATGTCATTGTATATCTCCAAACTTTGAAGTTTCCTCTGCATTATTCACGAGATGAGCGACGTCGTATGAAACATCATGCTAAATATTATACTATCGTCGGTGACACTTTGTATCGCAGAGGAAAGGATTCCATTCTCCATCGTTGCTTGACTCACGAAGAAGCGGAGCGGGTGCTTAATGATTGCCATACTGGGGCGTGTGGAGGTCACTTATCCGGGCTTGCTACAGCCCAACGTATTATGCGAGCTGGTTATTTTTGGCCTTCCATCTTTAAGGATTGTGTTAACGCTGTGAAGAGATGTCACCCTTTCCAGGTGTTTTCTCGGAACATACGCTCGCATCTAGTGCCCCTTCATCCGGTCGTCACCGTCGGTCCCTTCATTAAGTGGGGGGTGGATTTCATGGATTGCAAACTAGCTTCGGCTGGGGGGCATCACCATATCATAGTGGCCATGGATTATTTTTCCAAATGGGTTGAGGCCATGCCTACCGTAAAAGCTGATGGTGCTACTGCAGCCCATTTCGTGTTCAATTAGATTATCACTCATTTTGGTATCCCGAAAGAGATTGTCACTGACCATGGCAGTCACTTCCAAAACAAGATGATGGAGGATTTGTCTCTCAAGCTTGGGTTTCGTCAAGAACACTCGTCTTCCTACTACCCCCAAGCGAATGGTCAAGTTGAAGCAGTCTATAAGTCTTTGAAGACCATTCTCCAACGTACCATCCAACAAAGCAAGAACAATTGGCACATCATGTTATATCCTGCTTTGTGGGCATATCAAACCACAGTCAAGATTTCCACTGGATTTTCACCATTCTAGCTAGTTCACGGTGTGAAGTCACTTTTACCGATTGAATGTGAAATCCCTTGGCTTAAACTGGCTATAGAGCTCCTCCCTGATACAACAGATATTGAGCAATGTTTAATCCACCTTGAGCAACTTGACGAGCAACGTCGAGATGCCGCTGTCGCCATAGATGCCAACAAACGTCATGTCAAGGTTCAATATGATAGGTCTTTCCATCCCCGACAGTATGCTGAAGGTGACTTGGTCCTCTTATATGACCAAGCTAAAGAACCCCTGGGGGCAGGCAAGTCCAATCCCATGTGGCACGGTCCTTACATTGTGACGCACGTCCTGGAAAAAGGAGCCTATGAATTAGAAGACTACAAGGGGATTGTCTTGAAGGAGCCTAGAAATGGGCTCTACCTCAAGTGGTATTACACTTGAACCTCTAGTTGAGGCTGATACTTTTGTATACTATTGTATCGTTGCTTCTGTACATAGTTTAGCTTTCTTTTGGTTTTTCGGGTCTGTTGATTCGCTTCCGTTTGCTTGACAGATGTCAGTGGAATCTCCTACTTTCTTAGGTTTCGCGGATGGTGCTAGCCGTCATACGCAACAGCTTGCTTCTGCTGCCTGGGTTATTTTCTCACCTGACCACCTAGTTGTGTCTTCAGGAGGTGCTTGTCTCGGTCCTACGTCTAACAATGTGGCTGAGTATAGTGCCGTCAGTGAGCTACTTCGGGATGCCATTTCTCATGGTATCTAGTCTTTAGAAGTCCGCCTAGATTCACAACTATTTGTGTCTCAGTTGAATGGGCAGTACCGTGTGCGAGATCCTACGTTACTTCGGAAATTCCTAAGGGTAAGACTCTTGGAACGCCATTTTGTTTCAATTACATACATACATGTTCCGAGAAGTGTTAATCATATATCTAATGCATACACTAACTATGTATTAGATTGGCATTTATCACATTCATAATGAAGCACACAAATGAAAGAGACATTCATACATTTGTACATACACATATATAGTAGAACCGGAGAACCAAAGTTTTTATATAAATATGTCCAAAAATGGTAGTGTCATACAAAACTGGAGCCCATAGCCCTCAAAAATATACATATCGATACAAAATGAGATCCTGGGATATCTACTTCCTTTTAGGAGGCCTAGCTGCCGCCACGACAGGATGTGTCTCATAGAAATAGTGAACTGCATTGGCCACCCACTGCAGTAACCGCACCCAGTCACCAGGAACCCCCACTACATGGCGCTGCATGGCCTCAGGTAGTCGCGCCACCTCTATCTGTGGAACCCTGGAAACCATTCGTGATAGGTTGCGCCGCAAGGTTTGTAGAGTGCGCCTTGCTGCAGCATCACCTGCCTCTTCATGCCTACCCCGGCGACCATGTATCGGGAAGCCATCAGGTCTCACTGGGCCTTTATCTGCAAGCAAACAGTCAACCATTAGCATATGATACTACCACCAAAAAGATTTTTGCATTTCAACTATAATAAAAAATCCATAAAAATTTAATAACAAAAAACCTAAAAAGAGTACTCACCAATGTTTCCGAACGCTGCGTCTGGTGGGAGTGGCATGTCCCTATCCTGGCGGATGTCTATCCTTGCATAGGGGGAGTCCTATATGAAAATGATCTGTCGGTCTCACCAACGGAAGAACTCCTCGGTATATGGTGACGCCAGACAGCCACCACCCTATCGTGTCAATATCTCAACCCACTGGGTCAGGGCTGGATCCTAGAGACTATGAGGAGGGACATCCACCCTTGGACTAAGCCCCGGAACTCTCTCAAAGAAGAAGCTACACAAGATACTCCCATACCCGAAGTTTTTTGCCTTCCTTTCTTTGCATTCTATCAGTTGGGTCTTCATAGACCCCAGTAGTTTGGAACACTAATCGAATACTATAGGCTGCATGCATTGTGATGCATAGAACATCACCGGCCTAGATGCCTGGTGCAGAGCATTGGATCTAGTGATCCACACTAAGGCAGCCACAATGATCTTCATGCTCAGATCTACTGTGGAATTGATGGGCACCTGACTTCCCACCGCTCGTGTGTTTGCTGGAAAATACCGCGCTATGTAATCCTGGACGGTGATCCCACCACCCACAGTATGAGACCGAAGACTGGCTGTCTCACCTCGATGGGACAAACTTGTTATGAAGTAGATGTCTTCCACTTCCAGTGTGAGGATTTTCTCGTTGAGAATGAATTTCTCTGCATCAACATCCCAATAATCGATCAAGCGGCGGAGTAGTAGGTTTCGGGCCCTCAAACCCCTATACTCCAGAATTTATATAACCCACATGATTGCAATTCCTGCTGTGCTTGCACATCATTGCGCATGGTCTCATCTACTTGGTCATGCTCCCTCTCCCTCCACTCTAGAACCAACCTGGAGTGAGAAACAACACAGATTTTGGTCAAATTCTTTTAAAAAACCAACTACACGGCCATACCCGCGGGCTAACTTGTGTACAGGTGCGGGTACCCGCGGTCAACCTTTGAGTTGACTGCGGGTATCGTGCCCTACCCGTGACCCACATAGCTATAGCCCACGGGTAGCACCGAAGCCATTTAGGGCTTGGCCAAACTATAACTCCCACCGCTGAAAACTAAAATGAAAGCATTGAAATGAAAGGTATGGATGTGACTACCAACCTGCTTCGGACGATTCGATGAACGGTCGCTTGTAGCTCCCAGAATCGGCAACTGAACTTTCAGGTGAAAACTAACCACAAATCTCCAAATGGGTGAATAGTAAAAATGAATTGTAAATTGTAATTTTTTATTACTATTTATAATTTTCAGGACCCACTTGTCTATAGTTTTTACCGTTTTATGCCGTTCTGGACTAATATAATGTCTTGGAGTAGTATTTTTTAATCATATTTCTTCGGTGAAAGTTGTTTTGGACCATTTCACACCTACGGTAGGTACGTTTCATACCCGACATATAGGTAAGATGCCATTTCCATGTGCATTATGCATTTGACCTGTTGACCACTTTCGTAAACCCTAGGTACGACCCCGCTTTGTAACTGACACGGAACCTTCACACTACTATAGAAGTGTTGTTATGTGGCGGTAGGTCTTTTCCGAACATGGGTACCCTAGATAGAACCTCTTTGTGCATTCTGGTGTCCATGTCGTTGTTTGTCCTTAGGATTGGGAGTCCTCTGTAGTCACGCCATGACATTGCGATAAAAGACTCATATTCTACTTTGTCTTATGCTGGCCATCTCCCTTAAGGACTCCCCTCAGTTATATCATGTTGTGATTGCATTGCATCATCCTGCTTGCCGCTTGAGCCTTGTGTCGGCTCCCGCTTACTCAGTTGTTAGCCTGGTGCCTGAGCACTTTTCCCTGTCGAGCCCTGCAGAGCTTAAATTTTCCCTTCACAATTTGATGTCCTTTTGACCCTGACGGAACACACCCCCGAGTGTCCACATCCTACATGCACTTCCTTGCATTGATCATAGGTATGTTCCACTGCTTGGGACTATTCTGCTCGCTATTTGACACTCGTTCCCTCACTTGTTGTACTATAAGCAATTTTATTCTTTTTCAAGCTTTCCCCAAATATGAAAAAGACCCCAAAAAAATCAAATATTCCAAAAAGCCGGATGGGATTATGGTTACTACTTCTTGTTGGCAGCTGTTGTGTCGCCTTTGAACAGAGCATTCATTCCACTCCATACACTATAAGTCAGGACTATAGTTGGACCTTAGGAGCTGTACTTGTATCTCAGTTTCTCCATCGATTGGTTAAGCTTCCAGTCATTATGGAGCCCTTTGGAATGCCTCCTGCATTGCACAGTTTATGTCAAGTCTATGCTGGCTGAGTCTATCCATCTGCTCATGCTCTTGTTCAAAGGAATTCCTAAAACCAATGTCGGCCACTCCTCAGATCTCTTGACTATTGCATGTCGGCCATCCTTATTGAGTCAGTCCGTTTCACCTGAGTTCTTCCAAATCTTTCAGCGTAGATGGTACCTCGTGCTGGTTGATGGGGGTGCATTAATGACCTCCTTCCAGCGAGTCTCGTCCCGTCAACTTCAACCCATTTATTCTAAGACTTGAGGCTTAGAGTTCGGTTGAGTACCTTGAGGCTTGCAGTCATTAGTGGCAGGTTCTCTTGCCATCGACAGTTTTGGGAATACATCAATGTCCCCTGATCGATGGATTCATCCTAGTGTTCAACTTCAACTCATTTATTCACACTCCGATGATTATGCTCTGTGCCTTGATGCCCATTTTCATTATTGGTGGGTCATCTCGCGTATGTTAATGGTATTCATCATTGACCGGTAATCAGATGATGCCTCATCAGGTTCAACCTCAACTCCTTTATTCACTTGATGGGACTTGCACCGTTGAAGACTTGTGTAGAAGACCCCAGGCGATGGTGGCATTCAGTATGCTACCTATGACTTTGAATTTACATCTGAGATATCACCTCTCAGATATCAACAATTTGTACCTCCAGTTTGCACCAATTATTTCCTTTTCGGCAGGAGACTATATCTTACTGTAGAGGGATCATGGCTATGATCACTTATGACATATATCCATTATGTACTGCCTATTCATGGCCATTGTATTAGATTGTTGTACTATACTGACATGTATTCAGAGATATTATTGTACTATGACGAGTGAGCTGCTCTTTCCACTTGTGTTTCCATCACTCCACTTCTAAGTTTTATAATGTATTTCGGTCATCATAGCAACAGTCTCTGACCTCACACATTAGGGGGCATTTGTTACAATGTAATCTTCCACCCTGTGAGCATTAGCATTCTTTGGCTTGCAGGATCCATTTCACTGACTCAGATCCACTTTATATCCTTCAGATACTATTTTTCCCTATTTTTATTCCTACCCACTTGTTGCATCACTATAGCAGTCGTACCCACGAGTTGCATCTATATAGCCCATGGGTAGCATGTAAAATGGTAAAAATCACTATTTTATTACTTTTTACTCCCACAAAGCGGTTATTGGGTGACTTTTGACCCTCCATCTGCCCAAATAACGTCTCGATGTGTCCTTTCACCTACCTTTGGGAAGACTATATATTGAGCACATATGGCTTATGGATGGGAGGAGAAAGAGGAGCAAGAGAACTCTAGTGGATTTTTTCCCTATCTCTCTACACTCATTGATCCTAGTAGCTGTGAACCCTTTATGTTCACCTTCCAAAATCCTACCATAGTTTGAGTTTGCCATTCATGGAGGATTGAAGTGGTAGAGGCACAAGTGGATTGATCCAGATCTTGGTTCAGATTGGTTGCCGGCAAGAGGTTGTATCACATTGTACTTCTTCTTGTTTATTAATAGAAATACTCATATTCTCGTCCATTAATGTTGTAAATGTTGTTTATCTTACATTGGGTTACATTTACTTGTTATATCATGGACCATTGCTATTGATGATGTTAATGTCGTTTATATATATTATGTACTTGTTGTATATTGGCTGTCAAGACTAATTTGGAGATTCATGTGCATGGATTGGAAAAGCTCCAATGGGGATCTACATCAAACATTTGGATCGAGGTTGGTTACATTCTCCATTATCTTAGCATTGTCGTTTATAATAGCATAGTTCTGAGAATTGAGTTGATTTCTGGTAGTCAGCTGTCTGTAGTGGTCTCCCAAGCCATAGTGAGTTTTCTCCAACACAGAACCCCAAACTTGGTTATGATGTTCTCCTTTTACAAAATGATAACTACATCTTCGTTGATTTTGTGTAATGGGACAGCCTCTGTCCATCTTGTAAAATAGTCTGTGGCCATTAGGATATACCAGTGTTGTAGAGAAGAATTCGGTTTTATCTCTCCAATGACATCTATGCCCCATTGTTTGAAAGGTTCTGAGATAATAACTGGCTGCAACGGTCACATTGCTTTCGGTAATTTCCCAGCACTCCTTTGGCATATATCACAATTTCTTACATAGGCATGAGCATCTATGAACAAGGTGGGCCAATAATATCCAACCCTCAATATTTTGTGAGCTGTGGTATCCCTGGAATAATTTCCTCCAGTAGCGTCATCGTGTAATTATTTGACTACTTTACTTGCATCATCCTTCTCTAAACATCTGAGAAAAATGTCATCATAATTTTTTCTAAAAAGTACTCCATTAATGACTTGATAAGCTGCTGATTTCAAACAAAGTGCCCTTCTTTGCTTAGAACTACAGTGCTCTGGTAAGTACCCTTGTTGCAAATAGTCCACCGGGTCTCTATACCAAGATTCAGGAGTTGTGAAAATAGGACATACCTCAACCATGTTTAGTTCAGCTTCATTTTCCAGCTTTTCTCTTCATCGATTGGATGTTCAGTGAGCAATTTACATAGGCCCTAAACTTTAATGATAGTGGTTGGTTTAAGTTCTAAATCATATTCTTGAAGCGCGGTGACACAATTCCCTCTTCTTTCTCCCAATTCTTTTTGAACGAAAAGAGATCTAACAGCCGGGTGGGGAACTACAAATTTAGTTATGTTCTTAAGAATATATGGCTTGAACTTATTTACTGCTTTGAATACGGCGTACACATGTTTGTCGACAACCGGGTAGTTCAGTTCAATACCTTGCAGACCAGTGCTCATAAAAGAGATTGGGTATTCATCTCCTGGTTCTACCTTTTGCGTGAGCACAACTGCGAGAGAGTCATCTGAAGCAAAGGTATAAAAATAAAATCTTTGTCAAAATATGGACTTCTTAGAGAGGGAGCATTGGCTATGGCTACTTTAATATCCTTAAATGAATCCGTTTCCAAGTCTGTCCATTTGAACTATATGCTTTGCTTGACCATTTGTTGCAAAGGTTTAACGGTTTGTGCGAAATAGGGAACAAACCTTCGAACAAAATTGATAGTGCCCATAAATGACTGCATATATTTTTTGTTGTGGGGCATGGGAATTTTTTTGATAACTTGCACTCTCTCTTGATCTATCGAAATTCCCTTTTTTGAAATGATGTGACCCAGGAGCTTACCCTCAAGAACGAAAAAAAACACCTTTCTTGGGGTTCAAAGAGATACCATACATCCTACAACGATCAAAAATCTGTTTTAAATGGAAAACATGGTCTTCTCTCTTCTTTGAGAAAACTGTCACATCATCTATATAGACTACGACACAATGACCGCCAAATCCTTGAAAAGCAATGTCCATTGCTCACTGGAAAGTAGCTCCTACGTTTATCAAACCGAACGGCATTCTTCGGTAGGAAAATGTTCCCCACTTAGTGTGGAAAGTAGTCTTAAGATGGTCCTCTTCTGTCACCAATACTTGATTGTAACCGGAGAAACCATCAAGAAGAGAAAAAAGTTCTGATCCTAATACCATCTGCAGAATTTGTTCCATTGAAGGAACGAGATAATTATCTTTATTAGAGGCTCTGTTCAAATTTCTGAAATATACACATAGTCTAATTTCTCCAGACTTCTTCCTTACGGGAACTAGATTAGCAACCCATTCCGAGTGTCGGACTTTGAAAATGATCTTAGCATCTAATAACTTCTTCAACTCCTTTTGGATTAAAGGTTTGAGAGTAGGATGCATTCTTCGTAACTGCTGCTGAAATGGTTTAATGCCCGGTTTCATTGGTATGACATGCTGAATAATGCGAGTGTCGTATTCAGATCTTCATAAGTCCAAGCAAACACATCTTTATATTGCCGAAAAAGCTTAATAAACTTATATCTTTCACCCGATGAAAAAAATTTACCAAGGTTAACATACTTTGGTTAAGCTTCTGTGCCTAGATTTATCAATTCATGTTGCATAGAAGAGCTATGAGTTTTAACATTTGCTAGTTTCTTGAACTTGCTTTGAAGATCGAACAAAATTTCAAGTGATCTCACTCATTTGGGCATGAAATTTCCTTTGACTGCGTCCATGTTATGCAGATCAACATCATGTTTTTCTTCATCTATAACAGCTTCTTGAAACATGTTTTCATTTGTAAGGAAACTAATGATCTAGTCATCATCATCAAATACTCTGAGATTTGTAATATTATCTGGAATAGAAGGCCTGAAAACCAATTCAATAGAACATTTATTATTAGTAGGCACTAACCTAGAAGCAGAGGTAGCCATTAAATCAGCTACAACATTCTGTAATCTAGGAATAGATTTTATATTAAAAGCTTCAAAGTGCATAATTTGATCCCATACCTCAGACTCTTAACCTTTCAAATGTGGAAAAAGACAATGAATTGTATCTCTCACCTGTCTGATGACTATTTCCAAGTCACCAAAGACTTGCAGGTATTTAACGTTCAAACCGATGGCTTTCTTTAATCCGTGGACCAAAGCTTCATATTCAGCAGTATTATTAGTACAATCGAACTCTAATCTACAAGACAAGAAGTGCTTGTTCTTTCCAGGGTCAATCAAAACACAACCAGCTTCGGATCCTTCCTGAGTTTTGGAACCGTCAAAGTATAAAATCCAAAAAACATTCTTTGATCTAACTAAGTTAGTATCTTTACCATCTAAGTCAGTAACTAAACTAACTATGTTACACTCAATATCATCATTCCGAGAAAATTGGAGATCGGACTGTTCATCTGTTTCATGGCTAATGTTTTGTGATTGATAATTACCTGGCTATTTCTAAGAAATAATTCCCCAAGACTGAAGATGAAAAAGCTACAACTTCATTCTTTTCCTCTAGCTGAGTTACGTTCTTCTTCATGTGCGGTTCTCTCAGTACTTTAATCTAATTTTTCCTATTTTGATATGGTAGCCACAAATGGACTAGTCGGTTGCAAAATAACCATTTTGTTGATGTATATGTAACTTCAGAATGTATTTCACATATATGTATATTGTATTCCTATAGAGATGTTATTATTCCTCTATACGGAAGTGTCGTTATTTATATTGTAAGTGTCGTAACTTATACTTGATGGGTTATTAGACCACCTTGTTGGGGTCGGCCCTGTATAAGTCATGTGGGTCAAGGGGTTATTAGACCACCCTATTGGGGGTCGGCCATGTGGGTCGAAGGGTTATTAGACCACCCTATTGGGGGTCGGCCCAGTCAGCATTATATTATGTGGTTAAGTTCGAGCCTACATGAGTTAGGTAAAAAGGCAAGTCAAGTCAAGTATAAATAGAGTGCAGGAGGCACTCTATTTACTCACTCACTTCTCACACATGCACTCAAGGAGGAGAGGCGCACTTATGGAGGAGGAGGATCTGCTGCTAGGTTATGTCTATCTCTCTTGGTTGGTTGTATCATTGCTCTATCTATCTCTGAGGAAGTTATTGGGGTTTTTCACCTTTATGGTTTTCCCCAAGTAAATCTTTGTGTCTCTTGTGTGCTTGTGTCATGTCCCAAATTTGTAATTTGGTCACAATGGCCTAATCACATTAGCCATATTCATTAGAGTTTGTAAAATTGATGTTAAGGGTCAAATAATTGCCAAGGAGGAAAATTACTAGTTTCCTAGGTTTGGGGTGGAAGCTTTGGGATTTGGAATAAGGGGGATAATAAATGATGTTTAGACATTGGAAGGGTTCAAGTATTTAATAAATAGAGTGAATAAAGAAATTCAAGAGAAATCCTAGGTGACAAATGGTTTTGGAAACATATGGAGGATGTGGGACCCACACTAGCTTGATTTTTCATAATACATGGTATATCTCTTTTGCAAATTCAAATTAATGGGAATGTGAACACTCTTGGGTGAGTTGGTAAGTCATAAAACATGTCATTGAGCATATTAGGTCGAATTGGGAAGGATTGGTAGCCTCCATGGAAGATAAAGAGTCAAAGTGGAAGTTTGTGGACACTTGGGCTAGATTCCCTAGCCCCTATGACACCAATGATGGAGCATCTATGACAACTATGACAAATTGCAGACCTGACCTCTGACATCTGACCACTATGACATGTCAGCCCCAAAAATAGGCTCAAGGAAGTCGAATTTGGGAGTTGGAGAAGCCAAAGAGACCCAAAATCGAATTTGGGAGAAGATGGAAGGTTGGAACTAGGAGACAAGTGGCAAATGTGGAATATTTCCTAAATGGAAATCTATTGAATCTATTGAGAGGATTTCGACCCTTAGAAGGCTAATGTTGGTTATAAAATGTAGAAATGAAGTATGAGAATGGATTTTTGATCATTTGTAGAATTTGCAATTGCATTTGTGAAGAGGGAGAGCTAGTGGATGACTAGTTTCTTGCCTTAGCCAATTTCGAGGGTGAAAGATTCCCATCCAAGTTGGCAATTGGAAAGGCAATTCAGACCTTTCATTTGGAGCTTTAATGGAGTCTTTATTTGTAGGTGTAAGATACAGGGCAGCTCATGGTTTCTGCTATTGCAACTCGCTCCTTCAACCATTTCCAGTTTTGATGGCATATTCTTGATCCTTAAGGGAGGGCGTTTTTGGTGAGCTATTGTACTCTTTGGGGGAGCTTCTAATTCCCCATTTATTTTTTAATATGAAGTAAATACTCTGTTCTTCATCTCCAGAAAGTTTCAGGTCGAAATTCCAAGTAGAAATGTATAAATCTCATTTTTAATGGAAGAACAATGCCATTTCCCCACTACCTTGTTGTGAACCAATGTATTGATGATGATTTCGAATGAATGGATGATTCTCTGATATATTTGTGATCAATATACTGCCATGGATGTCTTCTACAAGTTTCATGTACTGTACTTGATCATTTGAAGCATTTTTACTCAGTTTAGTTGTATTGGGAAGTGAAATAGTGCCATTTCCCCAAGGGTCGAATTGGGGATTTTTGCAGTTGAATGGGAGAGGGTGAGAACAGTTGTAATAAACCATTAATGGTGCATATGAGACCTTAATAACATACTTAACACATTACATACCTCTGTTCATAAATTTGAGTGGGTTTGGAGGCATTTGGGAAGCCATTTTCAGTACTTACCTCAGGGGGATTTGAACCCCAAATTACTAGTAAAATTGCATACTTGGTCCAGAATCTTAAGAGAGTTTGCAGAGGTCTTTTGGTGGCCATATTTTATCTCTGAACATCATATTCAATTCCTAATATCATTCATAAACCTTCCTTGAAGATTTGAAGGCATTTGGAGTCAATTTGAGACCTAGAGACCAATACTAGTCAAAGGGAAATCACTAGTAAAGTTACCTACATTGACCAGAATTGAAAGAGTATTTGCAGAAGTGTTTTAAAGGTACAAAGGAATCCCTAAAACACATATTTATGTTCTAATATCATTCATATACCTTCTCAGAATATTTGGGATCATTTGGGGCAAATTTGGGACCTAGAGATCGAAACTAGTCCAAGGTCGAACCAAGGAAAAAAGTGGAAAATTGCAATTTTAATAAAATTCCTAACAAGGGACATTACAGTGGTATCAGAGCATGATCTTGGCACCTGATGTGGTATAATATTCATGAGGACAATAATTCAGGTACCACCATTAGATATTGAAACCAAAAGTGCTTTTGTTGAAGAAAAAAAAAAAAGTAGGAGAAGAAGAGCAAATTTTTTGAGGAAACTATGACTAGGGATGAAAAGGGAGCCTCATATGATGGTGAGGAGCATATAAAAATTATGAAAACAATATTCGAAGATATGACCAAGCAAATTAAGGAAGGATTCGAATTGTTTTCTATCGAACTTGTGGAAAAAATTATTGATTTTAAGGAAACCAAGGGGCAAAATGCATCAGCTTGCTTGAAGGAGCAAAAGGAAGAGACATCACAAGATCATGAAGAAGATTCTATTGAAAATATGGAAGATCATTTCGAGACACCTTCTAGCTTAGACATGAACCAAAGAGCATCTACTGATGGATGCTTAAACTATGAAGGAGTACCTATTGATGGGTGCTCACACCTCTATGTTGGTGACATAGAGATCATGTTTGAAAGTGTTTCTACAAGTACAAGTGTCATTAAGCATGATAATGAAGACCTTGTAGCGGTTGAAGAAGAACCAAGATCAACTTCCCCATCACCACTTGAGCTTCATGAAGTTGGTCCAAGCAAAATTGAAGAAGATGAGGAGGTTCATTTGCAAGAGCCTCATTTTCTTGAAGGGTCCTTAAAGATGAATGAAAATAATATCCAAGAGTCCCTCAGCATTCTCCATGACACTCAAGCATTGGTGTCAAATTCTTGTTGGAGAGCTACTTCATTGGAGGAAACATCCTTCCTTGAAGACATGGAGAAGATTCAAAGAGCAATGTGCCACATCAAAGGTAATTTCATGTCTTTGCTTTTTGATAGAAACCATTTGTTTGAGCTTAATGAATTGTTACATGATGCATACTTGAAGAATAATGAGGATATTCATAAGCTCACAATTCAAAATGAGCAACTTCTTGAAAAGTTGCAAGATACTTGTTTTTCCTCCTATGTTTCAGATTGTCAAATGGTAGATTGTTTGGAGGATTCTCATGACATGGTGGATCATGAGAAATGTGAAAATTTGAATGTTCTTGATGTGTTTGAAGATGAACTTGAAGAGATCCAAACACTTGATGTGGTGGAAGAGGAATTTGAATTGCCTCTTGATGAAGGTTATGCAATTTTTAAAGAAGAGCATGATTCCTCTACATTGGAACCAAACTATGACAAAGAGTTCACACTTTTGAAGGAGCTGCATGATACTACCCATATGGATCCTTCCCATGATGAAACTTCTGCACTTTTTGATCATTTGGGTGAGTTAGTTCATTCTCCTACTTCCTACAATTCCATGTTTTGCAACATTAGTCTCAATGAAGTATGGGTGAAAGGGTTCCTTTTGATGGTGCCACATGAGGAGCATGGAACTCCTAGATTTAACTTTTATGATGACATGGTTGGAGCACATTCTTATTCACATTTGCAGCAGCATCATTTGTCACTTTATGATGATTCACATCTACATGGATGTACCTATGATATGGATTTGAGTCACTTGAAGACTCATGGTTTTTCTTGCTCAACACTGGGTTCATTTTATGTTAGAGGAACTTCATCCAACACTTGGGTGAATAGATTTATGATGGGAGAACATTTTTGTTGGCAGCCACATACTTTGTTACATCTTTATGATTCTCACATTCATGGATGTATGGGTGAGACTTCTTTGAGTCATTTGAAGTCTCCTTGTTTTTTCTGCTCATTATTTGGTTCAGATTTTAGTGGAGATTCTTCATTCACTTCTTGGATGAAAGAATACATGGTTGAATATTTTGATGCATATCACATCCTTTTGGAGCAGCATTATAGGACATGGGATCCTCACCTATGTCATTGGAGCAGATTTGATTGGTCACTTGAAGCTTGTATGCACTTGGAAAATGGTGGTCTACTTGCTTGGAGGTATAAGCACTTTCATGACTCTTTGATGAAGCATATCCTAGATGTACATTTTCATTATGTTGTTATGTACTTTGATGATATATATTTGGTACTCATGATGTTTGGAAGAATGCATACAAGAAAATGGGATCCAGGAATCCTCTTATCTAATGGTGTAGGTTGGAGAGCACTCTTAATTGTTGGGGTGCAATACAAGCAATGGGAACCTGGAATAATTTTTGTCTCATTGGTTTCATTTTTTGGGGGAAGCAAGCAGTATGGGAGATGGATTCCCCACTTAATAAAGTGATTTTAATCAGAGTAGTGCAGCAGCAAGCATGGTGGTTCCTCTCTAAAATATTCATGGAAACTCAAAGACTCAAGGTTTGGCAATTCAATGGCAACTTCAAAGAATTATACAGAAAGCAGGTTCTTCAACACCCATGTTTGAAATTGCTTGAGGACAAGCAATATTGGGAAGGGAGGATTTGTCATGTCCCAAATTTGTAATTTGGTCACAATGGCCTAATCACATTAGCCATATTCATTAGAGTTTGTAAAATTGATGTTAAGGGTCAAATAATTGCCAAGGAGGAAAATTACTAGTTTCCTAGGTTTGGGGTGGAAGCTTTGGGATTTGGAATAAGGGGGATAATAAATGATGTTTAGACATTGGAAGGGTTCAAGTATTTAATAAATAGAGTGAATAAAGAAATTCAAGAGAAATCCTAGGTGACAAATGGTTTTGGAAACATATGGAGGATGTGGGACCCACACTAGCTTGATTTTTCATAATACATGGTATATCTCTTTTGCAAATTCAAATTAATGGGAATGTGAACACTCTTGGGTGAGTTGGTAAGTCATAAAACATGTCATTGAGCATATTAGGTCGAATTGGGAAGGATTGGTAGCCTCCATGGAAGATAAAGAGTCAAAGTGGAAGTTTGTGGACACTTGGGCTAGATTCCCTAGCCCCTATGACACCAATGATGGAGCATCTATGACAACTATGACAAATTGCAGACCTGACCTCTGACATCTGACCACTATGACATGTCAGCCCCAAAAATAGGCTCAAGGAAGTCGAATTTGGGAGTTGGAGAAGCCAAAGAGACCCAAAATCGAATTTGGGAGAAGATGGAAGGTTGGAACTAGGAGACAAGTGGCAAATGTGGAATATTTCCTAAATGGAAATCTATTGAATCTATTGAGAGGATTTCGACCCTTAGAAGGCTAATGTTGGTTATAAAATGTAGAAATGAAGTATGAGAATGGATTTTTGATCATTTGTAGAATTTGCAATTGCATTTGTGAAGAGGGAGAGCTAGTGGATGACTAGTTTCTTGCCTTAGCCAATTTCGAGGGTGAAAGATTCCCATCCAAGTTGGCAATTGGAAAGGCAATTCAGACCTTTCATTTGGAGCTTTAATGGAGTCTTTATTTGCAGGTGTAAGATACAGGGCAGCTCATGGTTTCTGCTATTGCAACTCGCTCCTTCAACCATTTCCAGTTTTGATGGCATATTCTTGATCCTTAAGGGAGGGCGTTTTTGGTGAGCTATTGTACTCTTTGGGGGAGCTTCTAATTCCCCATTTATTTTTTAATATGAAGTAAATACTCTGTTCTTCATCTCCAGAAAGTTTCAGGTCGAAATTCCAAGTAGAAATGTATAAATCTCATTTTTAATGGAAGAACAATGCCATTTCCCCACTACCTTGTTGTGAACCAATGTATTGATGATGATTTCGAATGAATGGATGATTCTCTGATATATTTGTGATCAATATACTGCCATGGATGTCTTCTACAAGTTTCATATACTGTACTTGATCATTTGAAGCATTTTTACTCAGTTTAGTTGTATTGGGAAGTGAAATAGTGCCATTTCCCCAAGGGTCGAATTGGGGATTTTTGCAGTTGAATGGGAGAGGGTGAGAACAGTTGTAATAAACCATTAATGGTGCATATGAGACCTTAATAACATACTTAACACATTACATACCTCTGTTCATAAATTTGAGTGGGTTTGGAGGCATTTGGGAAGCCATTTTCAGTACTTACCTCAGGGGGATTTGAACCCCAAATTACTAGTAAAATTGCATACTTGGTCCAGAATCTTAAGAGAGTTTGCAGAGGTCTTTTGGTGGCCATATTTTATCTCTGAACATCATATTCAATTCCTAATATCATTCATAAACCTTCCTTGAAGATTTGAAGGCATTTGGAGTCAATTTGAGACCTAGAGACCAATACTAGTCAAAGGGAAATCACTAGTAAAGTTACCTACATTGACCAGAATTGAAAGAGTATTTGCAGAAGTGTTTTAAAGGTACAAAGGAATCCCTAAAACACATATTTATGTTCTAATATCATTCATATACCTTCTCAGAATATTTGGGATCATTTGGGGCAAATTTGGGACCTAGAGATCGAAACTAGTCCAAGGTCGAACCAAGGAAAAAAGTGGAAAATTGCAATTTTAATAAAATTCCTAACAAGGGACATTACAGTGGTATCAGAGCATGATCTTGGCACCTGATGTGGTATAATATTCATGAGGACAATAATTCAGGTACCACCATTAGATATTGAAACCAAAAGTGCTTTTGTTGAAGAAAAAAAAAAAAGTAGGAGAAGAAGAGCAAATTTTTTGAGGAAACTATGACTAGGGATGAAAAGGGAGCCTCATATGATGGTGAGGAGCATATAAAAATTATGAAAACAATATTCGAAGATATGACCAAGCAAATTAAGGAAGGATTCGAATTGTTTTCTATCGAACTTGTGGAAAAAATTATTGATTTTAAGGAAACCAAGGGGCAAAATGCATCAGCTTGCTTGAAGGAGCAAAAGGAAGAGACATCACAAGATCATGAAGAAGATTCTATTGAAAATATGGAAGATCATTTCGAGACACCTTCTAGCTTAGACATGAACCAAAGAGCATCTACTGATGGATGCTTAAACTATGAAGGAGTACCTATTGATGGGTGCTCACACCTCTATGTTGGTGACATAGAGATCATGTTTGAAAATGTTTCTACAAGTACAAGTGTCATTAAGCATGATAATGAAGACCTTGTAGCGGTTGAAGAAGAACCAAGATCAACTTCCCCATCACCACTTGAGCTTCATGAAGTTGGTCCAAGCAAAATTGAAGAAGATGAGGAGGTTCATTTGCAAGAGCCTCATTTTCTTGAAGGGTCCTTAAAGATGAATGAAAATAATATCCAAGAGTCCCTCAGCATTCTCCATGACACTCAAGCATTGGTGTCAAATTCTTGTTGGAGAGCTACTTCATTGGAGGAAACATCCTTCCTTGAAGACATGGAGAAGATTCAAAGAGCAATGTGCCACATCAAAGGTAATTTCATGTCTTTGCTTTTTGATAGAAACCATTTGTTTGAGCTTAATGAATTGTTACATGATGCATACTTGAAGAATAATGAGGATATTCATAAGCTCACAATTCAAAATGAGCAACTTCTTGAAAAGTTGCAAGATACTTGTTTTTCCTCCTATGTTTCAGATTGTCAAATGGTAGATTGTTTGGAGGATTCTCATGACATGGTGGATCATGAGAAATGTGAAAATTTGAATGTTCTTGATGTGTTTGAAGATGAACTTGAAGAGATCCAAACACTTGATGTGGTGGAAGAGGAATTTGAATTGCCTCTTGATGAAGGTTATGCAATTTTTAAAGAAGAGCATGATTCCTCTACATTGGAACCAAACTATGACAAAGAGTTCACACTTTTGAAGGAGCTGCATGATACTACCCATATGGATCCTTCCCATGATGAAACTTCTGCACTTTTTGATCATTTGGGTGAGTTAGTTCATTCTCCTACTTCCTACAATTCCATGTTTTGCAACATTAGTCTCAATGAAGTATGGGTGAAAGGGTTCCTTTTGATGGTGCCACATGAGGAGCATGGAACTCCTAGATTTAACTTTTATGATGACATGGTTGGAGCACATTCTTATTCACATTTGCAGCAGCATCATTTGTCACTTTATGATGATTCACATCTACATGGATGTACCTATGATATGGATTTGAGTCACTTGAAGACTCATGGTTTTTCTTGCTCAACACTGGGTTCATTTTATGTTAGAGGAACTTCATCCAACACTTGGGTGAATAGATTTATGATGGGAGAACATTTTTGTTGGCAGCCACATACTTTGTTACATCTTTATGATTCTCACATTCATGGATGTATGGGTGAGACTTCTTTGAGTCATTTGAAGTCTCCTTGTTTTTTCTGCTCATTATTTGGTTCAGATTTTAGTGGAGATTCTTCATTCACTTCTTGGATGAAAGAATACATGGTTGAATATTTTGATGCATATCACATCCTTTTGGAGCAGCATTATAGGACATGGGATCCTCACCTATGTCATTGGAGCAGATTTGATTGGTCACTTGAAGCTTGTATGCACTTGGAAAATGGTGGTCTACTTGCTTGGAGGTATAAGCACTTTCATGACTCTTTGATGAAGCATATCCTAGATGTACATTTTCATTATGTTGTTATGTACTTTGATGATATATATTTGGTACTCATGATGTTTGGAAGAATGCATACAAGAAAATGGGATCCAGGAATCCTCTTATCTAATGGTGTAGGTTGGAGAGCACTCTTAATTGTTGGGGTGCAATACAAGCAATGGGAACCTGGAATAATTTTTGTCTCATTGGTTTCATTTTTTGGGGGAAGCAAGCAGTATGGGAGATGGATTCCCCACTTAATAAAGTGATTTTAATCAGAGTAGTGCAGCAGCAAGCATGGTGGTTCCTCTCTAAAATATTCATGGAAACTCAAAGACTCAAGGTTTGGCAATTCAATGGCAACTTCAAAGAATTATACAGAAAGCAGGTTCTTCAACACCCATGTTTGAAATTGCTTGAGGACAAGCAATATTGGGAAGGGAGGATTTGTCATGTCCCAAATTTGTAATTTGGTCACAATGGCCTAATCACATTAGCCATATTCATTAGAGTTTGTAAAATTGATGTTAAGGGTCAAATAATTGCCAAGGAGGAAAATTACTAGTTTCCTAGGTTTGGGGTGGAAGCTTTGGGATTTGGAATAAGGGGGATAATAAATGATGTTTAGACATTGGAAGGGTTCAAGTATTTAATAAATAGAGTGAATAAAGAAATTCAAGAGAAATCCTAGGTGACAAATGGTTTTGGAAACATATGGAGGATGTGGGACCCACACTAGCTTGATTTTTCATAATACATGGTATATCTCTTTTGCAAATTCAAATTAATGGGAATGTGAACACTCTTGGGTGAGTTGGTAAGTCATAAAACATGTCATTGAGCATATTAGGTCGAATTGGGAAGGATTGGTAGCCTCCATGGAAGATAAAGAGTCAAAGTGGAAGTTTGTGGACACTTGGGCTAGATTCCCTAGCCCCTATGACACCAATGATGGAGCATCTATGACAACTATGACAAATTGCAGACCTGACCTCTGACATCTGACCACTATGACATGTCAGCCCCAAAAATAGGCTCAAGGAAGTCGAATTTGGGAGTTGGAGAAGCCAAAGAGACCCAAAATCGAATTTGGGAGAAGATGGAAGGTTGGAACTAGGAGACAAGTGGCAAATGTGGAATATTTCCTAAATGGAAATCTATTGAATCTATTGAGAGGATTTCGACCCTTAGAAGGCTAATGTTGGTTATAAAATGTAGAAATGAAGTATGAGAATGGATTTTTGATCATTTGTAGAATTTGCAATTGCATTTGTGAAGAGGGAGAGCTAGTGGATGACTAGTTTCTTGCCTTAGCCAATTTCGAGGGTGAAAGATTCCCATCCAAGTTGGAAATTGGAAAGGCAATTCAGACCTTTCATTTGGAGCTTTAATGGAGTCTTTATTTGCAGGTGTAAGATACAGGGCAGCTCATGGTTTCTGCTATTGCAACTCGCTCCTTCAACCATTTCCAGTTTTGATGGCATATTCTTGATCCTTAAGGGAGGGCGTTTTTGGTGAGCTATTGTACTCTTTGGGGGAGCTTCTAATTCCCCATTTATTTTTTAATATGAAGTAAATACTCTGTTCTTCATCTCCAGAAAGTTTCAGGTCGAAATTCCAAGTAGAAATGTATAAATCTCATTTTTAATGGAAGAACAATGCCATTTCCCCACTACCTTGTTGTGAACCAATGTATTGATGATGATTTCGAATGAATGGATGATTCTCTGATATATTTGTGATCAATATACTGCCATGGATGTCTTCTACAAGTTTCATGTACTGTACTTGATCATTTGAAGCATTTTTACTCAGTTTAGTTGTATTGGGAAGTGAAATAGTGCCATTTCCCCAAGGGTCGAATTGGGGATTTTTGCAGTTGAATGGGAGAGGGTGAGAACAGTTGTAATAAACCATTAATGGTGCATATGAGACCTTAATAACATACTTAACACATTACATACCTCTGTTCATAAATTTGAGTGGGTTTGGAGGCATTTGGGAAGCCATTTTCAGTACTTACCTCAGGGGGATTTGAACCCCAAATTACTAGTAAAATTGCATACTTGGTCCAGAATCTTAAGAGAGTTTGCAGAGGTATTTTGGTGGCCATATTTTATCTCTGAACATCATATTCAATTCCTAATATCATTCATAAACCTTCCTTGAAGATTTGAAGGCATTTGGAGTCAATTTGAGACCTAGAGACCAATACTAGTCAAAGGGAAATCACTAGTAAAGTTACCTACATTGACCAGAATTGAAAGAGTATTTGCAGAAGTGTTTTAAAGGTACAAAGGAATCCCTAAAACACATATTTATGTTCTAATATCATTCATATACCTTCTCAGAATATTTGGGATCATTTGGGGCAAATTTGGGACCTAGAGATCGAAACTAGTCCAAGGTCGAACCAAGGAAAAAAGTGGAAAATTGCAATTTTAATAAAATTCCTAACAAGGGACATTACAGCTTGCATTATTGTCTCCATGATTGATATGCTGTAGATATGCTGTACATGTTGTTCTCTCAGTTAAGATCCTAGATCAGATTGAAGTAAATTCTGAAAATTTAACATGGTATCAGAGCTAGCCTGAAAGAAGGCATGATATGGCATGTATGACACTTGTTGCACTTACGATGCTAGGGCTTGATATAGCAAAAACCAGTCATCGTAGCACTTTCGCTATAAATCCATTTTGGCGAATTTTTCGGATCTAAAATTGTTACAAGCCGAAGCTAAGATCTCCAGGTATCTTTTGTCCAAAGGACAACCTCTAATTCGTTGTACTTTGTGATTTATGATCTATACAATATAGGGTTTCTGCCTCTTCCAGATCTGAGTATTCAGGTGACCTTGGGAAAAAGGTCATATCTTGGGCTAGGAAGCTTCAAATGAAATTTCGTAAAAAGTGACAGGTAGTACACAGTCTGTACTATCTCAGAAAACGTTTTCAGAAGCCGAAGTTGAACTAGTGACACGTGGCACTCCGTACAAGTGCGCTCTCCTGTATTATCCCATAAACAGGTCACGTTGAAACATTTGGTATAACTCTCTCTCAGAGAGTCCAATTGAGGTCAGACCTATCAGGATGGAAAGGAAACAGGCCGAGCTATCTCAGAAAACTTTTTCAGAGGCCTAAGTTAAAACAGTGACACGTGGCACGCCGTACAAGTTCGCTCTCCTGTTTTATCCCAAAACAGGTCACGTTGCGACATTTGGCATAACTCTCTCTCAGAGAATCCAATTGAGGTCAGACCTGTCAGGATGGAAAGATAACAGTTCAGGCTATCTCAGGAAACGTTTTCAGACCCTGTGGATCAAAAATTTCGGAGTTACACCAGAAACAATCAGGTACATATTTCTGCCAAAACAGAATTATTTTTTGGTACCTTCATTCATGGCTTCCGGAATTTAGGGCTTTGAAGAAAGTTGGAATTTTTGTAATCGGAGACCACGGATGGATGCTACTCATCAAAATAGAAATTTAGAGACCAAGATCAGAATTTTTGGTTGGGCAGAAGGCCGGGCTTGATTAGACCCTAGTTCGGGACTTTGATCAGAAAAGTGGAAAATTAGGGCTTCTGTAAAAATGGGAATTTTTGAAATCTGTGACCACGGCTGGAAGCTCCTCAGAAAAATAGAATCTTAGAGCTTTGGATCAAACATTTTGATTGGGGAGAAGAGTGGGCTTCATCAAACCCCAGTTCAGGGTCACGTCCAGTGAATCCGGAAGTTTCAAAGGAAAAATTGAGGAGTGAAACTTTGCAGTCTTCAAATTTTGAATATACCAGCTTGATCAGCTCATCAAGACACATATTTCTATCCTGTCAGAAGGTTGAAATTCAAAGTTTGAATTTTTGGAGTTTCTCTAACAAACCCATATCCAGCTCCAGGTCCAGTTCTTGCAAATCAAGTGGATTGGGTTAATCCTAGAAGAAGATGGATTGATCATCTGCATGAGTGAAGAAGTTCCTGTTTCAAAGGGAGATGAGGCTAAGGCCTTACATAAGAAGATTACAAGCGATCTCAACAGGTATGACTCATCGAGGTATGTTTCGATATTTGTCCATGATTAAGTTTATGATATGTTTGTATTCATGTTATTACGGTTAGTACAATTTTGATTTTAGATTTGTCGTATCACCTTAACAAAATTATGAATGCATGATAGAAGATATTCATTGGTTAGGGTGTTGACACTTATGATTGTACTAATGCATTATGGTGTTGTATGAGGTTTATGATGTCTACTAACATGAAAGGTACACCAAGAAAGACAAATCATGTTCTGGTCCAAGAACATATGATCATGATAACATGAGGACAAAGATTCATCCATTGTCATGGATCTCATAGAAGATCCATTTACGAGGTATGTATAACTTGGTTTTGTAATAGTTAAACTATGAGATATACAGGTTACTAGCACAAGTCATTGAAGAAGAATAAGAAGACATCATGTGAGTATGTTAGACATAAATATCTAGCATGCTAATCCAGGTATGTTTTTCCTATATCAAGATAGAATCTTACCTTGTGTTAGGATCTTATAATGTTGTTGATAATGATTATTCATGAAGTCATAAGTTTGAATAATCATGATTGTATGCATATTATGTTTCTTACCATAATTGATGATATGACTAACCAGAAGAATCGTGATGGTATAGGTTTGAATAATCACAGGTTTTATGCATTTTATATCTCTTATCTTGATTGATGATTCAACTAACCTAAACAGTCATATGTTTGAGTTATTATAGGTTTAGACATGTTATGCTTCTTATGATTTGACTAACCATAAGAATCCTTGAATGCTAATGCTTATTATTTCTGTTTGAAATGATCATGACTATACATGCTTGAGATTATTGTGTTTTAATAGTATATTAATGAATGTATGATTTTATATGAGATCACAAGGATAACACATTCGTGATACTAATAAGCATGCATAGGGACCAAGGATGAATATGAGATTCAAGAACAGGTAATCCAGGAAGCAAAGATCAAGAGGGAGAACACTCCAGTAGTTTCTGCAAGGATGCAGATATTCAGAGGGAGTTGACCATCTTTCCACAACAGAAAGGTGTAGAAGAAGCTACTTCAGATTAGGACTCCAGCAGCTCCTGTAAGGAAGCAAAGACTCAGAGGGAGTCCACCCAACGAACAAACAAAGATAAGTATTTTAACTTCTTGCATATTTGTTTGTTTAAATAAAATTGTTCAATGATGTATATGCTCATGGTCTTAGACTTAGGATATGTATTGTGCATATTAGAATAATTACATTAATGAACAATATACTACTAATATGCATGGGTAAGTAGCCTATGGCACTGTACAACATTCCATTGCTACTTATCTAGAATGAAACCTCTTTGCTGACATGTTGGGAGTTGTGCACACTCTTAACAATGTTCTGGTAGAGATTGGAAGGCATCTAGAAAGTTACGGAATATGGATAAATGTTGTATTGAAGCATTGGCTAAGATAATTGCATGACTGTATGGCATATTTCTTTATGTGTAAGAATTTGTTCAGAAAACTATGAGATGTTTTCTAATCATGCAATTTAACTTGTTGTGTAGGAAAGATCGTATGCCATCTCCTACAAAAGAAGAACTACAATATTTGTTCCAGCAACAAAGATATCTATTGAAGATATTGAAGATATTGAAGTTCCCAGGATCTGGGATGAAGAAATGAAATGCCATGATCCGTCGATCATGAAGAATGATGTTTGGGATGTAATCCCAAGACATGAAGGGAAGTTTGCTATGACTTCCAAACGGAACTATCAGATCAAGCATGTTGCAGATGGCAGCATTGAGAAATATAAAAGTGATGAAATAGAAGATACACCAGATGGATTCAAGATAGATTCCTTGAATGGTGTAGTTGAAGAAGAAGTGCATGTAGAGCAACCACTTGGTTCTGAGACACATGATAGGAAATCATATATGTGCAGAACTTGGTATGGGAAGATAGATTGATTGCCGACACGCAGCGGAAGCTTACTACCGAGTTCGAGATGAAGAACTTGGGGATGATGCACTATTTTTTTTTGGCATGGAGGTGTGGCAGAGTGCAGATGGAATCTTCCTTGGACAAGGGAAGTATGCAGTAGATATCCTGAAGAGGTTCGGGATGATGGATTGCAAGGCCATGGTCACACCTATGGCATCGAATCTGAAGCTTCTATGTGATGCTTCATCTGAGCCAGTTGATGTCTCTTTGTATCGTCAGATGATTGGGTCCTTGATGTACCTGACGAACACGAGACCAAACATTTGCTTTGCTGTGAACACATTGAGCCAGTTCCTGACGGATCCGAGGAGTGTTCACCTGGTTGCTGTAAAGCATGTTCTGAGGTACCTGAAGGGTAAAGTGGATTATGGGCTCAGATATGTGGCGAATCAAAAGTTTAACCTGTAGGGTTATGTTGATTCAGATTGGGCTGGCAGTGCTGCAGACAGGAAGAGCACATCTGGGTGTTGCTTCAGTATGGGATCAGGTGTGATCTCTTGGTTTAGCAGGAAGCAGTCCTGTGTAGAACTGAGTACACTGAGGCAGAGTATGTTGTAGCCTGTTCAGCTAGTTGTGAGGCAGTATGACTACGGAAGCTACTGTCTGAGTTATTTGATCTCCCGCTGGAAGCTACTGGTATCTTCTGTGATAACCAGAGTTGTGTGAAGTTGTCCGAGAACCCAGTGTTTCATGACAGGTCGAAACACATAGAGATCAAATATCACTATATCAGGGATATGGTGCAGAGAGGAGCTGTGAAGCTCCTATATGTTGCGACGGACGAGCAGATTGCAGATGTGCTGACGAAGCCACTAGCCATGGTGAAGTTCGAGTACTTCAGAGAGAGGCTTGGCGTTCTTCAGATCAAGGACACTTCGAGGAAGAAGTGATGGACACATTTGCTGAAGCCATTCCAAGCATGTTGGAAGGAGGATCCTTCACATGGCTGTGGATGTAAGCGCTGGATGATGAGCATCAGGATGATGTTCTGGTTTCTGCTGGATATGATCAGTTGGATCATTTTATGTATGTATGTACGCATCATGTGGATGCTGGATATGATCAGTTGGATCATTTTATGTATGTATGTACTCATCATGTGGATGCTGGATATGATCAGTTGGATCATTTTATGTATGTATGTACGCATCATGTGGATGCTGGATATGATCAGTTGGATAATTTTATGTATGTATGTATGCATCATGTTGGATGCTTGGACCATGTATCTGTATATGTATCAGGTGGATACATTGTATGATCAGGTGGATCATGTATGGTGATATGTATCATGTATTTGTATTTGTATCAGGTGGATACATTGATGATCAGGAGGATCATGTATGATGATATGTATCAGGTAGATACTTGGTATGCATCAGGTAGATGCATTGATGATCAGGAGGATCATGTATGATGATATGTATCATGTATTTGTATCAGGTGGATACATTGATGATCAGGAGGATCATGTATGATACTTGGTATGCATCAGGAAGATGCATTGATGATCAGGTGGATCATGCAGTAGGATGTTGCAGTGATGATCAGGATGATCATAGATTACGAGCTTCAGGATGTTGCTCCAGATGACATGCAGCAGGATGTTGCAGTGATGATCAGGATGATCATAGATGACGAGCTTCAGGATGTTGCTCCAGATGACATGCAGCAGGACGTTGCAGTGATGATGATCAGGATGATCATGTATACATCAGGATGATGTATGGTGAGTATCAGGTTGATACTCTGTGGCCGTGGATCAGGTTGTGCAGATGAGCATGTAATTCGGTGCCCTGGGAGATTTGCAGATGGTCTTTCGAGGTTTTGCCTATGGCATGTAATTCGGTGCCCTGGGACATCTGGCAAATGCTCTTTCGAGGTTTTGCTCTGGGAGGACATGTAATTCGGTGCCCTGGGAGATCTGCAGATAGTCTTTCGAGGTTTTGCCTATGGCATGTAATTCGGTTCCCTGGGATATCTAGCAGATGCTCTTTCGAGGTTTTGTCCTATGGCATGTAATTCGGTGCCCTGGGAGATCTGCAGATAGTCTTTCGAGGTTTTGCCTATGGCATGTAATTCGGTTCCCTGGGATATCTGGCAGATGCTCTTGCGAGGTTTTGCCATGACCACATGTAATTCGGTGCCCTGGGAGATCTGCAGATAGTCTTTCAAGGTTTTGCCTATGGCATGTAATTCGGTTCCCTGGGATATCTGGCAGATGCTCTTGCGAGGTTTTGTGGTGAGGTCACATGTAATTCGGTGCCCTGGGAGATCCTATAGGTAGAGCTGTGTGCTCGTAACAGCCTGGGATGCTCTTTCGAGGTTTTGTGATGCACGTAAAAGTCCTAAGGATTCCACAGTATGGCCAGTGATGATGAAGACCTGCAGGTGGTGGGCCTACATCCAGTATGAAAAAGGACTGGATCTGTAGAACTTCCTATGACAAGTAGAGACAGAGATTGGACGAGATAGCAACAGCAGTGACGATGACGATGACGATTATCTAGTGACGATGATCCAGAGAAGATGACTTGTGCTAGAAGAACTGTGCTGAGAAATACCTTCCTAGTTAAGAGGGAGTGTTGATGTATATGTAACTTCGGAATGTATTTCACATATATGTATATTGTATTCCTATAGAGATGTTATTATTCCTCTATACGGAAGTGTCGTTATTTATATTGTAAGTGTCGTAACTTATACTTGATGGGTTATTAGACCACCTTGTTGGGGTCGGCCCTGTATAAGTCATGTGGGTCAAGGGGTTATTAGACCACCCTATTGGGGGTCAGCCATGTGGGTCGAAGGGTTATTAGACCACCCTATTGGGGGTCGGCCCAGTCAGCATTATATTATGTGGTTAAGTTCGAGCCTACATGAGTTAGGTAAAAAGGCAAGTCAAGTCAAGTATAAATAGAGTGCGGGAGGCACTCTATTTACTCACTCACTTCTCACACATGCACTCAAGGAGGAGAGGTGCACTTATGGAGGAGGAGGATCTGCTGCTAGGTTATGTCTATCTCTCTTGGTTGGTTGTATCATTGCTCTATCTATCTCTGAGGAAGTTATTGGGGTTTTTCACCTTTATGGTTTTCCCCAAGTAAATCTTTGTGTCTCTTGTGTGCTTGCATTATTGTCTCCATGATTGATATGCTGTAGATATGCTGTACATGTTGTTCTCTCAGTTAAGATCCTAGATCAGATTGAAGTAAATTCTGAAAATTTAACACATTTAGTTTTGTAGACCAGTCCCTGCTTAAGATCAAACCATAAGCTTCAGGAATATCAATACCATAATATCAATAAACTAAAACACTCTAGGATCATTTGGCAATCTAATAAGCACATCTTTCATTTCCCCAATGACTTTAACAACAATTCTATCTAATTGTATGATCTGAGCTGGGGATGGGATTGGTTGTCCATTAATCCTTTTGTTAATTGACAGTGGCATGACATTTGAAGAAGCTCTGGAATCTACCAAACAGTTATGCACATTGTGATTGAATATTTCAAAATTTAAAAGGAAAAACAATTTTTGGGATTTAGATTTCTCGCCAATACTAGCTTCGTTTATTTCAGGATCCTCCCGAGTATTTGCTAATGGAGTGCTAGATTGGGGTTCAAGAGCTTGTAACAGCTTCTTTCGTTGTTGAGGCAAACTACACATGTCAAATATGGAGACATTTGCTTTTACTTTTTTTATATCTTCAATTATGTCATATCCCATGTCACATTCCTTTAAAAATTTTGGTTGATTGTCTTCCTTGTTCACAGTAGCTTTTGGTTGATGAGTTGTTGTCTCTATATTTGGCTCCTTGGTAGGCGTTGGAATTGCCTTGGGCTTAGGTGGAATAATCGTGATGTGCCTCTTTGGTATTTCTTTGGAGACTTTAAGCTTGGGCATAGTCGAGTTTGGAATCGGTTCAACGATTGGACCTTTACTGCGAGTATTAATATTCACAGCTAAGACTTGGCTTTCTTCGGGATCATCTTCAATTAACTCAGTTAAAGGCACCCAGTCCCATAACACCATAGTAGTGTCTAGAGTGGGTTCCTCCAATTCGAGAGTCTGTTCTTCTGGAGGATTGTCTTGATCTGGAATTTGTGAGTCCACAATTTGGTTCATTACCAAGCTTATTGAATTGATCCATTGCGGACAACTTTTTTCAGAGTGTGGTTCTTGATGAAAAGTGCATAAATGTTCCATCCCTACTTCATTCAAATTTAAAATAGGAGAGTTGTTTATAGGTGGATGAGCCTGATCATTTTCTTCTCTCTTCTTGTAGAAAGGTTTAAAAGGATTCCTAGATGTGCTAACTATATTATCCTTTTCAAGATCTACAATTTTATTAGACAATTTTTGCATCATTTTAACCACGTTTTCCATATCTGCTGATGGTTCTTCTTTATTCCTAGTGGGAAACAGGATTTTCTTAGTGGTTGCTAGTTTTGTTTCTGCATCAAGAGCATGCTTAGCAATACTGTCTGCTTCTTCCTCTACCTTCCTAGATTCTTCAAAGTTTTCTACTAAGGTAGTTTTCTTAGTTCTTTTGACAAACATTGGTATGGGAGGATCAAACGCGGTTGTATAATATTCTACTAAAGTTTCCTCTGCGGGATTAGTTGCTTCACTAAAATTATTTAACAGTGTAGTGAATCTTTGGTTAAATTCTTGAACCTTTTCTTTCTTTTCCATTCTCATGGACAACAACTCTTTCATGAGTGTAGCCACAGTTTTCTGATTTCCATATTTTTTCAAAAAACATTTTTCAAATTCTTCCCAATTGGATATCGAACTAGCTTGTAAACTAAAGTACCAGGAAGACACCTTGGGCTCGAAAGTATAGGTAAATAGTCTACAGACTACATCTTCATGTTTCACATTCAAAAGGCTCAGAGCTAAATAAAATATTTTAAGGTGATCTTCAACAGAGATACCTTTCCTAGGATCATACTTACGCAAAACTTTCTCAGGATTCTTAGGCAGATTGTGAAAAGTTCCAGCCAGATTTAATGCTCCTCTTGCTCTCCATGCAGGTACAACCATGTTTCCATGTGAAGTATGAGGTGGAGAATCATGTGGAGTGAAAGGTTCTTCAAGATCCTCAGGATCTTCAAGTTCAATTTCTCCAAGAGGCTTTGTAATTTATTCCAAAGATAAATCTACTAACTCTTCAAAGTTCTGAACAAGAACTGAATCACGTGTATATTGCCTTTCTTTTCTAGGAGCTCTTCTTCTAGGGAGGAAAGGAATTGCGTTTAAACCACCGAGCTATTTAACATAAGCATGGGTATGTTTCCTTAAGTCTTCTACTTCATCAAAAGTTATAGTGTACAACATTTCCTGCTGTTCAGATTCAAAATTGGGATTTTCTTGATTTATTACTTCAAGATTGTCTGGTATTATTGTTTCAAGCGAGTTTCCAGTAAGATCTCCTTTACAGGAAGAATATCCTCTTCTAGCCATGCAATGGTGACCCTCTTTCTAGCGCCAAAAACTGTTGATGCCTCGAAAATCGTAGCATCAATCAGCAAGGGATTCTCCCCGGTAAACAAGCCCAATTAGATCGTTCACCGTTTGGTGTAGGGAATCCGTCAGGTTAACGGTTCCGACTACTGTAAGATTTAAAGATTCTTGTTCTTTGCACCGATTGCAGCCCGATCCACCGTTTATGTATTTTATTTTAAAGATGATATGCAAGTGCCCTAAGCTAAATCCAGGTAACTAATCTAAATTGATCTAGGACTGTATAAGCAAATTTAATCTATCCTTGCAAGGAGCAAACTGTAAAGATGAGTAATAAACTGAAAGAAACATCTAAAGATCAGACATATAGTTGTTTAATCATAAAGATGGAGCTCCAGCGGAAGATAAAAGATATTAAAGATAGCTTTAATTCAGTTAATACTTACCAGTACTCATTTGAGATAAACATCTTTGCACAGAAAATAGGAGAACATTCATCACATAGAAGTAATTCATGACAGTAAAGAAAGATCTCACAGTAATGTATAGATGATACAGGAGTAATCCAACAAACATTTGACACATCCTTCAGTAAAAAATGCAGTCTCCCCGGCTTTCATTAGGCAAATTCGAATTTCATATACAGGCAGCAAAATAGTTTACGTACAAGACATAAAATGTCTTTCACATGCCAAAATTCCCTTCTACCATTCTCTAAACATCTATATATAGCTTTACAAAATGCCTCTAGGGATGCCACCTATCCTTTCTCCCTAAATATTTTAATTTTCTTTTAAATATTTTACAAAAATGAGTAATTCGTAGCATCCTTTATATAAAAGACAAAACAGAGACAGTTGTCTCTTTGACTTCATGACTTGACAAAAGAAAAGGAAATTTTCAGCGCATTGTGGTTGCCAAGCTAGCTCTCAGGTAACGCTTCTATTTCAGGTGGAGCCTCAGTCCCAGATGGTTCCCCTTCTTCGACTAATGTCTTTGCTGTTGCCTTCTTATCTTCTTCTGCTATGTAACTGAACCAAATGCCTATGTCTCTTATAACAACATTGGTAGGAGCAGGGAATAGGATTTTCTTGGAAGTTATATGTTTGTCCAGATCTGCTCCAACGTCTTGTATTTCTGCCACTGCAATCTAGAGAGCCTCTTGGATCAGGTGGGCGTGAATGGCAGGTTGCATGATACACTGATGAAGATCGTTTGTCGTTAGCACATCTATCCTTCTCACATACTCCATCTGGATGCTTAGTTCACCTTTAAACTCAGCAAGGCATTTCTCTTTGCTTGGGAAATCTTCAAGAGTCTGGGGAAATCTAACTTGCATCTCATATGAACTTCATACATCTTTTGATAGAGGCTGCTACACTTTCCCATCGTTACCCAGATCACAGCGATCAATTTTGCACCGCAGTTCTTACAGAACTCCATAAATCTTATGTCCTCTCTAAACTCAACTACAGATTTGAAAGGGAGATGCTTGGGGAAATCCCCTTTCCCTTCTCTCCACTCCATCTATCTTACCATGTCCACTTTTACCCGTGTGTACTTATTCTTGAGCCTAATAGCTTCGGAATTAACTTCCCTCATTCTTTCCATCATGGCTTTTAGCCTGCAAATCTCTTCAGTAGGCAGTTCTTGTGCCTCATGCATTTGCTTTAGTATATCACAGGACTTCTCATGAAAGGGAGTCATGTCCATTGCTTTGTTGTTTGCTTGTTCTAGCTGCTTAGCCATCAACACCTTCTCTTCTTTTAATTGAATTACTTTGGCTTCGAAATCATTATTTGCTGCTTCAACTATCAACATTTGGACTACCAAGTGTTCCTTTTCCTCCTCCAGGTGTTGATACTTATCTGTCAATTCCTTTTGATCTGACAAAAGGCGATTATATTTCTTTATCACAAGGTCCCTATAGTACTGCTCGTTAGCTACGGTGTGCTGCAGCATATGAGCCCTTTTCTTGGTTGATTCAAACTCCTTAACCATTTAGATTATGTTGTCTTCGCTTGCTTTTGCTACTGCTACAGTAACAGATTCCATAGCCACAGGAGCCTTGTTCATGTTTTGCATGACAATAGTCTCTCACTGGGTGATGATGTCTGGGTGAAAAGGTCTCTTCAACCTTGTCTCTGACTTTAGCACATTGGACTTCCTTTTCTTATTATACACAAATTTATCCCACTGAGACACAGTATGATCTTTAGATGGGTTGAAAGGGATCAGTGGAAGGTTCTCTATAGGGATATGCTCTTCTGCGGGCAGGGTCTGAACCATCTGGGATGAGTCTATCTCAATATCCTGCGTGTTAGAGCCTCCAAATTGTGCATCTTCATTGGATTTATTTTCCTCCTCGGCTTTAAGTCATCTTTATTCTTCTTCGGCCCTTAGCGGGTTCTCGATCACCTCCCTTTCTTCCTGTTCTTTAGCAACTTCTTGCACTCTTATCTTCTCTATCTTTTCATCTTGGAGCCTTTGGGATTACTCTTCTTGCAGTATAAGAGCTTCTTCATGCTGAAGCCTAATAGTTTCTTCTTCTCTAAGCTTAAGAGCTTCTTCTTGATCCTTATGCATCTTATCAGAAGCTTCCTTTTGGAACCTTTCAACTTCCTCTTTAAGCCTTTGTTCTTCATTGGTCAAAACTTCGGCTGCTTCCTTTTCTATCCGCAGCTTGGCCCCTTGAGTGTCAAGGGTAGTGGTAGAGCTAGAACTAGCACCAATTTTGAGGTTACGACAAATTTGAAGTCTGGTCATGTTACTGATTCCTCTATAAACCTCCTCATCTTCAGCATAGTAATGAACATAATCAAAGCTAGGATGGATTTTTCTGCAATGTTCTGCAGCCTTGTTCTGCCTATCATTTCTATGGAAGGCCATTTCCCCAAAGTGAAATCCTTTTAACTCCTAGATGAAATCTTCAACAGATGCAACCTTTGAGAACTTATAGGCTCCAAAATAGAAAGGAAAAGGATGAAAAGAAGCATTTTTTGCTCTATTCAAGGATTCGCCAACTCCATCTAGGAAAACTTGCCGGACTACCTCCTTTAGGACTATGTAATCAGTAGCATACATGGGCAAGATATATGGTTGTTTGGAGCCTCCATACATTCTTATATAAGTACCTTCCTCTTAAAATTAGAAGTCACCGTAGTTCTCCATAATTTCCATGGAATTCTCCGATAAGCAATTGGGCTCTTCATTAAACATTAGCTCATACAAAGGTATGATGAATTCTTCATAGATGAGCTTGTAGTGCATCTTGTAATTCTAGACCCAAACCATTTTATAAGCACTGTACCTTGGGGTGTTGGCCTGATCCTAAACGAAACCTAACTTTGGAAAAGGAAGCTTTGACAGAATACAGTCTATGAGATAGGAGGCCATGTAAAATTCTAACTTCTTCAGGGCCAGTCCTTCTTTGGCCGCGGATATGGCGAACGCAAGACTGTCCAAGAGGATAGTTTCCTAATTAAAGACTGTTCCCTTTAATGCAACGTAATGAATTATGGGAGCCCATTGTATCTTGTAAATGGTTCCGTCAACTATGCCAAAAATTCTGCTTAACATAAGGGCGATCATCCGGAAAGGGGGTCTCAAGTTTTGGAACTCATATTCATCACTGTCCCTTTTCCTTAGCTGCTTTCCTGTAATTAACAGCCTCTTAGCCATTTCAAAATTGTCTGTTTGGAGTTGCCCCAACCATTCGTCGTTCAATGGTTGCTGAGGACGCGTTAACTTGTAATCTGCTGCAATGTAGGATGGGTGAAATGAGGCAAAAGCCTCTCCGTTGCTATCGGATAACACTCTTGATTCAAGGTCTACATGCTCCAGGATCCATCTGATCACTTCTGAGCAAGGAAAGAGCTCAGGACGTGTGGAAGCTTTAGATATACTAGAGCTTCTGATGTTTTGGTAGATATGCTCGTCTTCCAAGAGAGCTCCGGGGATATCTTGGTCTCTTAACATGCGGTATACGTCTCCCCACTTGACTTCAGGACGAACGCCGATGATAGACTTGGTATCCTCGAACAAAGTTTCAACTCTTGGTTCCTATAATTCTGGCTCGGTCATCTTAGCCTTCTTTTTGCTACCCTTCAGCATTGTGGCTTAAACCTATCCAACGACCATGCATGATCAAACATAAGATTGCAAAATATTACACATAAAAACATGGCTCAATATTATTTCATAGATATAACAGATATAAAAAAAACAGAATTAAGATTCTACTAGAAACAAACATCATTCTCCTCCTTAGGATGATAAGCCGGGTTGGGGAGAAGGATAGTGGTTTTAGAATGAGACGTGGCTTGATACTTCCTTAACGCGAAAAGAATGAGTGAGGTGACAGGTAAATGCTAGTCGAGGGATTGAGTCACTACAAGTTTAAGGGACTTAGGAGTGGTTTGCAAGTGCCGATGGCTATAAGCTTTATGCTTGAGAATGGCCAAAACAACAAAACGAAACGACTACGGGCCATGAAACCGGTGTGGTGATAGCAATGCCTAGATTGACTTGATAGTAATAGCTAAAAAAAATACAAAGGAGATGATAGAGTCCACCTACCTGGCAGAGAGCGGTTGGTACGGATGGAGGTGACTGTGCTGCAACGGGCCAAGCTGGTGTGGCTTAACGCACTCCTCAAATGGGGTTCTCAAATGCACGAAAATTCTACCAATCAAAACACTAAGACCGCCTAAACCCTATATATAACGGTTGGCACGTGCAGGCATTCAATTGGGTTGGTGGGGTTTTAAAGCGAGTACGGAAGGGTCTTTTCAGCACATTTGGCGTTAAATGTGACCGCCAAAAATGGAAGGAAATGGCGAGTTCGCCCGACAGTTTGCGGCGACAACTTGCTAGTTTCAAGCGACGTTGCGGATGAAAATATTGAGTCTGGCCGCCCGTTGCGGCGAGACTTCACAAGTTGATCCGATGGTTTACAGCTTTGGGCCTTAGTAAAATACGTGCACCCATTGCGGTGAGACTATGGAAGTTGTTCCGGTGTTGCGGCGGAACTTGGCGAGTTCACCCGACATTGCGGCGGAACTTGCTGAGTTCGCCTGAAAAAAAATGGTTTCGTGCCTTAGCATAAAGAAAGATTCGCCTGTTGCGGAAAGACTTTGTGAGTCATCCGCCATTGCGGCAAGACTCGCCGAGTTCATTCATCGTTCGAGTGAACTTGGTGAGTTTGTCCGAAACGCGTGAGCTCGAAAACTTAATGAAAAAAATGGGGCGCCCGTTGTGGAGAAACTTCATGAGTCCTTCCGCCGTTGCGGTGGGACTTGTTGAGTTTGTCCGCCGTTGTGGGTGAAAAGATGGAGTTTGGCTGCTATGTCGGATGGAAAAGTTGAGTTTGACTTAGAAGAAAAAGATAAACAAACTCAAAAAACTTACTCCTATGGAATAAACTAAGTACAAAAAACCTTCTAGGGAATGTTTTAGCTCCTAAGTAAACTTTTCTAAAAAAGTAAGAAGGAGGGTCCCCAATATTTACAAAAATTTTGGGGGGATGTTGCAACAACAACACATGCCTATGCAGTCTATAAGTCGGTAAAACACTATAGACCCTATCTTTTGAAATCTCAGACTAAGGTTATTGTCGCTTATGCAACCATCAAGAATGTTCTGATCCAAAAGGAGCTGGGTGAAAAACGCGCTCACTGGATGACATCTCTTCAGGAGTACGACCTAGAGATCAGACCTCCTAAAATTGTAAAAGGCCAAGGTTTGTGCTTACTTACTACTTAGTCCAACGACCCTGTACAACAACAACTCGAGTGGGATCAAGAAGAAAGTACATCAGAAATTTCTATAAATATTATTTCTTCACCAACATTCGAACAGTATGATGACATCAAGTTTTTTCTAACACATGGGTTTTCTCCCGAAACCCTTGATTTTGAAAAGCAAAGGGCTTTAAGACTAAAGGATGCACCATATCAGTTTATTGATGGTGTACTTTTTAGGAAAAACTACGATGGTGTGTTTCTTAGATGTTTGGAGAAAATTGAAACTGACAACATTTTGTTGGAATTTCATGCAGGACCTGGAGGAGGACACTTCTCAGGGGAAACTACTGTCCACAAGATCCTGAGAGCAAGATATTACTGGCCAACTTTATTCAGAGATGCATATGCTTGTGCCAGGAAATGTGAAGCATGTGAAAAATGTGCTGGAAAAGTCAAGAAGCCTGCATTTCCCCTTCAGCCAGTCACTATCTAGTTTCCATTTCAACAATGGGGCATGTATTTCATTGGTCTTATTACCCCTGCCTCCTCCTTGCAACATATATACATCCTAATGACCACAGAATAATTAACCAGGTGGGTAGAAGAAATTCCTCTTAGGTTTTCCAACACAAATTCAGTGATATCCTTTCTTGAGAGTCATATAGTCACTAGGTTAGGGGCACCCGAGTTTTTGGTTTTTGACAATGCTTCCTATTTCTCCTTTATCGACCTTACCCAGTATGCCCTTGAAAAATGGATCAAACTTAAATATTCTACCAACTATTATCCACAAGGAAATGGACTGGCTGGGTCTTCCAATAAAAAGCTAACTAACATATTAAAGAAGACTGCAGCCACCCATCATAATAATTGGCACACCCAACTTTATAATTCTCTTTGGGTAGACCGTGTCACCCCAAAAGCCACCATTGGAAATTCCCCTTATTGTTTGGTTTACGGTAAGGATTCCATCTTAGCATCTAATCTTATGATTCCTTCATTACAATTAGCTCACTCAATACAAGAGGATGATTCTTCCCCCCTTCAACAAAGAATTGACACATTGCTTAATTTGGAAGAGGATAGGGAGAAATCTAAGAATAAGCTATATCAACACCAACAACTAGTAAAGAGATGGTTTGATGAGAAGTCCTCAACTGATAGGGATTTCACAGTGGGAGATTTGGTTTTAAAATGGGATAAACAACATAGAGATAAGAATGACTATACCAAATTTCAACGCTTATGGATAGGACCATTCATTATTACAGAAAAGCTTGGTCCTAGTACTGTTCGGTTACAAACACTGGAAGGTGTCTCTGAAACCTATCCAGTTAATGTTCAGCTGCTCAAGAAGTATTTGTTTAGAGGAGCATTTGGCTTATCTGTACATAAGTGTGGTTTGTTTTTCTTTTCTTTCTCTGCTTTGTTTATTTTTCTTTTCAAATTTTGGTTTTCTTTTGAATCATAATAATGTCAACACACTTGGAAAAGGCTACTGATCAATGTATCCTAGATCGATCCAGTCTGAAGTTTTGGGGTGGCCATGTCAGATTTACTTTACTCAGTCTATATCTGAAAATGTCTTTTCATGAAATGTAACAGCCAATCTTTTGCAGAGCTTTAATTGATACTTTCCCACCTTAATCACCATATTTATAGATGTTTCATTTTGTTAATTGAAGTTATAGAGGTGATTAGGTTCTTCTTACCTTATGTTCCATTAGTGATTGGCAACAAATATTTATAGCCTGGTCAACCTTTATCTGTTCTGGATCCCATCATGATCACCTTGAAATTAAATGCATTTTAATAATTGTAAATTGCAATATGGGGGGTATTATCACAAGCCAACCCATTACGTTCATAGGTGCTTAGTGGAATGACATCTCCACATCTGGTTACCAATCTAGGGAGGTGACTTTCAGATGCTACTAGAAGGTGGAAGATCCTATCACAGGTCGGTCCATTCATGATCCATAAGCATCAGTGAGTAACATTGCTATAATATGGTCACCAAGCCATGGTAGTGTCTTGTAATTTACACTTCAATCAATTTTGTTTCTCTTTCATTAGACAGCTTGTTGAATTCAAGGATAGGGGGGTCTTATTACAAGCCACCTCGACCATGATCATGAAATTTATTTTGGACTAGAATTATTGCCATATGGTCACCAAGCCATGATAATTGATTTTAGTGTTAGAAGCTAAAAGATAGTGAGTCTCCTTACAAAGCTAGCTTGTTAAGTTTCCAGATGAGGTTTGTGAGTGGCATCGCCAAAATCCGATCACCAAGTCAGGGCAATGGCCTTGTTTCAACAAAGTCTTATTTGCACATTAGTTTAAAAAAAAACTTGTGTATATATATAAATATTTTGAGTAATGCAACAGTAAATACAATAAATAAATGGTTAATAATTCAAGGTGACTCATGATTTGGTGATCTGGAATAGCTGTGAGTTTGTTCTAAGGTTTATCACAAACTGCCCTCTCATGTTTGCATAATGGTTTAAGGATTACCTCTTTACTTCTAGGTTGCCTTTTTCAAATAGACATCATCATTAATTGTTTTTGGATGGGAACATATCAATCATATGGATTTAAATCTGTTGTTTGGTTGTGTTTTTGTGACTTTTTTTTTTAAATTGCAGGCTGAAACATATTTTATGCTGGGATATTTCTCCCTCATAACTGAGGATTAAGTTCATAGAGATAACTGCTTCTCCCAACCAGTCGCCATTTGTTGTAGGCACAACAGATCCCATTTTCATCAATTAAAATGGGAGCCCCACTACCATTTTTGAAGGTAATTTGGAATTCCTTTTACTCATTTTTGGGATATTTTTTATTGTTGTATTTGTCTTTTCTTATTCCCATGCTTTGAATTGAATAAAATTTGCCAAAAAAATATTTCCTTAGTGCATTTTGAAAATTGCGGAAAACTTGTTTTTTTTTTTAAATTACATCCTTTCCGCAACCTTTGATCTGCAATTCGCAATGCGTATTGCGGAAGTCATAAATTTTCGGAAAATAATTTTTTATTTTCCGCAATCTACAACCCGCAAATGCAGATTGCGGATGTCGGGAAACCTTATTCAATAAAAAACTTTTGCTTCTGCAACCCGCAACCTGCATTGCGGAAGCCATTTAAGTTCAATAAAATAGAATTTTCTTTTCCGTAACCCGCAACCCGCAAATTGCGGAAAACACTTTGTCATTGTGAATAAACATTTTTCGTTTCTGCAACCCACAACCTGCATTGCAGATTGCTGAAATCAGAAACCTCAATAAGCGAAAGCGAGATGTAAATCTGCAACTCGCAATCCACTTTTCCATTTGCAGATTGCGGAAACACAAAAACACTTAAAAATTCAAACTTGCACATCCGCAATCCGCAACCCGCATTGTGGATTGCGGATTGCGGAAACCAAAATCAAAATTACAAAATTTGTTTCCACATCTCCTTTTTAGCTTTACATCTTTTAATATTAGCCATTGATTTCCTTTGAATTCTACGATCTAGATTTATTTCACCGTTGCTTAAATATTCCAAATTTCTATCATTCTTCTACCATTTTCGAATTTGCAAATTCCACATAGGCGAAGAATTTACTGCGGATTTCTTACCAGTTCTCCCAATTTACATTTGTCTTCAGCTTAGGTTGGTTTCTGACACCTTTTATATGGTTTTTCTGATAATTTAAGGTTCAAATAATTCATATTAATCGTTTTTTGCTTATTTATTAGATTTCTTCAAACTTTCCCCAAACATGTCTAGAATTACCTGTTCGAAAACTGCCTTAAGGGAACTCAAAAACAAAGACCCAAACAATGGAATTATTTCTGATACGAGGGGCAGAGTGTCTGAAACTCTTCACCTGGATTGGTCCTGTATATATTCCATCTTTGACAATGATGAACTTTCAGAAATACAACAAAACTAGTCCTTTTACAAGAAAATTAGCCACTCCCAATTACATGTCGTTGCGGCCAAGCTGGCCCTTATGCCTTATACCGATGCCATTAAATGTATTATAGATCATGCTAGCCCTCATGACCGTTCTTTCAATGACAAGTCTGGGGCACAATTAACTTCCTTCTGACCTAAAGCCTTTGTTAGGGCTTATTCCCTGAGACATCCCGACCAGTTGCTCAATGCCAAATTCCTGGACACCGCCGGAACCCAATTCAACTTTTATGAGATGCTTAAGTCTTGGATGAATAGTCCGATAAGATTCACAACCAAGGCTGATAAATCTTACTCTACCTCCTGATTCAAAGATCCGTTCTCTTTACTGGAAGCCATTCTTTGCAGATTGTATGGGTTACCGGATTGTTCTGTATTCAAGGCTGAATGGGAACCCCTTTCTCATCATGTACTCACTACAGGGGAGTCCTTTAATTGGGCTCAAATCCTATCAGTGGAGATTAAGTCAGCTATTGAGAAATACCAGAAGACTCCTGCCTCCAGAAAGTGTCCATTATTTTATTCAGCATACATCATGGATATCTTCTATTCTACTTTTTAGTTTCCTTCCATGGGATGGAACTGGACCTTGTCCGCACCTCCTGTGCATATCTACTGCTCTGCATTATGGGAAGGAAATTTCATGCCTATGATATATGATATTTTTTATCATTTTATTGGTACAATTCATTTGATGATTTTTAAGGAGAATGCTCTCACTTTGTCCGAATATGCTAAGGCACTAGTCTCTACCATGGGGGACTGGTACATAGGAGAGTACTTTTCTTATGTCAGAATTTGGGGTGGCAATACTGCACATCTTTTACCCAGAATTGTGCCAGATAGACTGTTGTTGGAAGAGATTTCTTTTCAGACTGTCACTGATGGTGTATTTCCCAAACTCATAGGAGCTAAAAGAAGAGGGTCACCCAAGTTCCCACTTCATCTTGGGCCTTTGACAATTCAGAATTCAACTCATGTTGGGATACTTGGAAAGAAAATTGTTGCTCTTAAGCTTGGGAAAGATCCAAATAGGATGCATGATCCCAAGGCATTTCCGGTTAATCATTTTTCACAGGAGAACATGAAGAATGAATATGCCCACCAGACTGAACCAAATGATTCTATCTACCAGGGTGCTGAATCTTTTGCTGAAGCCATGAATATACTTGCTTCTAAGGAAGAGAAAAGTTTCATCTTTCAGTATTAGCAAGAGCTCAAGAGTAAGGTCTTGAAGTACAGAAAAATGGAATTTTCACTTGATGATAAAGTTCAGAAAGATAGTGCAGAAAAAGAAGCCCAAAAAGCAAAGGCTCCATTGATACTGACCTACCATGCTGATGACAAGGGAAAATCCCTTGTTGATGACACATCGCAGCCCAAGGCTTTGGCAAATCTGAATGCTCTGATTCAATCAGCTGTTGAGATGAAAAAAGAATTGGCAACACTAACTTCGATTGTGGAAACTCAAACTGTTGCTGCAGTCGCTCCACCAAAGAAGCAAAAGGTTGAAAATCCTATGCCCAAGGTAACCAAGCTTAACATAGAAGAAAGTGATTAGGATGAGGAAACTCTTCCCTCTAAATTTTCATGCTCTGTTTCCTTTTTTGACACTTTCCCTGAAATTATTTATGTCACTTCAACTTATTCTAACCCCTTGGAAGACATGAATGTTGATACCTCTGTTCCTGACCTTCATATACTAGAGGTTACCATTGCCGTAGTTGCAACATCCCCTACATCATTAGATATCCCAATCATTTCATCTTCCCTCTCGTTCTTTGATATCATAACTCCTATACTCACAACAATTGAACCACTGCTAACCCCTGTGGTGACTTCAAAAGAGCCAGTTATGATCCCAATTTTTGTTTCACTTACATAGGATGTTGAAACCCAACTTCCCACCATATCTGTAGAGTCACTTGTCATTCCAATCTCTGTTTCACTTCCAGAACCACCTGTCACTCCAATATCTATTGCACTCCTAGAGGTCATGTCTCCACCTTCCACTTCCTTTTCCTTACCATCAGTTTCCAACACCATTTCACCCTCCATCTCCACCACCCAAATAAACATCCCAATCCCAACTTCTGTTGTTTCCTAGACTCCACCTTTAGTTTCAACTTCTGGTATATCAACATCAACAGTGGACATATTGGCAGACTTTGGGGAGGATGCTGTAGTTTCTTTGGGAGAATACTTCTACAACAAATCTGAGAAGGCTGTGGTGAAAAGAGGAGCTAAGAGACAAAGAGGTGGGACCGTTATGCAAGGCGCTGTTCCCAACTAGGTTGTATGGCAGAAAACATCTACCGATGCCCAACAAGAAGCACTGGAAACTACATCAGCAATGGGAGCCTTTGCAGGGGCTAATTATGATTCAGTCACCACATTAAATCAAGAAATTGAGGCTAGGAAATAAGAATTGAAGAAGCTCAAGCAGGAGCAGTCTGAAGCGAAGGAACAACATGAATCTCAACTTCAAGAGTTGAGAAATGAGCATGATAGTCAGTTGAGAGACCTGTAGGCACAAAATGAATCTCTCCAGCAACAACTACAACAAGCACAGCTGCTGAACATTCGCTATGCTGAGAAGATCATATTACTTGAGCAACAGCTGAAGGATTCAATGACTAAGGCATCGGCCCTCTCCTTCTCTATATTTTCCAAGGAAGAGTTCAAGGAGTTAGCCCTTAAAATCAATGAAGATCAAAATGAACTCTTGAATGAACTATTTGAGTCCTTGAATGACATACAGGAGACACACAATGTCTTTGAGTGACATTTTGTTATTCTGGAACAACATAATGATAGAAGGGAAGAAGAAACCAAACCCATAGAAGATGTGAGTGATTGGAAGAAATACATTAAGGACAAGCCTGGAGATGTTCCTGTTTTAGACAATTTCAAGTTCAAAAGAATTAGAATCTCTTTAAGTGCATGTGATCATTCTTGTGAATTGGTTGAGGAAACAATCCAGAAAGCACAAACAGTGTGTGGAAAGAGATGGTTCGCTATCGATAACATAATGGTCTGTTCAGGTACACAGGGTACTCCCAAAAGACCGAACGCCTAGAGAAACCACTTCACACAAACAAATCACAGATCAATGCATCGATGTTTTGATGTGGTTTAAACCCTCATGAGGGAAACACTCCATGGCCCCGGCCAAATAGCTTCTACAGGACAGTTTATTATGCAAAAAAAGAAAGTTACAAATGAGCTTCTCATAATCGATCAACAATCCAATGACCCTCCATGCTCTTTAAATAGAGATCATGGACCGATCAGGTTTTAAGCCACGGATCAAGGGTAGGTATGATCTAAGAGAAGTTGAGCCATCGGATCACTCTATGTCGGGAACATATTGTGACCATTGGATTAAGTATTTACAAATGCACACTAAAGAAACACACTTTTCCTAACGGATATATTACACAATTTGATCTTAACTAACTCCTAAGTGTCTAAATATCCTAACATCCCCCCTTAAGAACAACTTGGGATAGGATTGAAGGATTTACAAAAGTGACTCTATTAGGATAAGGAAGGAGGCATTAGAGCATATCCCCTCTTAATGACAAGTTCTTGAACTCCTAACATAGATCAAAGTTTAGAAAACTTCGCTTCTGTAAGAGACTTGGTGAAGATGTCTGCAACTTGATCATCTGTAGGACAAAAGAGTACTTCAAGAATATGATCATGAACAAGATTTCTGATGAAGTGCATATGAAGCTCAATGTGTTTGTTGCGTTGATGTAGGACTAGATCTTTGGCAATCTTGATGGCACTTTGATTGTCGCACCAAAGTGGAGTAGGTTGCTGCTGTTCGAATCCAAACTCTGAAAGGATCTGTCGAAGCCATAAAGATTCCTGACTGGCATTAACTGCGGCTCGATATTTTGCCTCTGCTGAAGAAAGAGCAAGAGCTTGTTGTTTCTTACAAACCCAAGTCATAGGTCTAGATCCCAGACTGAAAATATAACCTGCAGTAGACTTTCGATCATCAGGATCACCGGCCCATTCTGAATCAGTGAAACCAACCAACAAAGGTTTCCCCCCTGTACTGTAATGAATCTCGAACTGAATTGTACCTTGAATATATCAAAGTATTCTTTTAGCTGCTTTCCAGTGACTTTCATGAGGTGTTTGCATATAATGGGCAACACGACCAACGGCAAAGGAAAGGTCAGGACGAGAATGATTCAAGTATAAGAGACTACCAACAAGCTGACAATACAAGATGGCATCTACTTCAGGTGAAGGACAAGTGGCAGAAAGTTTGACTCCAGACTGAAAGGGAGAAGGGGCTGGTGTACAATATTCCATGTGAAAGTAGCGAAGAAGGTCACAAGCATACTTAGACTAATAAAGAAAGATTCCTTCTTTGGTTTGCAGGACTTGGAGGCCAAGAAAATAATGCAAATGTCCTAAGTCTGACATTTCAAAATTTTGCTTAAGACTGGATTTCACATGGGTTATAAGCTTAGGGTCACTACCAGTAAGAATAAGGTCATCAACATAGAGAACAAGTATGATGAGATGGTTTCCTACTTTCTTCATATATACATTGGGGTTAGAATGACATCTAGAAAAACCAGTGTCAAGGAGAAAGCTATCCATTTTGGCATACCAAGCTCTAGGAGCTTGCTTAAGGCCATATAAGGATTTCTTAAGGCGGTAGACAAGCCTAGAGTTATTCTGAACATATCCAGGAGGTTGTTCCATGTAAATTTCCTCCTGTAAATCACCATGTAAGAAGGCAAACTTGACACCTATTTGATGGACTTCCCAATTATGTAAGGCTGCAAGGCAAAGAACAAGGCGGATGGAGTTCATTTTTGCGACAGGAGCAAAGGTTTCATTGTGGTCAATCCCTTCAACTTGGGAAAAACCTTTGGCAACTAACCTTGCCTTAAGTCTTTCAACACTTCCATCTGATGCATACTTAGTTCTGTAGACCCATTTACATCTGACAAGTTTTCTTCCTTTTGGAAGAAGTAAAAGATCCCAAGTATCGTTTGCCATTAAGGAATGGTATTCTTCATCCATAGCTACATCCCAATCTGGATTTCCTGAAGCTTCTGCAAAGGTTTCTGGATCATGATTCTCGGAAACTTGAGCCAAAAGAGAAGAGCCTCATTGAAACTGAGAAGGTGTTCAACGTTGATCTCTAGGATCACTGGCAAGATCACCAGCTACTTCACATGTTGAACGGACCCATCGAGGAAGCACTTGTGCTGGTGCAACTGGAGGAACATGACCAGGCGGAGGTGGATTTTCATCCTCACTGTCATCATCAGAAACTGGATTTGGAAACCCATCAAGGAAGTTGGAAGAAGAAGAAGGCACAATCGCCGAATCAGGCTCGCAGGACAAATATGGCACAATCGCCGAGTTAGGCTTGCAGGCCAAGAGATTTTCATCAAATTTAACATCTCTTCTAATGATTACATCATGAGAATGTGGTTGAATAAGTCTATAACCTTTTACATCTTTAGAATATCCAACAAATATGCACTTTTCACTTTTAGGCTACAATGCTTTCCGTTTTTCATCCGGAATGTGAGCCCATGCTTCATTACCAAACACACGAAAGTGACTTACATCAGGTTTAGTTTTACTCCATGCTTTTTCCAGTGTGATACCTTGTAATGCTTTAGTGGGGGTGCGATTAACTATGTAATTTGCATAATTAATGGCTTCAACCCAAAATTGAAGACTTAGTCCCTTAGATTGGATCATACAATTAGCCATTTATTTTAAAGTGTGGTTCTTCCGCTCAGCTACACCATTTTGTTGTGGTGTATATGGAACAGTGTGTTGTTGTTGGATTCCTTGTTCAATGCAGAAAGTAGTGAACTTTTTGTTAACATATTCTCCTCCATTGTCAGATCTTAACTTAATAATTTGATGACCAGATTGTTTTTCAATAAGGGCCTTGTAGGCCAAGAATATGTTAAATACTTCGCTCTCAAGTTTTAGGAAATAAACCCAAGTGCATCTGGTGTAATCTTCAATTATAGTTAAGAAATATTTGAAACCAAAAAAGGAAGCAGATGGAAGAGGACCACACAAGTCACTATGCACAAGTTCCAAGGGAACCGAGGCATGCCAAGAGGCAGGTTTGTCAAAACTGTCCCGATGATGTTTTTCGAGTACACAACCGGAACAAACACCATCCCTGCAAGATACCATCGGAAGACCTGTCACCATATTGTCTTTACATATTTGTTGCAATGAGCGATAATTTAAGTGACCAAATCGCCCATGCCAAAGTTTGCTCAAGTTATCACTATGAGCAACAAAAACTGAAGGAAAAGGTGATGACCCAAAGTTGTTAAACTTGTACAACCTGGTAATATCATCAACAATTCTGGTAGCTAGGACCTGTTGAGGATCTTTAAAATCCTTGATTACAACTTGGTGAAGCGTAAACGTCATAGTTTTACCTTCACCAGAATGAGTGATTTGATAGACTAATAAAAAATTGCAGGAAATTCTTGGAACACATAGTACATCACTGAAATGACCATTATCTACTGGAACTATTCCAGCTCCTACAACACTTAGAAATCTATCATCAGCAACAAATATTTGTTTGGTGTTACATTCATGCATAGTAGAAAAGATGGCTTGATCCTTAGCCATATGATAAGATGCTCTAGAATCAATGAGCCATTCATTTGAAGTAGAAGAATAAGATGCATTATAATAATAACTAGAAGAACAAAGTGCATGTCCATGAGAGGAAGATTCTGAAAGCGAATCTAGGCTGATGTGGTGCTTCTTCATTGCAGCTTCCAAGGCTGCCATCTTCTTGAAACACTTAGATTCATCATGATTATCTTTCCTGCAATAGTTGCAATGACGCTCAGTCTTCTTGCCTTTTGGCTTGGATCCTTTGTCATTTTTTAAAGAAGGAGCTGACTAAGAGGGTTTGGGACCCTTGTTTGAATTATTATTGCAAAAATTTTGTTTCTTGGGAGGCTTGGACTTTTCTTTCTGTTGGGACAATAAGGATTTACAAGATGTATCTACATTGTTGATTATTCCAAGATGGATGAGCTTATCTTGCTCTCTAATCAAGGAATCACAAAAGGATTCAAGACTAGGCTCTTGATAGCTAGCTGCATTCAAGGATACTTTCATGGAGTAAAATGTAGATACAAAAACAGAATATGCAATTCCAAGTTTTAAAAGAATATGATAAATGCATTGTTTTTCTTCCCTCTTAATCTTACATTCTGCACATAAGAGTTTAAGAGTTTTGTACTTAGATAAATAATCTCGAATGCATGAAAAATCACTTGGATTTAAATAAATCAACTCATTTTTGAGTTGGTGACCTCGAATTTCATTGTGTTTACCAAACACAGATTCCAACTTGTCCCAAGCAGCATCAGGTTCATCAATTCCAGATATGTGGAATCGCAAATCAGTAGAGATTGACATCCCAATCAATCCACGAGATTTGTCACATCTATTTTCCCATTTGATTTTCTTATCATCATCAGTAGGTTCTGTTTCTTTCCCTGAGGTAATTCTGAAAAGTCCTATACTTCGTAGATCATCCTCCATACGATATTTCCATGTGAAATAGTTGGAACTGGTAAGTAGAATATCACAAGGGGCGACCATATTTGTAAATTAATGGTTGTAAACGCAGAAACCAATAGTCTGGATGTGAAGAGCTCGAAAAAATAGGCGGTTTAAAAAAAATAGCACTGAAGATGACTCTGTATGATGAAGTTATGCTTGACAAAGAAACTGTTGAAGATGTCCCCAATAGTGACGTGGTAGATAGAAAATGACCAGCTAAAAAAAAAGGACCCCCCTCTTCCCAAGATGAACCTTTGACAATCATTTTACAATAAATTTGCTTTAAGTGAATCACTTTTGTAAAATAAGTGATTTCACTTTTACAATTATTTACTTTAAATAGTGTAGCAATAAAAAGGAACTTAAGTGACTCACTTTGTATTTTTATTTTTTATTATTTAAGTGAGATGCACTTTACAATAAAGTAACTTGAAATTAGAAATTGCATGCACTTTTCTTTTAAAAGTAACTTCCTAAGACTTGAACCCAAGACCTATTAAGGAATAAAGCAACTTTGAACCAAGTGAGCTAGATTAAAATGTATGTAAAATATGGGAATGGGGAAGGTTTTTTTTTTGGTTTCCGTGCTTGCTTTTTTTCTTGCAAAACACACCACAAACCGAAGCAAAAAACTTTTCCACACGTTTGGGGTTAGATCTTCTTAGCTTGCCCGGAAAGTCTATGTTTTCTCTCTGTTTCTGATTTGCCGAGATCGCACAAGGTGCACGACAAAGAGCATACACAGACAAGGAAAACAACAATCCGAAACTCAAAAAATCTAATAATAAAAATTGATAAAATATAAGATATTTAAAAAAAATAAAAATAAAAAAGTGTCACTGTAACATTATACCTTCAAATTTGATGAAATACGCGTTTCTGAAGCAACCGGGAACCGTTTTTTATCAAACGAAACTATTTCCCAATGGAAACAGCACTCCAGATGCAATGGAACACCTCCCATAGCCTAGAAATGCATAGAAATACCAAAACCATGAACCTTTTCAAGTTTCGGCAACAACAATTCAAGATCTAGATCATAACCGGAAGCAGCTCTTCATAAAAGCTCCGATGCCATGTTCGGGTACACAGGGTACTCCCAAAAGACCGAACACATAGAGAAACCACTTCACATAAACAAATCACAGATCGATACACCGATGTTTTGACGTGGTTTAAACCCCCGTGAGGGAAACACTCCATGGCCCCGGCCAAATAGCTTCTACGGGACAATTTATTATGCAAAGAAAGAAAGTTACAAATGAGCTTCTCATAATCAATCAATTTTCCAATGACCCTCCATGCTCTTTAAATAGAGATCATGGACCAATCGGGTGTAAAGCCACGGATCAAGGGTAGGTATGATCTAAGATAAGTTGAGCCGTCGGATCACTCTATGTCGGGAACATATCATGATCGTCGGATTAAGTATTTACAAATGCATACTAATGTATACTAAAGAAACACACTTTTCCTAACGGATATATTACACAAGTTGATCTTAAATAACTCCTAAGTGTCTAAATATCCTAACATGGTCATGCTATATTTTCCTACCATGGACCTCATCGAAAAGGCTTGTCCACCCAAGTTGACAATCGAGCAGGTTGATACCATATGTGCACAGACTAGAGAGAAGATTCAACATCTGGAGTACATTCAGATTTCAGAGGTTGAAGAATTCATCAAGAAGCCCGTCAGTCAAGGGATAAAGATCCACCTTTTCCTACGTGCATGGCATAAGATCAAGAAAAATGAGATCAAGTCTTTTACATGTAACACTCAGCTGGCACTTGAATTGGATAAATATCCGGATGTGGAAGAATTGTTAGATGTATGGGCCAAGTGGCGTATTTCCCTTGGCCACTCTTAGATTAGAAATATTTTGAAAATCCCTGTGGTATGGGGGATCTATCCTACGTAATTCAATGTAATTATTATTTAAAGGGTAGAGATCTCATAGGGGAGGGGGGCGAGAAAATAACCGAAAGAGGACTGGAGATACTCTATTTCTTTGAGACATTGTAATTTTTTGTAGGCTTAACAAAATTCAGTTAGTTTTCTCTTGCTATCTCTTTTGTTTGATTTATCAAATTTCTTTGATAGATTCTAATTTGTCACTTCTGTTTTTGAATGAACTCTGTTTTGTTTTGCAAACATAATTAATGGATCGATCTATTGGTTAGATTTATCTTGACTTACGATCCAGGAGTTGTTATGTGTTAAATGAATTTATTTATTTAACTCATTTATCTATTTCTGCAAATGATAAACAATTATAATCACATTAATGCCATTTTTTCAATTAGCATGTCATAACATGACAATCTCACATGTGCTTTAATCCTTAAGTAAAAATAATTCAATTGTCATTATCTAGATGTGTCTTAAGCTGATATGTAGAGGTCCAATTCACATGTTTATTAATTGGCGAAACACTTATTAAATTCCAGATCTGATTGTTCTGCACATCAAAAAATATTTCTTAATTTAGATCTAATGTACCTAGATTTTCCTTAAGCAAACACTACTCACTCTTAGACATAGGACACCTTTTTGATCTTCCCTCACAGGAAGACAGATCCAACAGGATCAATTCACATAAGTGCCAGCGGTGGCCTAATATCCGTGGGATTCAACCACACCAAAAAATTTGGGGATAGAACTTCTCTTGCGCAGAGTTGTTTGAAGCCTTTCAAATTGGGCTGTCACCCTTTGTTGCTTGCCTTGGAAAACATTCCAGCACCATCATACCCGGGGCTTAAACACATAAATATGTTAGACCTAAACTCCTACCATCCTGAGATTCACTGTATACATCCCTAAAGTTTCATTGACTAAGTTATTGGCCTGGAAGAGATATAGCCCATTTACACTAGTTTTTGAGAGATCGTCGCGGGCTACACTCATGCAACCTGCAACGTCGCATCTTGCTCTCTTGCAGGGTGCGACGATGTCAGTTAATGGACAAAAATATCTCCTTTGATCCCATTCTCAAAGCTAGCTGACATGGATCCCTATCCCTGACCTTGTGGAAGAGCTGGCACTCAGTTCCTAACCTCTTGGAAGGATCCCCTATCTCTCTCCTACCATATCTCAACCTACCCTATCCATACCCTATCTACTTAGTCCTATATAAATGAAGCTCTATCCCTTTCCAAAGGGAGGAAGTCTATAGTGTCTACATGTTGGTGAAATCATCTTGGAGAGATCTCTACTCATCCATTGAGAGACTCACACTTCCTTGGGAGGATATTGCATTGGCTTGGATGGAGAAGGGCTACTTCGTTAAGCTCTAGTTGTAGTCATTCTTTTCTATGTACTTTCCCTATATTTACAGCAATATAAACGCTTTCCACCAATATTGTTGTGTTGATGATATTGTGTAGTTTACCTGCTTAACTGTTTACTTAGATCTGTTATCATTTGGATGTTTTTTACTTGTTTGTCTTGTTTTGTGCATCTTGGCAGGTTTTGCAGCTTAGATCTGACGATCACAAGGCATGGAACAACATCCAGGAAAAATGGACTACAAACTTAAGGTAAGACATCTGATAACTTGATCCTTAACTAGATCTAGTAAAGTGGTTTATAGTCTGTACTATTTGTTCTAGACTCACATTGAGCTAGGGAGATCCGGATCGCGTCCGCTTGAGTGGATTGTCCATCAAACAAATCTGGAGACCATACTAGGAAAGACATTGTTTGTAGTTTTCAATTTGAATATCATTTTTAGTTGATTGCTTTTGCAAACCATCCATAATCTTGTTTGCCTTCTAAGCCTTGTTTCATCAACAGATCTTCACTTTGAAGAGTCTGTAGTCCTCCCATGAGTCTGTACTCACTCTTTTCAAACCATTTCATTGCTCATTGTTTGGAGAATTGGTTCATTTTTTAACTCATATCTCGCCTGTCGCACCTGGTCAGTGGACTCAGAGCGACATTGTGTTATTTTTTATCTCTGTTATTTTCTTGTTATCCTGTCGTCGCAACCCTTTCATTAGTATTTTGCGACATCGTCGCACTTCCCGCATTGGTAAACTGCGACTTCGCACTGTGTACAAGCATAGAGTGTGCCGATCTGCCAATTTTTCCATACAGGAACCCCTTCTCCATTTCTAATTTGAGTTTTGGTTTGTGTGAAAACTCCCTCTGTACTGTAAGATCCAATCACAGACCCCATCTTTGATTTGTGTGTTGATTTGTTTGGTTTTATTTGGAGTTGTTTTGGGTTCCATATTGGACAAGTCTGAGATTTGGTAGTGGTGGACACTCTTATCTCCCCCACCTGCATCGACTCACCCTTGCATTCCCTCCTCTCCTTTCCAGATCTGATCATTGTATTGGATCGGTTTCCAGACCTCATTTGCATTCATTTTTGAGCTTTGCTTGCTTTATTGTTTCTTGTTACTGATTGATTTTGAGTGTTTGTATGTACTTTCAGTCAATTGAGTGCTCATCTTTTCTTGATATTTTCTGAGTTATTGAAGTGCTGCAAGTAATCTTTTCATTTCGGTATTTATGTTTAAAAGCATCATTGTTATCAAATTGTTATTTTGATACATCCATTGAAAGATCAAAAGTACTTTATTTCCATCATTTCTCAAGCTCATTTGAAGAATTGCATATGCATTGGAATGTCTCATTTGTAGATCTTTTGGAAAAGTTGAAAGAAAATTGAATTATTTGTGTTTTTCATGAATTATGAGCTGCTCATTTTCTTGAAAAATTCAGATAGATATCAAGTTTTGCAAAAGTAGTTCCATGCTTGGAAAGTTAAATACATTTTTTGGTTTTTATGCTTTTAGGTCATTGTAGTGAAAGTGAAAAGCTTGCATACTCTACTTATAAACTCTCTCCTTTCATCACTTAGGATCATTTTTGTTTTGAAAAGATAAAAGAAAAAGAAAAATGCTTTGATTTGGCTTAGTAGTGTTGTGTTATTTTTTGTGTTTCGCTTGAAAAGGAAAATAATATTTCATAGTCATTTTTTGGTAGATTTGGGATTGCATTTTCATTGTGTTGCTTTGATAAAAAGTTGGAAAGAAGTTTCTCCCTCCCATACATAGAGTTCACCAAAAGAAAAGTGTATTTTTGCATGTAGTTAGGGCCTGCATTATGTTTACGATTATGTACTCACCTCTTGCATTCACCTATCTGTCCAGATAAAATAAATGGTAGAACTAGGGTAAACGTTTTAGTAACTTATGTGTAATTTAGAGACATGTTCCGGCGTCATTAAGCGTGGCAACTGTTTTTATTTTCCAACACTGTATCCCGGGGGTGTTGTAGTATTCCACGTACTTATCGGTATATCGAGCTCTTTCATGTACCCACCAAGTACCACACGTACTTGGCGTATATCGAAAGGTGTTTCACGTACTCAGTAGTATATCGAAAGGTCTCTTGCCGAATGGTTGTGCATTAGACAACACCACTACGGATTTGAGCTCCCACGTACCTTGCATATATTGGGAGACACCACTTGGATTCCTAAAACCAACTGAGTTAACCTTTTGGCCATCTTAGCGGAGCAAAACACTGAGAACAACAGTCGGGGAGATTACTACGCACGTACTGTCTAGGTAATCGAGTATTCAGGAAAGGGTACGGTCCCAATTATCCTTGTCACATTTTACTGTTGGACCCTACGGTATATAGTGCTTTACGAAGCCTTGACAATCCTGTGAGGTTCTAGACCTTTGAATCCACTCTTATAACATAAGTTTTTTTGTGGCCTTAGTTTGTGTAGGGTTTGTCTGGTCTGCTTTTCTTTCATTTTTCTTACCTTAGGAGAAGCATTTTGTTTCAGTCACTCTGGCTGAATTTCCTTGGAGAAGGTCTCACAGGATTCAGAACTTGCCACCCGAATATCCCCTTAACTAGGAGGTAATTTCGAGGGTAAGAATGGACCCACAAGCCAGGGTGGGGTCACATGAAGTGGAAAACCACACTTTGAATGTTGGAGTACTTTTGTTTCCTCACACTCCTCCAGATTCACCTGCCTCTCATCCCTTGCAGGGTGAAGAAGCACAAATCCCCACTTCACAAGACTTACCTCCCGCTTCGTCAGGAGAGCCTGGATTGTTGGAATGGGTAAATCAACCCCAGGATGACCCTACAACAGCTGCTGGTCCTTCAGCAGCTTATTGGACATCTTCTCTAGGCCACTCAGTGGCCCATTTTGCCGTTGCACTCCCAGCTAGTGGGACTACTCCGGATGACCCCTTAGCTTACTATCGTGGCCAATTGGCTCATTTTCGTTCTATGGCTGAAGAAATTCAGAGATCCACTCTCCAACGATGGGTTGAAGACCCGATGTTACCCCCTTATAGACCAATCCCAAGCCCCTCTTTATCTTTTGAGTCACCAGAATCATCCACACAACACGTGACCACGACTGAAACTGGTCAACCATGCATTCCTGCACATACACATCCCCTAGACAGGAGACTAGTTCAGTACCTCTCGCAACCCAACCTGTTGAAGCACAACAGGCTAACACACCTGTGACTACTGCGGTTACATCACTCGCTCCTCTCCCACCCCAAACTTTGAGGGGAGGATACTCTTTACCCCCTACCTTCTTTTTAGGTAATGGTAATCCTACGGTGAATGATCAACAACTAGTGTTGGGTCAACCTTTACTTAGTGGTCAGCAAGTTGTTTCTTGGGGGAAACCCCCATCTCTTAACCATAATACTACAGCATGAGTTCCCATCGGGCCTTCCGTTGGAAATTCCTTACCTCCCGGACCTTCCACTTCGTGACTATCCCATGTTGGGGGACTGTCCAACGTAATTCAACCTCCATCAAGTCAAGCATATCCAGATCATCTTAACCTTGTGCCGAGTCAACTTAATCCTGAAAATGCACTCTACGGGGTACCCTACCCCTGAAACCCTTACACTCTATGGGGACAGCAAAATGTTTTACAACATGGACCCCCAGTTGTAGTCCCTCAAGTCCCTCCACACCCCTTTGGTCCACCCCCACCTCCCATTGGAGGCAGCGGGCCCCCACATAACTCGGGAGGAGGTGGACCTCTACTTTTCAATGGAGGACCACCTCATTTCGGTCATCATGGCCCACCCCCCCTAGTGGTGGTGGAGGACCATCTCATCCCAGGGGTGCTGGTGGAGGACCATCTCATCTCGGTGGTGGTGGTGGAGGACCATCCCATCCTGGTGGTGTTCGTGGAGGACCTTCTCATCCTGGTGGCGGTGGTGGAGGACCACCACCCTACTATGTTGGAGGTGGCGAAGGAGGCTTTTACCCTTCCGGCAGTGGCGGTGGCCCACCCCCCCCTCCTGGCGGAGGTGGTGGAGGCCCATCCTATTCCAGTGGTGGTAGCGAACCACCACCTCTCGGCGGTGGAGGCGGGCCCCCACCTTATGGTAACAGGCCATCTTATTATGGTAATGGACCACCTTACTATGGTGGTAGACCTACATTTGGTCTGGGCGGCCCATACCCCTATGGCCAGTTTCCTCCTGGAGCACCTTATGGTCAATCGATACAAGGTCCCACAGGTCCTTACATGCCTTATCAGTACTATCAATACCCACAACCTAATTCACAGGTGCCCTTTTTGGCTACTTTGGACCTACTTGACTTGTCTCGCCTGACCAATGACCCCATCTACCACGGAACTAACTAGCCACCCATTCCGGTGAAACTTCCATTAGATATCCCAAAATTTGATGGCAAGCCAGGTGAGGATCCTAAAAACCACGTGATGATGTACCACTTATGGTGTTCATCCAACTCCTTGATGGATGACTCGATCCATCTTAGGTTATTTCAACGGACTCTCACTGGTTCGGCTGCCAAGTGGTATATTGAAATACCACCCCATTCTTTTCCCGATTTTGGTTCTCTTGCTATGAACTTTTTGACTCATTTCCAGCTGCCTATAGGGTATGAAACTGGTACAGAGCTTTTAACCTCGCTCCATCAAAATACCACTACTCACATCTCAGATCATATACATGAGTGGTGGAGGAGACGACGTCTCATTAAGGCTCCTATTCCAGATCAACTTCTAGTAGACTGGTTTACAAAGTCTCTCATACCTACCATAGCACGAGATGTTACCATGGGAGGGGTTGTCACTGAGGAACAAGCCATCACTCATGCCCATTTGCTAGACTTAGTCTATGCTCAATCTGACACATTGTTTGATATTCTTCCTGACGCACCCCGCAACACTTGCGACCCCGTGAAATCACCAAAGGGACCCCAAGCCAATGTCATCATTGGATCCCTTCACACCCATCCTTCCTCTAAAATTGTTGGTTCGTCAAATCCCCAGGGTTCTTCCCCATCACCAACACAGGCTGGTCACAGCACCACCAAATCATCCACTTTTTTTGTCACCAAAGAAGTGTATTCTGTTTCATCAGCTTCACCTCAAAATTCTTGTGGTAAGAAAAAGAACAAAGGGAAACCTAATAAATCTTCCACCCAGCAGGACCAAAAGAGCACCCCTGATGATACCAAACAGAAAAGGAAGTTGAAGTATCCTTGTCTACTGTGTGGTGATGATCACTTTTCTAAAGAGTGCCCCCATAGAGACGAAGTTCAAAATTTTCTTAAGGGAAAGCCCACACCTGCAGTTCTCAACGATCCCTTCCCTGCTCAAAATCAGCAGTCGATCCCTCACACTTCTTCTTCCCAAGGAGAAGCATCCACCATCGCACATGTTCTCATGATGCGTAGCGAGACCATCAACTTGAACACCCGTTCTCGTTTGTATGACTCTATTCCGACCAAGGAACCTGTTGGAAGTAATATTGAAAAAGATTCCACTTCGATGCTCGACATCACCATACTGGATGCTCCTCTCACCATTGAGAAGCCCTCTTTCGAGTCAGTGTTGCGTCCACCCAAGAGCACGATTAGAAAATCAGTTTTCAATCCTAATGCTCGAGCTGCTCAAAACTACAACATTATAGAGCACCTAGCACAAGCTCCTTGTGCTATGTCGACGCTTGAAGTCTTGCAAAACTGTCCTAATCAGCACAAGACTCTCCTAGCTGCCATCGGTGCAATTGACTCGGATTCATCGAATACTATCATGTTCTAGTTGGAATACTTCAAACCGAGGCTCTCCCATCAATTGGCATTTCAAGTTGCCACAAACATTGCTGGGAAGATAATCCATCATACTGTTTTGGATGAAGGTTCCTCTACTTCAGTCATGTCGATCTCATGTTGGAGAGCCATTGGCTCTCTCAAGTTGAACCGTTCTCCTACCACTTTGAGAGCCTTCGATGGACGTGGCTTTCAAGCTCATGGGCTCTTACAAGCTTTACCAGTTGAGCTGGGGGTAAGAACGAAACCCTTAACATGTAAGTGGTCGCTGCCTCATTGGATTATAACATTATGCTTGGTCGTAATTGGTTTTACGACATGACTGTGGTCGCATCATCTGTCTTCTGCATAGTACAATGCCCCCATCAAGGTTGAATTGTCACAGTCGACCAACTGGACTTCTGCACACCTGACACCGCTACTCACCCAGGCGATAACGTTCCGTCAATTGGACAATATTCACAGAAGTATGAGAGCGTGGGGGTTGGCCTCATTAAGGATTCATCCCTTATGGGCGTCTTTCCTACTTCGGATCCCCCAAACCATGTTTCCACGGTGAACATGATCTCCTCGTAGATTTCACCTATCCCCAACTCCACTGATTCATGGCTTGTACCCGATGAAGCCACCACACACCTGATTGGAGACGCCATGCCTTTGTCACTTGCTGAACTCATGTACGAGGCTATCCAGTCAGCGCCGGATGACCACTTACCTATGGCCTCCACTTCCTGTTCTCTACAACAGACATCATCCGATCCTCTGCTACGTACTTTTCATTTTGACGAGTCCATTATGGAAATCATGAGTGCAGATGATCCTCCGTGGGAAGAACTCCACCATCGTTTGTCTTTTCTTCCCTTGTTGGATACTGTGGAGAACAACATTCACACCATCTTTACACCAGATATCTACTCTAGGTCTTAGTCCTCGATACTTATGTGTCAAACGAACTCTGAAGGAAATTTAGCCAACATTGAACCCACCACTTCGATAGACATTTCGGTTACTCTTGGTGTAGTAGAACACATTTAGTTAGGCCAGAAGTGTTACCCTGAACAAGTCATCACTGCCACAGCCTTATTCAAGCAATTCTGAGACATATTCGCTTGGACCTATGAGGAGATGCCTGGGATATACCCCACCATTGTTTTACACGAGATTAAAACCTATCTCGACGTCAAACTTATCCGCCAAAAGTTGCGACCGGTACACCCTCGGAAGACTGTGGCAATCAAGACAGAAATAGAAAAACTCTTGAAGGTCAGCTTCATCTATCCTGTCCCATTGATAGAATGGGTCTCAAATGTGGTCCCAATTAACAAAAAGCAGGATACCATTTGTGTCTATGTCGATTACCAGGATCTCAACAAAGCTTGTCCAAAGGACAACTACCCGACTCCCTTTATTGACCAGATTATCGACAGTTGTGCCGGAAGTGTCATTTTTTTCATTTATGGATGGCTTTTCCGGATACAACCAGATTGAGATCTACCCCGCCGACCAACACAAGACTGCCTTCATTTTCCCTTGGGGAACGTTTGCGTATCGTAAACTTCCGTTGGCTCTTAAAAATACTGGTGCCACATTCCAGTGGACCATGTCGTATGCCTCCCATGATTTGAAGGACTTCGTGGAACCCTACTTGGATGACCTCCCTGCCCACTCAAAGCAGCGTGAGTTCCACTTAGATCATCTGAAGGCTGTTTTCCTCAGATGCAGACGGTACAATATCCGTCTGAATCCTCATAAGTGTATTTTTTCTGTCAAGTCTGGACGCCTCTTAGTCTTTATCGTCTCAAAAGATAGGAACCGCATTGATCCCTTGAAGGTGGAATCCATTGTCGCACTCCCACCTCCAACTAATATTATGAAACTTTAGAGTCTACAAGGAAGAGCGACTTATTTAAGGCATTTTGTTTGTAATTTCGCGCAAAAGATGCAGGGTTACATGAGATTGATGAAAAAAGACGTCTCGTTCATTTGGGATGATCAAGCTCAACAATCTTTTGATAGTTTGAAACATGCCATCACGCATGCCCCTGTGCTCCAACCGTCGAATCACTATCGAGATTACATTATATACCTCGCTACCTCTGACACCACTATCGCCATGGTTTTGGTGCAGGAAGACCAGAATGCCTAAGAACATGTGATCTACTATGCTAGTAAAGGTCTCATTGACGTTGAAACTCACTATTCACATGTTGAGAAGCTCGCTCTCGCGGCAGTCATTTCTGTGCAGAAGTTCTGACATTACATTTTGCTCCGCACTACCACCATCATCGTCGATTCGAACCCCATGTACCACGTTCTGACTCATCAGGTGCTTGGGGGAAAGTATTCACACTGGATCGTGATACTACAAGAATTTGATCTTCTTTTCGAAAAAGCCAAGTCTAAAAAGTCTTTGGTGTTTGCTGAGCTTATCTGTGACCTTCCCCATACTAATGTAGAATCTGAGCCCAATGACTCTTTTCCAGAGGAGTCATTTTTTCTCATCAGTACGTCTGATCCGTGGTATGGAGATATCACATTGTATCTTCAAACCCAACGTTTCAGCCCTCAATTGTCTCGCGACGACCGTCGTCGAATACACCACCATGCAAAGTATTATCTGATTATCAGTGATACTTTGTACCGCCGTGGTATCGATTCTATTCTTTGACGTTGTCTGACTCATGATGAGGCTGAACACATCCTAAATGACTGTCATGTTGGGGCTTGTGGTGGTCATCTCTCTGGGATGGCTACAGCCTAGAAGATTCTACGCGCAGGATATTATTGGCCATCTATCTTCAAGGATTGTATCGAGGCCGTAAAAAAATGTCCTCCATGTCAACATTTTCATACAAAAAAGTGCATCCATCACGCCCCGTTACACCCGGTTATTTCCGTTGGCCCCTTCGCTAAATGAGGCATCAATTTCATACATTGGAAGCCTACCTAGGCTGGGGGACATAGTTACATCATTGTAGCTTCGGACTACTTTACAAAGTGGGCCGAGGCAATGCCTACATACACGAACAACGGCAAGACCGTCGCACTCTTCATGTTTAACCATGTAATAGCGTGGTTTGGAGTTCCTCAAGCGATAGTTACCGACCATGGTTCTAACTTTATGAACCATATGGTTGACGAGTTGAGCGATAGATTGATTTTTTGCCATGAAAACTCAACACCGTACTACCCATATTCAAACGGATAGGTTGAGGCCATTAACAAGGTCTTGAAAACTATGGTCCAACATATGGTGGGTACGCACAAGGCCAACTGGCATAATATGCTCTTCTCCATACTATCGGCTTATTGAACCTCCGTTAAAACGGCCACTGGATTTACTCCCTTCCAACTAGTGTATGGATTGGAGGTGGTACTTCCTATTGAGTGCGAGATTCCGTCCCTCAAGCTCGCCATCGAACTTCTCCCTAACACTACTGCCGAGGAAGAATGCTTCCTCTACCTAGCTAAGCTCGACAAGACTCGCTGAGATGCTGCTCTTGCCAACAAGGCTCATAAGAGACGCATCAAAGCGCGGTACGACAAGTCGGTAGAACCTCACGCATATAGCGAAGGAGATTTGGTCCTTACATATGACCAGAAACATGATAAGCTGGGGGCAGGAAAGTTTGAGTCCATGTGGCATGGACCTTACATAGTGAAACACGTCTTGGAGAAGGGAGCTTATGAGCATGAATAATACGACGGGATATCTTTGGGTGAGCCCTTCAACAGGCTTTACCTAAAGAGGTACTATGCCTGAGTCTTTCATGCATAAGTACTTTTGTATATACTATACATGGCATGTGTGTGTTTTTGTGTGGTGGGATGCTTTTTTGCGTGTTTAGGTCTTGTTTCATTTCTTATACCATGTTTTGTCTATGTGTGCAGATGGTAACTTGTTACGGATTCGTGGACGGTTCCATCCGGCATACCCGAAACCTTGCTTCGACAGCCTGGGTACTCTATTCACCTACTAGCGAGCTCATCAGCTCAGGGGAATGTGTCTAGGTTTTGCGACCAACAATGCTGCAGAATATCAAGTAGTGATTGGAACCCTAACTGACGCTATTTCTTTGGGTATGGACCATGTTGTCATCCACTTGGATTCTCAACTAGTGGTCTCTCATCTTAACTTAGTCTATGCCATATGCGATCCTACTTTAGTCCATCTTTATAGACGAGTCCGTCTTCTGGAAAGGTCCTTAGAGTACATTCAGTACTTGCACATTCCACGAGACGTGAACACAGTTGCTGACTCTATGGTCAACTTCATATTAGATTGGTACATTGCACACACATAAGCATATTCATCAATTGTTAAAAGTAGACATAACATGTAAATAACTCATTTTATATAAGAAAACACATAAAAAAGACCACACCATTTATCCATTTTAAAACACATAATGTATAAAACAGCCAGAATGTCTGTATATATATATATCATCATAAAAAGTAGTGCTGATATAAAATATGAAGCACGATGGCTTTCAGTGACTCTATACAAAATCTGAATCCTCGTAGCTTTCAGTAGTACAAAATCTGAAGCCTCTAAGCTCCCAGTACATACATGGTAACAACATAAGATATAATTCCTATCCCGTACACCACTAGGTCGAGCAGCTCTAGCCTGTTGAGTATGGAAATAGTCAACTGCTCTCGCGACCTTGCGAAGCAGCGCATTGATGCGCGCAGACACTCCCACCGTATACCCCTGCATGGTTCATGGTAGCTCATCCACCATCGGCTCTGGAACGTCTAACGTCAACCCAGACAGTTTTACATAGATGCCCTCCATCTCCATGATGGCAGCATGTGCAGCTGGAGCCATGACTTCTCCCTCTCCTCTCTCTCTCCTGGAAAGAAGAGAGACTCCCACTGGTCATACAGGGCCCACATCTACACACACATGTTGTTAACTTGTCAGCACTATAACAAAAAAAATCATAAATATACAAAACTAAAAGTACAAGGGTTTTTTCCCTTACCTATCTCTCCCCATACTGCTCCCTCGGGAAGCACCAAGTCTGGGTCATCTCTGTAATCTATACCACTGTATGGGTAGTCCTCTACCATGAGAAATTGGCCCTCTAGCCAGGTGAAGAAATCAGGACCATATCCGATGATGGGGACCCCACCATGGCGGGCCATCACCTCTTTCCATAGAGTCATGTGAGGATCCCTAGGATCCCTGTCATCCAACGGTACTTGCGGGAGCAAGAGGGGGACCCGCTCTAATAGAAACGAGATCACTATCGACCCATAGCCGAACTATTTTAGCTCTCCCCATCGACACTTGGTCAGCTGAGCTCGAATGTTAGCGAGGAGTCCCTCGCACCAGTTGAAGACCTTTGGAGACATACAGTCCTCCGCGTATAGCATCTGAGATCTGGTATCTAAGTGAGGAGCTTGACTCCCCTCAATCCTCGTGATGGTAAAAAGTATGGCACGCAATGGACATTCCCGTACTTATTTGATGGGAATCTTCCCACTAGAAGCACGGGTCTGACGAATACAATGTTGTAGGATCATGTCACCCATGGTCCGATCACTTCCCCGTGATCCGGTGAGAGCTATGTTTTCCCCCCTCTGGGACAATCTAGTCAGGAAGAAGATGTCCGCGACATCCATAGTAAGTACATGCTCACCAATCACAAAATATTGCTAATCCACATCCCAACATCGTAGCATATGTGTCAGCAATGAGATTTGGGCCCTCATGCCCTAGATTTGGAAGAACTTGAGGAGACCATAGTTCCTCAATGCTTCTACACACAATGGGTCATTTACAGCTTGTATGTCATCTACCTCATGTTCTCGTTCACGCCACTCTAATACCATGGTGGCTGTTGTTAACCTACCACAAGGAGCATTTTAATATCATTAGTACTCACTTCAACCCCTGAAAGGCCATTTTTTGGGCTAGGTTTGATGGTTGAGGTGGACGTTTCCACCATCGCACCCTGTCAAATCTGACAGTGCGACATCTTATCAATATACGTTCGCGGGATTTGCGACGAGCCGAGTTCGTCACGGATCCCGAAAGGGTGACTTGCGATGACCCGAGGATGCAATATCCCTCCACAAACCACCTCAAAACCCCCCAAAAAATTATCTAAAAAAAAAATGTAAACCACTACAAATGTGCTGGATGAAGTTTAGAGTTACCTGCTCCGAACGGTTGGGGAAATAGTTTCCCGCAGCTCCCGGAATCGACAAGTGAAGTTTTGGCTCCAAATGGCACTTCTTCTCCCCAAATTGGCAATGAACAATGGTGACCTTATTTGCTTTTTGTTTCTATTTATAAACAAAAAGCATATTCTTTTTCAAATATTTTGATGCTTTTCGGGTCATTTGCTATAGTTTGACATTTGAATACCTGGTTGACTTTTTGACCTAGCTTTCAAGTGTGCAGGGGTTGTTAAGTGGTCTTTACACGCCATTATCATTTTATAACGATCATCTCAGGTATGAACACTCCCTTGAATGTTTTGTCATTATTTTATAGTCGTTAGATTGCAATGATTTTATGATGATGAGCTTACTCTTTTTTCTTTATCATGCTCTTAAAACTATGAGAATAAGTTACCAAGTTATGATTTATCACTTTCCTGAGCTCGTTAAACTCCTACGGAAAAGGAACCCCCTGGAGTCTATCTTTAAGCTCTTTTCAGGATCTCGAAATATGAAAAGATTTCCAAGCGAACTTGTCGCGTTCACGCTTCTTAAAGAATTTGAATGGTCGTCTTCCTAGTGATAGTTTACTCCTTTTTTGGACTAGGGGGCACTACTTACGAAAATGTATACTCCAGCAAATCATGACTGGAAGAGTCCTTTCCCGCGTTGTTTTACCCTTTTGCGGGCGATGAGGCTAACTTTACGAAAAAGGACCGTTGGAGTCTTCTTTAGTTCTTTTCAGAATCTCTAAACATGAAATGACGACGGAGTTTACCTTCTATGGACTCATTAAAGTTTCACATTGAAGGGCCCGCCATGGGACGAACCCCTCCTATCCTAGGTTCGGAAAATATTTAGGATTGGACTCATCTATGAGATGAGATATACCGAGCATCTGGTTACCCTTATCAAGCTCGTAAAAAACACATAAGGCACTCATCGTTCATGATGGGGAAAAAGGAAAGCTTTTATGTTACACCCTTTCTCAGTGCCAGTACCTGGTCATTTCTTGAACATGGCACTCAATTGCATTTGCATACTGCACTTGGATCATCCGTTTGTCCTCAAGTTGCACCCATTTCCTGAGTCTTGTTACTCCTTTGAGTCATTCAAATAACACTTCCACCATCAGTTGAATTAGGAGTTGGTACCATAACTCATCAAGTCAATACTGCCAAGGCATGCCATGCCCATGTTCAAGAATATTATCACCATTCATTATCTGCAGTCAGTACTCCTTCCATCATGTCGGTCTACTCTGTTAATTTTTCGATAATTTCATTCCATTATCAAAAGGATCTCTAAGAGAATAACATGTATAGCATATCTCTACAACATATCAATCATAGACATAAAAACAATCACACAAGAGACACAGAGTTTCACCGGGGAAAACCAAGAAGGTGAAAAACCCTGCAACTTCCTCAGAGATAAGATAAGCCACAATACAAGATCACAATGATCAAACCCAATAAGATGTCTCTAGACAATGCTCCTCCTCCTCCGCTAGTGCGCCACTTTCTCTCTTAGCTATGCGAGCTTGAGAAGTGAGTGAATGATCTAAATGAGAGACACAACCTCTCTATTTATACACTAACTTGACCTGCCAATAATCCACTAGGGCCGACTTTCTAATCAAGCCTAATAACCCAACCACATGTGCTAACCAAGGCCGACCCCACACTGGTGGTCTAATAACCCATCAATACAAATGACAACACTTTTCGATGTACATGATGACACTTGCAAATACAAATGACGACACTTCCAATCAGAGGAATAATACATCTATGTGGGATACACAATAAAGTACAAATGTAATACATAGAAGAATATCTTCCGAAGTTACAAATACATCAACACTTCCTCTTAACTAGGAAGGTATTCTTTCGTCACAGGTCATCAATACATATTGGCGCAAGTCTTCAATTCTGGAGTTGGATCATCATCACTGGATCACGGAGCATCATCATCATCACAGCTGCTGTACTCGACATCTCGATCACTGGGCTATCTCTGAAATTTGCTCATCATAGGAAGTTCTACAGAGCCAGCCCTTTTTCATGTTGGATGTAGGCCTACCACCTGTAGGTTTTCATCATCACTGGCCATACTATGGAATCCTCAGGAGTTATTATGTGAGTCAACAAAACCTTGAAAGAGCATCCCAAGAATGATTACGAGCACACAGCTCAACCTATCGGATCTCCCAAGACCTTTTACATGCCACTGCACAACCTATCCACGGCCAAAGAGTATCATCGTTCACGAAGCACAACCTAGATGCACATCACACAACACTTACAATCACTGGCATGGGAAGACACACTTCAACCATCCGTTAAAGGCTCAACACTTATATCACAGCCATGGGAGAACACATCTACAACCATGCTCGAATGGCACAACACTTATATCGCAGCCATGCGAGAACACATCTACAACCATGCTCGAATGGCACAACACTTATATCGCAACCATGGGAGAACACATCTACAACCATGCTCGAATGGCCCCAACCCTTACATCTTCACCGTGGGAGAACACATCTACACCTTGTGAAGAATGGCTTCAGCCCTTACATCTTTACCGTGAAAGAACACATCTACACCTTGTAAAGAATGGCTCCAGCCCTTACATATTTACCGTGGGAGAACACATCTACACCTTGTAAAGAATGGCTCAGCAATTACATCACGACCATGGGAGAACACATCTACACCATGTCTGAAAAGCCTATGTGCATTTGTGTCTTCGGAACTCATCATACATGATCATCCTTATCATCAACACTGCATCATCCTGATTCCTATCGTCCGGAGCATCATCCTGATACTCATAATCCATGATCGTCCTGATGCATGTCATCTAGAGCAACATCTTGAAGCTCATCCTGATCATACAATGCATCCACCTAATGCATACCAAGTATCTACCTGATACATACACAAATACATGATCCACCTGATCATACAATGTATCCACCTGATACATACACAAATACATGATCCAACTGATCATACAGAGCAGTAACTGGAGCATCATCCTGATGCTCATCACATAGCGCTTACATCCACAGCCATGGGAATGATCCTCCTCTCAGCATGCTTGGAATGGATCCTGTAAATGTGTCCCATCACTTCTTCCTTGAAGTGTCGTCAATCTGAAGAACACCAAGCCTCTCTCTGAAGTACTCAAACTTCACTCTGGCTAGTGGTTTCGTCAACACATCTGCAACCTGCTCATCCGTCGCAACATACAGGAGCTTCACTGCTCCTCTCTACACCATATCCCTGATATAGTGATATTTGATCTCAATGTGTTTCGACCTGTCATAGAACACCAGGTTCTCAAACAGCTTCACACAACTCTGGTTGTCACAAAAGATACCAGTAGCATCCAATGGGAGATCAAATAACTCAGACAGTAGCTTCCTCAGCCATACTGCCTCACAACTAGCCGAACAAGCTGCAACATAATTTGCTTCGGCTGTACTTAGTGCTACATAGGACTGCTTCCTGCTAAACCAAGAGATCACACCTGATCCCATACTGAAGCAGCACCCCGAAGTGCTCTTCCTATCTGCAACACTTCCTGCCCAATCTGAATCAACATAACCCTGTAGGTTAAAATTTTGATTCGCATCATACTTGAGCCCATAATCAACTATACCCTTCAGGTTCCTCAGAATATGCTTTACATCAACCAGGTGAACACCTCTCGGATCCGTCAGGAACTGGCTCAATGTGTTCACTGCAAATCAAATATATGTTCTTGTATTTGTCAGGTACATCAAGGACCCAGTCATCTGAGGATACATCGTGACATCAACCAGCTCAGATGAAGCATCACACAGAAGCTTCAGGTTCGATGCCATAGGTGTGACCATGGCCTTGCATTCCATCATCCCGAACCTCTTCATGATCTCTACTGCATACTTCCCTTGTCCAAGGAAGATCCCATCTGCACTCTGCCACACCTCCATGCCTAGAAAATATTGCATCATCCCCAAATCCTTCATCTAGAACTCGGCTGCAAGCTTCCTCTTGGTGTCGTCAATCAACCCATCCTCTCCTGTAACAAACAGGTCATCCACATATAGGAGTAGTATCACAGGATTTCCTTCCTCAACCTTGTAGTAGAGGTTGGAATCTGCTTTACTCTTGGTAAATCCCAAACTGGATAAAAAATTGTCCATCCTACCATACCAAGTCCTAGGAGATTGCTTCAAGCCATACAAGGATTTCTTCAATATGCACACATATGACTCCCTATCATGTGTCTCAAAACCGAGTGGCCGCTCCACATACACTTCCTCTTCGAATATAACATTCAATAAAGTTGTCTTGACATCCATTTGGTGTATCTTCCATTTCATCACTGTAGCCAGAGAAAGTACTGTTCTGATGGAAATGTATTTGGCTACAGGAGCAAACGTTTCTTCATAATCTATCCCCTCTTTCTGGAAGAAGCCACAAGCTACAAACCTTGCCTTGTATTTCTCTATGCTACCATCTGCAGCATGCTTGATCTTATAGATCCATTTGGAAGTCACCACTGACTTCCCCTTAGGTCTTGGGACCACATCCCAAACATCATTCTTCATGATCGATTGGTACTCTTCGACCATGGCATCCTTCCATTCTTTCTTTTCCACTGCTTCTTCATAACTGGAAGGTTCTTTGTTCATAATAACACAGTGTAAGGAAACATAATTGGTATGTGATCTAGTCCTCTTCCTTTCTCTGTGTTCTTCTTCTAGAATGCCAAACCTTTCTGCATCTTGAATGAGCTCTCTAGCCCATGCAGGTTTCCTCTTGTGAGAGTTCTTCATATAGGGTGGATCTATAGGTTATTGTGGATCTTCAATTTCACGATCTACTTCTGAAATTGCTTCATTCATAGTGATGTCTTGAAATCTGGTTTCCTTTGGTTCTTCATGGTCATCAACAGGTGTCTTCCTTGTATGCTGAGTCTTCATCAAATGTTACATCCCTGCTGATGTCAATCTTCTTGAACCCTGGAAAGTATATTCTGTAAGCCTTCGAGCTTTCACTGTAACCCACAAAGATACCCTTCTTTCCTGAAGGATCTAGCGTAGTCCTCTTTTCCTTTGGAGTATGTGTATATACTGGACAACCAAATATTTTGAGATGGCTGACTTCAGGTTTCTTACCAAAGAAGACCTCTTCTGGTGTCTTGCTGTCCAATATCTTGTGAGGTGTTCTGTTCTACACATATATAGTTGTCCTAGCTGCTTCTGCCCATAGATGCATCGAAAGATCTTGGTCATGAAGCATTGCCCGTGCTGTTTCCATGATAGTTCTATTCTTCCTTTCTGCAACACGATTTTGTTGTGGATTGTAAGGAGCAGTCAACTCCCTCTTAATCCCTGAATCATTGCATAGCTTCTTGGAAACACCTGAAGTGAATTCTCCGCCATTGTCAGATCTGAATGTCTTGATCTTCTTGTCGGTTTGATTTTCCATCAAGGCTTTGAATTCCTTGAACTTATCAAACACTTCATCTTTGTTCTTTAAGAATTAAACCCAAGTATTCCTGGAGAAATCATCAATGAAGGAGACATAGTATACATACCCACTCAGAGAACTAGATGACATTGGACTGCATACATCGGAGTGGATAATTTCCAAGATTCCTTTAGCTTTGCTTTCACTGCTTGGAAATGTCTTCTTAATGTTCTTTCCTTTTGCACATCCTTTGCAAACACCTTCATGCTTTGTCTTGATTTCAGGAAGACCCTCTACAGCTTTACTTACAATTGGTAGTGCTCTATAGTGCACATGAGCAAGCCTTCTATGCCAAAGTTCACTTGGCTCCATGGATTCATGTACCATGGCATGTTCAGGTTGTCCCTTCAATTTGTACAATCATCCCTTTTGCTCTCCAATCACTACTGCATCATCTATGGTCTTACCTTTTCGCCACATGAGTACTTGGCCATCCACAAAAGCAACTCTCATTCCCTTTGCATCCAAAGATGATATCGAGAGAATATTCTTCTTAGGTCCAGGTACATATAAAACATCTTGCATTTTGATAGAATTCCCAGAGTCTAGTTTGTAGGAGGATTCACCACTTCCTTTTATGGGATATTGATAGTCATCCCCAAGTTTCACCTTGTGAGGTGACTCATGTTCAGATAGGTCCATGAAAGATTCTTTAAACCCAGTCATATGTTTAGAATCCCCACTATCAATACGCCAATCATTACATCGATGAGAGATAGTACTTGTGAGAGCAGAGATTAGAACATATTCATCTTCACTTGATGAGTCATCACTTTCTGCTTTAGCCTTCTTCTTGGGAGTTTCATCATCCTCAGCAGCATGAGCATGATATCTTCTTTTGTTTCTCTTCTTCTTCTTCTTGAAGTTGTTGTTGTTGCCCCTTTTATTCTTGGGACACTCTGAGGCAAAGTGTCCTTTCTCATTGCAATTGAAGCATCTCAGATCTTTCTTCTCTTTTGGATGGTAGTGAGAAAATTTCTTGCGATGAGATGGCTCCCTCTTGAGCTTGTCTTTCTTGGTGTGATCTGTGAGATCTTGATCTTCATTTCCCATCTTTTCTTCTTGGGCCACAAGCCTAGCCTCTTCTTGTGAACACTCCTCCCATAGTCTATTGAAGGAGACCAATTTTCTTCTTGCACAGATTCCTTGGATGAAGGAGTCCCATGACCTAGGTAGGCCATTCAATGTGGTCATTACAATTTCACCATTCTCTACTACTTCATCCACAGCTTCAAGTTGTTCCTTGATTTGAGAGACCTTGGAAAAGTAGGATTGAATGGTCTCTCCATTATGAAGCTTTACCCCTTTCAATTGGTTTCATAGAGTCATCTTCCGATTTATGTTCTTTTCTTCAAACAACTTGGTCAAGGAGTCAAACATTTTCTTAGGTGTCTTTAGGGAAGACACATGGGGTATGAGATGGTCCTTTATAGAATCAGCAATGATTCTCTTAGCCTTAACCAGGTTATTCTTGTGTAAGGTCTTAGCCTCTTCTTCTTCTGGAACTGGAACCTCTTCCTTTATGTAGTTGTCCAACTAATTCTCTTCTAGGATTAACCCAATCCTATACTTCCATGCTCGAAAGTTATCATCCCCTTCAAGCTTATCCTCAAGCTTGGTGTGGTGAGACATTTTAAAGAGTACTTCAAATGGAAATAGAAAAGATTTAGGTCTTACCACTTGATTTGTTGAAAACTGGATCTGGAGCTTGATTAGGGTTTGTTAGAGAAACCCTAAAAATTCAAAATGTGAATTTCAAAATTCTGAAAGGATATAAAGGTGTGCCTTGATGAGCTAATCCACCTGGCCTGGTATACTCAGAAATTGAAAACTGAAAAGATTTGCCCTTCAGAAATGCTTTTCAATCTCCTGGATTCACTAGGGAGGACCTTGAATTAGGGTTTGAGTTTCCCGGAGCTTCACCCAACCAAAAAGTTCAATCCAAAGCTATAAACTTCGAGTTTTCCAAGGAGCTTCCAGCTATGTCCTCATATTTCAGAAATTCCTATTTTTGTGGAAACCCTAAGTTTTAGGGGAAAAAAATGAAAAAGCTCAGAATTGAATTATGTCTCGATAGAAAGATGCGCCCTTCCAAGGAGATTCAATCTAGCCTTCTTCCTTTGATGATCTGTGAAGAGAAACCCAAATATTAAGAAGCCCTAGCTTTCGTAGCTGCACAGTGCCTTCTTCTTAGGTCAACTCTAATACCATGTTAATTTTTTGATAATTTCATTCCATTATCACAAGGATCTCTAATAGAATAACATGTATAGCATATCTCTACAACATATCAATCATAGACATAAAAACAATCACACAAGAGACACATAGTTTCACTGGAGAAAACCAAGAAGGGGAAAAACCACGCAACTTCCTCAGAGATAAGATAAGCCACAATACAAGATCACAATGATCAAACCCAATAAGATGTCTCTAGTTGATGCTCCTCCTCCTCCACTAGTGCACCACTTTCTCTCTTAGCTATGCGAGCTTGAGAAGTGAGTGAATGATCTAAATGAGAGACACAACCTCTCTATTTATACACTGACTTGACCTGCCAATAATCCATTGGGGCCAACTTGCTAATCAAGCCTAATAACCCAACCACATGTGCAAACCAGGGCCGACCCCACACTGGTGGTCTAATAACCCATCAATACAAATGATGACACTTGTCGATGCACATGACGACACTTACAAATACAAATGACGACACTTCCAATCATAGGAATAATACATCTCTATGGGATATACAATAAAATACAAATGTAATACACATAATAATATCTTCTGAAGTTACAAATACATCAACATACTCTGATTCAAGTCTTGCATGTCACTGTACCATCTGATCTGCTCTACACATCCTTTATTGTGTTTCGTGTCGATGATGGGGGATTCATCATGGCCCTCCTTCGACGGATTCATCCTTGTCGACCTCAACACATCATCCGAGGATTGAATCTAGAAACCAACTAAGTACCTTGGCCTTGCATGCCTCAATGGAAGGTTACCTCGCTTTCATCATGATTTTACATCATTAACTCTTGATTGAAAGATTTCATCTCGCGACTTCAACTCATTTATTCATGCTTGATGATATGTACTATGATACCTTGGGAATCATTGACATCAATGGTGATTTCCCTCGCACTTGTTAATGGTATACATCAATGACCAGTAATCAAGTGGTTTCTACCATGTTCGACGTCAAGACATTTGTAATCACATGGATAGATTCGTATCATTGCGGGTTCAGCTTGAAGACCCCGGGGAGTCATGTTTTACCCAGGTTGCGATGGAGTTTGTATTGAGTCATATTACACCGATCCACTTTTGTACTGGTCGTGGATGTGTTATCATCTCATCATGGATCTACGCTTGTGTCTAGTAGCCATGATTGTGTTCATTCGGTCATTACTACCATGGATCTGCATTGTATTGGTCGACAACCATGTTGTGCGTCATATGAGACATTGTACTCAGAGTCAGTTGCACTGCAGCAGCGTCCTTCTTTCAACAAGCCATTGCCATTCCTTCTATCAAAGCATTTCACCTGTCCAAATTTCAACAGCTTCATGCTTTGGGGGGCATTCTGTTACACCTAAAATCCTACCATCCTGAGATTCAGTGTATACATCCCTAAAGTTTCATTGACTAAGTTATTGGACTGGAAATGATATAACCCATTTACACTAGGTTTTGAGAGGTCATCACAGGCTGCACTCATGCAACCTGCGATGTCGCATCTTGCTTTCTTGCAGGGTGTGACAATGTCAGTTAATGGACAAAAATAGCTCCTTCGAGCCCATTCTCGAAGCTAGCTGACATGGATCCCTATCCTTGACCTTGTGAAAGAGCTAGCACTCGGTTCCTAACCTCTTAGAAGGATGCCCTATCTCTCTCCTACCATATCTCAACCAACCCCTATCCATACCCTATCCACTTAGTCCTATATAAATGAATCTCTATCCCTCTCCAAAGGGAGGAAGTCTATAGTGTCTACATATTGGTGAAATCATCTTGGAGATATATCTACTCATCCATTGAGAGACTCACACTTCCTTGGAAAGATATGGCATTGCCTTGGATGGAGAAGGGCCACTTCGTTAAGCTATGGTTGTAGTCATTCTTTTCTATGTACTTTCCCTATATTTACAGTAATATAAATGCTTTCCACCAATATTGTTGTGTTGATGATATTGTGTAGTTTACCTGCTTAACTGTTTACTTAGATCTGTTATCGTTTGGACGTTTTTACTTGTTTGTCTTGTTTTGTGCATCTTGGCAGGTCTTGCAGCTTAGATCTGACTACCGCAAGGCGTGGAACAACATCCAGGAAAAAGGGACTGCAAACTTAAGGTAAGACATCCGATAACTTGATCCTTAACTAGATCTAGGAAAGTGGTTTATAGTCTGTACTATTTGTTCTAGACTCACATTGAGCTAGGGAGATCCGGCTCGCGTTCGCTCGAGTGGATTGTCCATCAAACAATATAGCTCATAAAAATACAACAATATTATAAAAAACTAGATAATATATTATAATAGATATTGATTTTCATTTTTATTTTATGTAGTTTAATATCTTATACACACCTGCGCACACCCACACACGTGAAAACACTTTTTAATATACAATTTATATAAAATAATAAAAGTGATTGTTTATTTTTAATATTATTGTAATTATATTTTTTCATTATAATTTTAGTTGTTTTTTAGTTTTAGATTTTATTAAATATATAAAAATAAGTAGTCGTACATTTATAAAAAAAATTAAATAAATTATAATATAAAATTAAAATTTTTACCACTTTATCATTTATTGTGTTCCCACAAGATCTAAATCTTTCATTAATATTTTCAACTCTCATCTCTTAACTCTACACTAACCCAACATACTTGTCAACTACCATTAATGAGATACTAAAGGTTGACCTTCGCTAGATAACACCTTTAACTTAGTGTGACATGGCATATTTGTAGTGTGGCATGTTTTTTTTTTAATTTTTTTTTTCCTTAGGAGGCCCATTTTAGACCTACAATTTTCTCTAATAGCTCATTTATTTAACATATAAGTTGCTCATCTCCTTCTCCTTCTACTAACTTAACATTACCTTGTGGTTGTTGCATTAAGAGTGCCCACCTTTGTTTAACATAAATTAATACAACTAATAACACATGCATTGAATGGGTTTTTCTCAAATTAGCCTACTTTCAAAAGTATATGCCATTTTATTGCAACTTTGAGCTAAGGATTAAAACATCTGACATTTTTACAACTCTTCAATAAAAATATATTAGAATTGTTGCATTCTTTAATAATAGGAGACACTCCAAGTCGTTATCAAATTTTGATAGTAATGACATGTTTCCAAATCATGTCCCCATATTTCCATGAAGTAGAGTTGGACAACATCACACTAGGCATAGCTAGGACAATTAGGAATAAACTCTAATGACCAAATTTGTACTTAGATGCATGGTTTTTGCAGCCATATTTGTCATGCCTATGTATGAGATATGCTAGAACACATGTAACCACATCTTGGAGGAGTGTTACATGGGATCGTTTTTCTCTCATCTCTTTCTCTTTGGTGGCTTGGGAATCTCATGGTGCTTTCCATGTCTTCACATATGTTTGGTAGGGCCCACATGCACAACACTTTGGCATTCCCTTGCAATTTCTACCCTAATTCACTTGTGGCATGGTGCATAGAATGCCTCAACTACCTTTATTTTTCCATTTCCCACTAGACTCACAAAACTACCCTATCTATTGCATTCACTAAATTCCACAAAATTAATGGTCTTGAATTAATTTGGCCTCTTTCTTGTTTTTATTCGATTAGTTGATGTTCCTCAATCCCCCATTCATTCCTCCTTATGCAATGGTCTTTTGGATTCTTGCACTAAATTTATTTTTATCCTACCTCTATTTTTTCTCTTTTAAATTGTAAGGATGTTCTTTCAAAGGGTGATCTTTTGTTCATAGACTTCACAACACTTGTTCACATTTTATGAGAAATTAGTTGAGGTATTCCCTTTATCTCCATAATCTGCACACTACCCCTCCTTTTTCTCCCCAACATTTCCCACCTTTAATTCTATAATCATTAGAATCACGTGTTAATATAAACTCACAATATATGATGGTTCATTCTCACCCTCTTCACTAGTATTGGGTGAATTTTCGTGGGCATCTGTTCTATGTTTAATTTCCAAGTTCAAGGCCAGTCGAATGTCATTCTATGAAGTCAAAGAACCACCTTCAAATTTCTTATATTTTGAGGAAAATGATCATTCTATGAGCCATCTCTTATTTTATCCTAGTAGAGGGAACATACTACAATTATTTCATGATCCCAACCTTCCACTATTTAATAATACACTTGGAGAACTTCTTCCCTCAACAACTTGACATCCCTCCCTCAACTTTCCCATGCTACTTCCATTTGGTGAAGTGCTTCTTAGCGAACTCCTTGTGCTAGTCATTGGAAATATCCCACAATATAACGAGAAATGATTGTGTTCATTTTTTTTGTTCATAGAGGAACGTGACTTTTGAGGGTCTCACATGGGCTCTCATCAATTGCATAGCCTGTTGTTGAGCGTGCATTAAAATTTTTACTATTCTTTTTATTTACTCATTGGCATTCAATACATTCCTTCCAATCTAGTACAATACATGTAGTGTATCCTTGTTGAGGTTCTCTCATTGACCATGATGATTGTGGATTTCACCTCCCAGCTATGAGATTCATCATCTACGTTTGTAATCCTATGCTTTCGTGAAGACTTGACAAGGAGAATAATGCACTAAATTTAACTTCACTTGTGGTGTCATTCACACACTATTGTTGTTGTGAATTATCTACAAACTGTCAAAGTGGTATATCATACCATTGCTGGAATCCCCCATCCCACCCTCTTTGTTTGGTAGCCTTGGACCGTCTAAGATTGTTGAATTGGAACAAGTCCCAATTTATGCCAATTCATATCCATTTCCATTTGGTTTTCCCTTCTCTAGTTTGACAAAAATAAAATAAACTTGCAAACCAGAGCTAGTAGCTTCCTCCACCATCACTGTCTCCTTCAATCAATCTCTTGTCATATACTCTCTTCCTCCCACCCGTTAAGCAAATCCATTAGATAAAGAATGAAAATGCACCATGGATATTCCATAAGAATCACTCTTCCAACATGTGCATGCATGCTCTAATTGTTGTTGTGCATGGCTTCTGTCTAGATTTAATCTTCAACGATCCTGATCCACAATCTTGTAAATTCGTCCACTCAACCAAGTCATTTTTAGAAATACCAATTCCCACAAAATAGTAAATATGAGACACAAACACATTTTGAATCTTTATTCCTTTTCCCTACTCGTTGAAAATGATCCATGAAACAATTATTTTTATCTTCCCATCGATTCCATGTCAACATTGAATCAACAATGGTGCCACATGTTACATGTGAATCACCACGACGATAGAGCCGCATGATGCATGTAGATTGCAATGGAAATAATGCTAGATATTGCATGTGACATCACTTACATTTATGATTACACGAACAAAAAATTCTAAAATATTTTCCCATGTTACCAAATTTTGAGCATCATGGAAGAAACAACAGAAGATTTCAAATAAATGGTAAATTCAACACCCACTACTTGCACATGGATGGGACATAATCATATATATAATTAATAAAGTTGAAGTGTGTTGATTCTCACTCTAACAAATGTACATAGAGCATCATGTCACTTGAACTTCACATGGAACTATGAATGTGGATGTTAGGGGTGTCCAATTTTCAGTGTACGACACATTAAAATGATGCTATATATTGCACGAGACATCACACAAGTTGATCATACACAAACATAGTAATAAATAATATTTTCCCAAGTTACCAGATCTTGAGCATCATGAGATAAACAAGGGAGAAGATTTCAAATGCAAGTTCAGAAACACTACCTACACATGCACAAGACCTAATCATATATAGAATCAACAACAATGCAGCGTACTTCTTATTATGAGAGAGAGCGAGAGAGAGACTTGTCGCTTGAACTTCACATGGAACTACAAAATTGATTATCATGAATGATCAATTCTCTATGATCTTGTCAAAAGCTTGGGTAGTCCCACTTTCCAAAAAAAAATTGTGCTCATCGCTACTTAATTATACAATGAGTCAATCAATCCTTTACTTTATAATTTTACATCAAGGATTTACACATCTCAATGCCCTTCAAATGGAAAATGATGGCTTTACGCAGGTAATAACACATTTTATGGGCGATTTGCAAATTTCATTGCGTACAAACTCTCCAGGGAGCGCTACTTCTCTTGCAACCAATTGATGACAAGTTATATGATGTTGGATTTCACAAAAGATTCAATGCTATTTGGAATGCGTTAGGAAGTCAAAGAGATTGGTGCATCGGTATTTATTTGAGACTATAGTAAAAGATCATAAATACTCTAGTATTCTGGAGTATGGGGCGACATGGTTGAAAGGGCCATAAGTGTCAACACAATTCCAATAATTTTGGCACTTTTCAAGCAAAAACTACATGAAAGCAACAATTTCATTATCTTTCAACATAATTAAAAAACAATTCATTGGGTGCAAAAATGTGCAAAAAAGGTGGTTGGAGTCTATTGGAAATGGCAATATCACACGAAATTAGGCTAAGGAATCAGTTGGATCCATAGTTGCGTGAAAAAATATTGAAAATACCCATTGAAATTTTTTTTCCAGAAAAATAGGGAGGCCTGGGCAATAGGATGTCACTGCTTTGGAAACCTCAAAATAGTAGGAGATGGCATTGTCAATCTATGAATCAAATTAGCAAAGTGTAGATTTGATGGAATATGAGTTTGTAGTTGTAAGCTATTTTTCCTAATCCTTTAAGAAGAGTTGAACTTGATAGTAATGACTTTGTTACTTTAAAGTGTAGACCAATAATGAGTGCATAAAAATATATGTTCATGTCATTCACTAAACTGACTAATTATACATATAAATAATACTACAAGGAAAACACCTTCTAGTGGAGGTTTGTGAAGAACCTCCCAAAAACATTTCTTCATTGTATGTTTATAGTAAAGGTAGGCAATCAAAGGTTTATAAATCGGTACACTTAAATCATATACCCCTGGGCTTGATACACTATCCCTAGACTCCCCTACTCCCTACTTTTGCATGGTGCTTATTCCAACATAACTAATGTAACATAGGGGTGATGATCCATTTGATAAGGGAAAGAAAACAAACCATAAGGTTCATATAAATGTGATGATGCAAGTATGTATGTAACAACTACGGTACAAAGCCAGCAAGGGTGTTAATATTATGGATAGAATGTCTTCAAGTATAATCCATTATGAGGGCTATTAAGGAGTTGGACCATTTAGACTAGTGAGTAAATATGCCCCCTTTCCCAAATATCATTTGAAGGTGTAAGGGCCTTTCTACAAAGATTTAAACTTTCCTTGACCAAGTTCATCATTAGCTTGATTATATACAAGGACTAGGTTACCTTCACATAACAAGTGGGGGGGGACATGACTATCATAATGAGATTTAGAGCATTTTTTAGCCACTTAAATATGTTATAAAGCAGTGAAACGATCTTTGTCGAAATGTTCCAAAGTGATAAGTCTATGTTCCATAGTAGAGGTGCCTAGAAAAACTTGATAGGTAAAACTAACTCCATGCCATGCAGGCGATGGAATGGGGTAAAACTAGTGGTAGTTTTAATTGATGTTTGATAGGTCCATAAGGTGGGAAAAATAATGAGATGCATGGCAATTTGATTTGTGTTTGTCGACCATCCATTGAATCATGGTTTTGAGGATTTTGTTGATAGCATCAACTTGGCCATTGTCTCATACGTAATATGAGGATGAAAATTGATTCTAAAAATTCAAATGGAAGGCAAGTTAATTCCAAATGATGTCCTCAAAATGAGTTTCGTGATCCACAAACAGTTGTTTTGAAACACCAAATTTTGTGATAACATGGTTAAAGAAAAAATGTGCCATTGTGGTGGCAATATTATTTTATGTCAGCATGGCCTTGGCTCATTAATTGAAACAATCAACAATCATAACAATGTATTTATTGTCACTAAACAACATTGGTTTACATCATAAAAACCATGGTCCATTGCAAAATGGACTAGTGAATATTTCAAGGTGCAATGGGGTAGGGGAAGTCCTTGCCTTTGGGGCAAATAGTTGAAAATTTTAGTAGTGTTTCATGACATGGTTGCAATAAAAATAGGGTAGGCCAAAAATAACCAACATGAATGATTTTTTAGGCAGTGACAATACCAAAGAGGTGGCCTCCACATGCTCCACTATGACAGTCATTTAAAAGTCATTTCACTTGTTCAAAAGTTAAACATCAATGAAGAATGGTGTTGACTCCTTCCCAATATAGAAAACCATCGATAAGAAGGTAGTAAGGAGACCGGTGATGAAACCACCATTAATCATCTCGGGAAATATGGGGGCCAAATTTATGAGTGCGCAAATAATCAAGAATGTCTCCATACCAAGGATCATCAGAAGAGATGATGAACACATGTTCATATGGAAGATCATAATTGATAAGGGGATCGATTACACTAGTGGAAAGGTCAAAAGTAAACTCAACTAGTGCCAAATCCTTTTTTTTTCTCTTGGGAGCAACAAATTTTAGAGAATATTATTGAAGGATAACAATCCATTAAGTCACTTTTCCATTGATGATGCACCTACTCAAGAGATATAACATGGGATTCAAGTTTGCTATGACTTTGGTCTTACTAGTAAGGATATGATTGTGCATCTTTTAAACATAAAAATTGATGGCTAAGGATATCTTCTCTACATGGTTATAAGATAACGAAGGTCCATACATGTTCTTACTCACATAGTAAATGGCATGTTCCATATGGTGTTTACCTTCTTGGATCAATACTCTAGCCATGAAAAAAAGGGATGCCAAGATATAAATGATGAAATATTTCACAAAATTTGGAGGACTAATCAAAGGTGTCAAATTAAGAGCATGCTTGAGGGCCTCAAAGGATATTTTTTCCTATTTGTCCCAAACAAAGGAGATATTAGAGAGTAATAGTCTCAAAATTCCATGGAAGCACATAGCATAATTTGAAGTAAAATGTTGCAAGAAATTTTCCTTACTCTGAAGGATTTATGATTGGCACAAAGTACCAAGTGGGGGTAGTTCAAAAATGGCTTGACATTCAAAGGATCAATGGTGATACCTTGTTTGGAAATGAAACAACCTAGTACTGTCCAATAAGTATACATAATTCACACGTAAGTGGGTTTAAGCGAAGTTTAACTCTTTGACATGGAAGAAACCATTTAAGAAGGTGATCCAGGCGTTGTGATCATTTCTTTAAATGAGTGGTGATATCATCCAAATATGCAATGATAACGTCTTTCATGTCATGAAAAAAGTATGACATGGTATGCTGGAAGGTGAATTTGGAATTTTTAGCCTGAAACTTGCATGACTTGATAAGAAAAGGTTCCCCGAGGTGTGGTAAAGGGAGTCTTCTATTGGTCTTGAGGATGAATTTGTATTTGATTATAAGTAGAGAATCCATCCATGAAGGATATGACTTCATGGCACATACATGCGTCTATAATCTAGTCGATAAAGGGGGTCAGGTAATTGTTTGTAGGATAACCTTTATTGAGATCTCTAAAATCATTATAGACTTGAATGATGCCTTATTATTTTTTATAGGAATCGGATTGGATAACCATGTGGTATAGGAAATCATATAAATGAATATCACATTTCAAAGTTTATCGATTTTGGACTTGACAGTTGGGATTGAAAAGTGTGAATATGCCTATGTTTCTCATGCACAATATCTACATGAGTACATGTGTTAGTACTATGTTTCATAATGGCTAGGTCGAGTCCAAGCATTTTGAAATAAGACTAGGAAAAAATGTTACAAAATTATTGAAAAAGGGATTTGTAGGCAACGACCTCTTTAGAGGTATAAGAAGAACAAAGTGAAATGTTCTTAGTGACACCGAGATTAATTGAAATATCTAGTTATATGGTGGGTAATATATTCGACATATTACCCTCCTCAAAGAGAATTGAGAAGCACAATGAAAATATTTGAGTGATATTTCCTCTCACGATCAGCTAGGGTGGATAGTTTCATCACTGGAACTAATTTTCTCTTAGGGTTTCCATCCCAAGAGCCAAAAGCCACAAGAGCTCTCAGAATCCCTTTTCGAAAATGAAATGTCATGAATGAATGAGAGAAGGGGCCGATTTGCTCTTTTATGCCTCTTTTTACCCTTTTTTTCCACTTTTACTCTTTCCTGTGTTTAATTAATAAAAGTATCCTTTTCTAAAGTCCCCTTTTTAAATAATTACTCATTGTCATTTTATAATGTTTCCTTTTCACCAATTGACATTAAATAATTATTAATTTCCTTTTTCATCAACTATAGCCTATGGGAATTAAATAGGCTAGTAAGTCATCCACCTATGGTGATCATTCAGAAAGGGACATTACAGTGCTCCCTTCTCGAGTTTGCTTGTCCTCAAGCAACTACAAACTAGGATGTTGCAATATCTGATCTCCCTCCTAAGTGACATCCTCTACTGGAAAGTATTTCCATCGAATAAGATACTCTATGATCACTTTGATTTCAATCTCCTCTCCTTAACCTCTAGAATCTCCTTAGGGGTTAATATCAACTGGAAATCCTCATCTAGTTGGGGTAACTCTATTGATGTAGTGATCTGGTATCCAACTTCCTTCTTGAGGCATGGCACATGAAAACATTATGAATCTCGCTCTCCTCTAGAATCTCAAACTCATAAGATACATCCCAACTCTTCAAATCACCCTGTAGGGACCATAAAATCATGGATTCAACTTCTCTGCACCACTTTTCTTTAATAAAGACTATCTGTATGGCTTCAATCTTAGAAAAAACCAAGTCTCTTACCTTGAAGCTGCACTCAACCCTGTGCCTATCTACATACATCTTATATTAGTTCTAGGCTTCCTGCAGATTATCCTTAAGGACTCTAAGGGTATATTGGCTCTCCTATATCCAGTCTTTGTATTTGGGAGCCCTTTTATCCCTGAACTCCATGTCCACAAATGACGGAGCATCATATCCATACAATGCTCAGAATGGGATCATACCGATGGACATATGGTAAGTGGTGTTGTAGTAATGTTCTCCCAGGTGCAACCAGATAACCCATGCCCTCTGCTATCCTGGCACATAGTTACGCAGATACCCCTCCACCCCTTTGTTCACAATCTCTGTCTGGATCCATTTAGGGTTGATAACTAGTGCTAGGAGTAAACTCTATTCCTACCAATCTAAATGGACACTACCAAAATGCACTAAGAAACCTGTTGTCCTTGTCACCAACAATGAACTTCAGCAACCCATGGAGTCTGAACACCTCCTTGAAAAACAAATCTGCCACTTGTGATGTTGTATACTCTGATGAAATGGAGAATAAGTACACAAACTTGGTTAACCGATCGACCACTACATGGTAGACCCATGATGAATTCCATCGATACACTTTCCCATTTTTGCTTTAGAATGGGAAAAGGTTGCAGTAACCCCGCTGGGTGAGTATGCTTTGACTTGTTCTACTACAATTCATATACTTCCTCACATGCCCCAATACATCATATTTGAGGCCCTTCCAAGAGAACCTCTCTCTAATCTATTTGTAAGTTTTGAAATATCCAAGATTCCTTGCCAAAGGTGTATCATGCGTAGCCCTCATGATCTTCTCTTTAAGCTTGGACTCAGACACTAGGTATATCCTGTCTTTTTAGAAGATAATGTCATCCACCACTTTGTACTTGTCATCTTGAATGCGACTATCCATCAACTTGCAAGAAAACTTATTCTTGGAATATTCCTCCAAAAGGTGGGATTTCCAATCTGTTGAAACCTCCATAAGAGAACATGCTGCCGATTTCCTGGATAGGGCATCAACAACAATGTTTTTCTTTCCCTTCACATACTCAATGTTGAAATCATAGGCTTGTATCATGATTACCCATTTATGTTGTCTATCATTCAGGTCCTTCTGCTCCAGGAAATACCGCAAGTTGTTGTGATCCTTCCTAACCACAAATCTGCCACCTACTAGATACTTTCTGAATTTCACCAAAGCGTGCATAATAGAAATCATCTCCTTGTTGTAGATGGAGTAGAGTGTCTCTGTCTCCCTAATATTCTGACTCTCATATGCTACCAGATGTCTATTTTGCATCAAATCCACTCCTATACCCTCACCCAAAGCATCACACTCAAGCAAAAAGGGCTGACTGAAATCCAAAAGTGCCAAAACTAGACATGTTCTCATCACCTCCTTGAGCTTGTCAAATTCCCACTGAGCCTCATCTATCCACTTGAATGCCCTTTTCTTTATGAGATCATTTATGAAGGCGCTCGACTGCAAAACCCCCTTAACAAAACGCCTGTAATAAATGCATAATTAATAAAAATATGAAACTATGTAAGGCTCTTAGGCGGTGGCCAATCTAATATGGCCTAGATATTCTCCTGATGTACTTGTACATCCTACGCACTGATCACATGGCCCAAATACAAGATCTTTGTCATTCCAAATTTGCACTTTGAAGCCTTGGAATACAATGAGCGCTCCTCCATGATGCTCAATATCTCATCCAAATGCCTCAAGTGCTCCTCCTATGTCCTATTGTAAATAAGGTCATCAAAGAACACGAACAAAACATTGCTCAAACGCTTATTGAATATGTGGTTCATGCAAGACTGCAAAGTGGTTGGTGCGTTGGTCAATCCAAATGGGATGACCAAAAAATCATAGTGCCCATAATGACACTTGAAAGCAGTCTTGTGAATATTGTGCTCCTTGACCTTGATCAGGTGATATCCCGATCAAAGATCATCTTCGAAAATTACACTGCCCCATGCAACTCATCCAACAAATCATCGATCATGGTAATGGGATACATGTTTTTTATTGTTTTCTTATTTAGGTCCCAATAATGAATACACATCCTCGTGGTTCCATCATTCTTCTTGACCAAGACAACTGAAGAAGCGAATGGACTAGAGCTAGGTCTGGTATGCCCCATCACTAACAACACCTTTATTGCCTTCTCTATCTCATATTTGAACTTTTTGGGGAGCTTGTATGGAGTAGTGATCATGGGCTTGTGTTGGCCCTCCAACAATTCCCCTTTCAAATTTTACGTAAAATTTTTAGGTGACCCCATTTAAAATTTTGTAAATAGTGTTTTCATTTTTTTTGTTTTTTTTGTTTCACTTGATGGTTTGTTGATTTCATCTCTTAGATGTTGGATTTTTGCGCTCCTCATCATCATTTTTTGGAGCTCATATTTTATGATACAATGATTTGGTCATTTGGCTACTTTGCGTCATTTCAGTTTGTGGCTTTCTATTTGGTCAATAACGCTTGAATGACGTGTTGTATGCCCATATTGATTTTATCCAAGTTGGCGTCACGCTTTGGATTGGAAAAATGGAACTAACATGATGTTATGACAGTCTCGTCAATTTGTTGATCTTTATATTAATCTATAAGGTTTTAAGCAGGTTTCTATCTACACCCTGAAAGGACGCATGCCAATGAATGCAAATAAGCTGATAATTTTTGCTTTGTATGACACATTGATTTTTATAAGCCTTCAATTTTTATTGAAAATTAATATTGTTTTGCATTCTTGTACTTTGCGAGAGATAAAATAATTTGATTAAGGCTATTTATATGTAATTAATCTTACGCATTAAAACAATATAAATTAAGGATTACAAATAAATTGATAATCTTTACATTCAAATAAAAATCATCAATTTTTATAAAACTTTTATTTTGGAAACAAACTTAATTATTTCTTTTAACAAAATGAATTAAATTGAAAATAAATAAATTCTTATTTCAATATTTAACAACATTATTATTTTTAATAAAAGAACTTTTAAATCCAAATATTTTTATATCCAATTTAATTAAAATATTTTTCAAAAATTCTTTATTATTATTCATTAAAAAGAAATGATCTCATTATTATATCTAAAAGCTAGGGAGGAAAAGACTCATGGCTAACTTTTTACACTTTTTATAGCATTGCACATTAAGGAAATATTTATATTTTTATCCACGAAATGTCATGAAGGAGAAGTAAATATTTTATAGACATATTAAACAAATATCTTGGTGATGATTTTTATGGTCGTATTTTTATTGGAAGTGTTATTTTAAAATTTTCAAAGACTATTTTAAATGGCTTTGAATGGGTGAAGTGGAAGCAATGTGTTTTAAATATGTGTTTTAACCTACAACTTAAACATTGGTTGACATAATATCTAAAATGATAGTCTTGGTTTATTGATCTTTTCATTGTTCACATTTACAGGGAACTGATGTTTTGTCAAAATAGGCACTTGATGGGGATGGTGGAGTTTTTTACTAGCAAGAATGAGTTGAAAAGTCAAATACTCATTCTAGATCTATGTTTTTCTTTTCTGAAGTATTTTAGTCCTCACTTTTGGTGGAGGCTAGTTTATGTTTTTTATTATGTGATGGAACAACTGTCTTTAGTTTTGAGTAGATGTTGTAATTATGAATTGACACATGCTTGTAAGTATGATCAATAGACCCTGCTTTAGACAGGGCTGAACTTTTTCGACTATGTTTTGTACTTTTTGATTTCCCTTGAAATAACAAAAGTAGGTTTTTTTTTTCCTTGAAAAAAAAATGACATGAACTGATATTTGACTCTTTGACATGGACTGATATTTGACTCTTTTATTTTTGCATAGATTTTAAGAGTAGTCAATTAATTTTCTATGCCATGATATTAAGTGGAGAAGGTTGCTACGTTTTAAGTAGTCCATTTAATTTGTCGCCATACTTGTTTATTCTAGTAATTAAAGGATTAAGTAGCATGACTCCAGAAGTGAGAAGAATTGGCTTACTTAAAGGCATCAAGATCTCTAATAATGCTATTATCACACATCTATTATTTGAAGATGATGTTGTATTGTTTGAATTGGGCACTATGGAGGAATGACAATACTTTTCAAATATCATCAAAGTTTTTTTGTGTTGCTCCACGTAGAAAGGTTAGTTTAAATAAATCTAATCTTCTTCATAATAACTTGGATGAAAGTATTTTGGATTGTATCATTACTATTCTAATGGAATTTTACACTTCAATGTAAAAATAAAAACAATAGTGTTTGGTAATATTAGGTCAAATTCCATGTTTCAAGATTTTGAATATGATTAAAAGGGCTTCTTTAACGATAGAGCTTTTGTGTTAACTTGCATATATTTAAATACCATCAAAAGAAAATATTAGCTTACATCTGATCGTTCCATTTCATGCAAGATTTCAAGTTAATGTTTTCCCAAAAAAAAACCTCACGAAAGTGCAACCAAATGTCCATCTTAGACGCTGGTTAGACCATATGATATAGGAAGTAAGAGATTGTCAGCCAGACCATGAAGTAGAATTTATGAGATCACGATCATGAGATTATTGGATTGTGTCATCAAGTTACATTTAGTATAGATTCATTTTAAAGGGGATCTACCAAGATGTTGATAAAGTATTTTAATTTATCTAATTTGTATAGTTTTATATAAGCTATGGTAAATGTTTTAAATAGTCGACATGTTATTTTTTATAATATTTTATTATTTTTTAAAAAGACACCAGCTCCACTATAAGCACAAGCACAGAAGGAGTTACACATCTCCCCCTACTGAACTATAGAATAATGAATTTTGAATACTGAAAAAAAATAAAATTGTTTTGAAGATATGCAATTTTATATATTTTTTAATTTTTTAATTATATTTTTTTGCATGTTTAAATAAATGAAGGCAACGAAAATATGAGATTGATTTTCTCGAATAAAATAAGCCCATTTAAACATCGAGATTGTTGGACTGCCAAGTCAAAGGGCGCATTAAGAACTGCCACTTCACCTTTTCATTTCCCTACCAAACCATTGCAGCATCTTTACTACAGGATTATCTTTACATGTGAGAGTATTTTGCAGGAATTTGATGACAGAAAAACAATCTTACGAAGATTACAATCCTGAATTTGTTGATTTGAAATTCTAAAAGTGCGGTGATTGTAAATAATCTCACACATATTGCTATTTTTCAATCGCTCATTCGTTGCAGAAATCGGTGCCCATAATATCACTGAGGTAGTTGATATAATGAATGAGTCAGAGAAGCATGAGCAGGTTACATGGCAGGTTCTTCGCTTGCTAATACGCCGTATCTCAAGATACATCCTATAATCAATATCTAATATGATTAATCATCAGTGATTCCTGCTCAAGAAATCTACAGAAATAACATATCTCCAGATCTTAAGCAAGGATAACCAATACATGAGTTGTCATTCGATTTTAATCAGCTTGCAAAAGAAGAAGAGATCGCCTATTAAAGGAGAGAAGTTCGACTGCTGAAGGGGGATCTTTGTACACCAGAGAAATGAATGTCTTATTTTTTCTGCTCTTGTTCTTTTTGTATCACTGTGCTGTACTTCAAAGAATTGGAGGTGGAGAGCGCTTCTCATGTAGTGTATGGATCAGAATGATTATGAAACAATAAATTATGCTGGAGTTTGTAAATTCTTGTTTCTGCTCTGTGTAAATGTCTTTAGCAGTAGCAATGAAATCAGATTTGTTTTCTCTATGTCCATTATTGTTTCATCATAGTTTGAATATACTATGAATTTTGTTTCTATTTGTTTATTCAGATTCTTTCACAGTTAGAATTCTTTGTAAATGTGCTTGAGGAGAATTTTAATTATCATTTTTATTAAATATTTTTACTGTATATTAGTTTCAGCTTTGCAGTATTAAAAGTTTTATTTGTAATTCTTGATGACTGTGTTTCTTAGTGTTACAATAAACTTTTAATTTTGTGTAAATGTGAAATGATTAAATAACAAAATGTCTTTTGTGATTTTAGTTGTTGCATGTTTATGATGTACAGCTGAATTGATTTAGTTAAATTTCTTTGGCTCGTGCTGGTAGGATGTAGATTAATTCTGGGGTCTCATCATCCAACTTGTTTTTCTTGGTCCACTCCTTCTCGAAGGGCTTCATATCTTTGTTTTTATGAGGAATGAAAGGTTTGGATTGGGGTTTATTATTTGGCACTACATCCTCCATGTCCCGTGCTTTAACGATTACATTCTATAGAGTCTTTGGTTTGGAGGCCTTAACCTAACCACGCAATGGTCCGGATAATCCTTTAATTAACATCACAACGAGCCTATGCTCTGACACATCTGTCACCATGAATGCAATCCTTTGAAATTTTGAGATGTAAGTATCTGCTGCACTTGTCTGCTTGAGCTATGCCAGCTCCCTGAAATGCAACTTTGGGTCCTTCCTCTCAAATCTGTCAATCAATCTTTGTGTGAAGTCTAGGTATGAGGTAATGCTAGATTGCCCCCAATGTGACTAGCCCAGGGTACCATCACTCATGAACATCTCCCTCCAAATGTAGTGTAGAAAACTTGATGACTTTTGTTTCCCTCATGGGGTTGATTTGGAAATAGGTGTCCAACTTCTTAACCCAAGCTCTGGCCGTGCATTTGTTAGAACCATCAAAGGAAGGGATATACAACTTCCCAACCTCACTGAAGATCTAGATTTTTTTGGGTCTTGTTGAAGTCCATTTGTCTATTCCTATTCTTGATGGTACAAAATTCTTGTAATGACATTGTTGCATGAAATAATAAAATTGTTTCTTACAAAAGCTTCCAACTTAAATAAGACAAATGCTCCATAAAAGATAATAATAATATTTATTGATAAAAGATATGATGCCTTACAAATGTATAAAGGCCCATATATATATATATTTATTGGAAGGGACAAGGTGACTCTTCATAAGAGTTATAACCTTTGGTAATTAATATTATTTTAATTCTCATTTGTGAATATTAATATATTGTTGTTATTATATATATTTATTATGTTATTATTTAATATTGTTATGTTATATTTTTTTATATAACATTGTCTTCCTCTTAGAGATGCTTTGTCCTTAAAGCATGATTATGGAAGACTTTTATCCTTAGTTCTTGCTCGTATGACTTTCTCGTGATCCTCTATGTTGATATCTGTGACACTTGACGAAACGAGTCGGTATGAGCTACAAATTCGTAAGAAAAAATGTCGCATTGTATGTGAAGTGGTCCATCCGAGATTTGTCTTCATCGGAGTTGTTAGTTGATCAATTTGATGAATAGAACTTCTCGTTTTCTGCTTCCACTTAGTTTGTTTATTTTGTCTCCATTCTGTTTTGAAATCACAACTCTTTTGACTTTGTTGTTGGTCATGTCGATTCTTATGATTTGGATGATAATAAGACATCTTAATATTTTGTGAATGTTCCTTTGACACATCTACTTTTGATGTTTGTGACGATGATACAATATGATCGTTCTTTTGAATGTGAGCATTGACAAGCTCTGTATTGCTTCCCTTTTCTGATGTTTGAATTTGAGCCTTTGATGAATTCTCTATTGTGTCAGTCATCGTTTCCTTGTCAGCTAATGATCCCTTGCGATCTAACTTTTCTTGTAGCGATTTCTTATCATGTTTTACTTTTCTAATTTGTATGAGTAAATCTTGATTGTGTGTTCTTAATCGTAAGATTTATTCCTTATAATTTGACTTGTCAACTTTATTTTGAGCATATTGATTCTCTTGCTCTCTTTCTTTTATCGTTTTTATTTGTTCTAGCAATTCCTCATTAACCTTTGTCAAGGAGGAATTTTCTTCGTCTTTCCTTGATAATTTTTGCTGAAGATCTTGAATCTCTTCTTCCAAAATTTTATTGCACTATGTTTTATCCTTCGTCTTCTTGATTTGAAGCAACAACTTTTTATTATGATCTCTTAGACGAGAGATCTCTTCATCTCATTCCTATATGTCCTTGTCAGTTTTTTTTTCGCAGTTTCAAATTCCTTAATTTGTGTGATGGACTCCTTAATATGATCTTTCAATTTGGAATTTTCTTTCCTTATTAAACTATTAAAATACTTCTCTTTGTCATTTTCAAAATGTACTTTTTTATTACTTTCCTTGTAGTACCCAACCTCGCCTTTCAATTTCCGTATTTGTGATTGCAATTGTGACTGACCTTGGTTTTCTTTCATAATAAAATATTTGCTACAAATCAAGAAGGGGCGATTGTTGTTTTTAAAAACTGATACATACTCTAATTCTAATTCGCAATGAGGACACTTAGTCCAAAATTTGGACTTGTATATGGGATTCATAATTAACCGCTCACTTCTACACAAATGGCTTCAATGACTTCTATTTGTTACTTCTTCAGCGATAGAGGGTCTGATCCAGGTGGATATTGGTGGCCACCCACCTTTCCAACTGGCTCAAAACAGTTTTATGGCAATTTTGGTATTGTACTATTTTTAGCAGTTTTTCGGGTCCTGAACTTCCGGGGCCGTTTTGAGGCCCTAAACGACCTTTTTTGGCAATTTGGGGGGGCCAAATGGTTTCCTCTGGCATGCATTTGGCCCCAGTCGAAAGTTTTAAATCTCGGATAGACCTTTCTAACGGGCTACCGAGCGCCCCAAACGGAGATCGTATGCAAAAGTTACGACCCCGGGAAGTTGATGTACTAACTTACCCAAACGGGGCCCACATGACTTTTGGCGCTTCATCTCCTAGGGTTAGGTTTTTGGATGTCGAGGGTTTTTGACATTCCTGTTTATTGTAAAAGGCCTTGAGAGCCTCATTGTAACCATATTCTTGCGAAATGAGCGCAGCCGTCACATCTCTTCTCAGAGATAAGCCGCCACCATTCCAGCAAGCTTGTTTTCCGCTGCATTTTACAGTTCTAGCTTATTTCCTTATTGAATAGAAAACCAGTTTTACTGTATCTCTGTTATTTTGTGTTAAGCATCTGATAATAATCTGTATTCATTTCGTTCTGCTCATAAAATCCGGATCAGTGGTATCAGAGCGGTCTGCTCCTTGTCGTCTTAATGCATGTCCCCAACGAGGTCAAGGTACAAAGAATTGGGTCTCGAGCTTGTTTCTCTTGAGGACAAAAGCTCTCGCATGCCCAAGCGACCTCTCATGGCAGGAGAAAAGAAAGATGACGGGACAGGAGATCCTATCAAAATGTTGCTTGAGGAAGCCCTCACGCAGCAGAGGAACGAGATGATGGATAATTTCGCGCAAATCCTTCAGCAACTACCAACAAGCGATGCATCTTCCTCGAGCGGAGGCGCCGCCCCCTTCAAGGTACAAATAAACTTTGATATCCCTATATTTGAAGGACAGATAGACGCAGATGCTGTAGATAAGTGGTTGAATCTACTAGAAGGGTATTTTTCTGTCCATAACTTTTCGAATAAAGAAAAGATTACTTTTGCTCTCCTCAAAGCCGTTCCCCATGTCAAAGATTGGTGGGAAACATTCTGCGAGCAAAAGGACGCAGAAGAAGCCTCAGTATTTTCAGTCACGGCCACCTGGGAGTCCTTCAGGGTTGCTATTAAGGAACAATACTACCCTGTTGGAAGTTATGACGACTTGTATACCAAATGGACCACACTGCGACAAGAAAGAGACCAAGCAGTGCCAGAGTTCACAAATATCTTCCATACCTTGTGCACCAAGCTGGGTATCAAAGATTCAGAGCGACATCTGGTGCTCAAGTATCGCGGTGGTTTGCATCGATACATCCAGACCGAAATGGAATTTCTAGACATCTCTTCCTTGGGCGCGGCCTACCGATATGCCGTCAAAATCGAGCAGAAGCTCAAACAAAAGACGCGGCAATTTGGGCCTGGGAACCCTTCACAGCAAAAGACAGGAAAGGGCGGCCCCAACCCACAGAATAAAGGACAGAGCAAAGATGGACAGTATCAGGACAACCAGTCCAAGCCACAAGCAAAGAAGGACACCGGAAAAACAAAGAAAGATACCGGGAAGTGGTGCGACTTCCATAAGAGCCCTTGGCATAACACTGTTGATTGCCGCTCAAAGCAGTCGCTGGTGGCCGAAGTGAAAGCTTCTGAATCAGATGCGGGTTCTGACTCTAAGTCCGAACCAGAAAGGGGAAAATGGATCATTGACGCGGAACCCAGTGCCACCATTGCTACCACCAAGCTCCAGCCTGATGAACCAGACGAGCCATAAGAAGGAGAACGCCTCTTCCATTCACAGATGTGGGTAAAAGGCACCCCGCTGCACTTCATTGTTGATAGCGGTAGCCAGAAGAATCTCATCTCAGCAGAGGTCGTCAAGCGCCTGGCCCTGCTGACAACGCCGCACCCGCAACCCTACACCATTGGATGGCTCCGCAAGGGAAGCGATCTTCGCGTCAGCCAATAGTGCCGACTGCCATACGGCATCAATCCCTTCAAGGACGAGGTATTGTGTGATGTTGCTCCTCTCGAAGTTTCAGATTCTCTTTTGGGCCAACCTTATTTATGGAAACGTCATGCTGTATATGAGTCTAGGCCTCGTAGTGTTATTATTTCTTTGAACAGGAAATTGTACCGGATACCCGAGGCAGTCCCTCCTAGTGCTATTTCCTTGATCTCTGCCAAGCAATGCAGGAAGGTCATCTCCGAGATCAGGAAATTTGTCTTCTTCGTGATTCGCTCTCAGAGTGAAAGAAAGATCGCAGCCACATCCCGGGCCTCCATGACCGATCTATCCGCACAACAGAAGCAAGTGGATAAGGTGGTGGAAGGATACTCAGATATCTTCTCCTCTCCGACCGGGGTACCTCTGCACTGCCAGGTCAAGCATCCCATCGATCTGACCCCAGGCGCACCCCTACCCAATGGGCCAGTCTATCGCCGCTCTCTATTGGAAAACGAGGAGATCAAGAGGAAGATCCAAGAATTGCTCCACAAGGGGAACATCCGTCCCAGTTCATCACCTTGTGGGAGCCCAATCGTGCTGGTGCAGAAGAAAGATGGGACCTGGCGACTCTGCGTTGATTACCGGGCCCTGAATAAAATCACAGTCCGCAACCGGTACCCGATTCCCCGAATCGACGACCTCCTTGATCAGCTCACGGGGGCCAAATACTTCATTAAGATTGATCTAAAGTCTGGCTACCACCAGGTCCCAATAGAACAGACAGATGTATGGAAGACTGCCTTCAAGTCAAAAGAAGGTCTTTTTGAATGGCTCGTCATGCCTTTTGGTTTGACAAATGCTCTAGCAACTTTTATGAGGATGATGGACGATATCCTATGACCTTTCACCAATAATTTTGTAGTGGTGTATCTGGATGACATCCTCATCTACAGCAAGACTTGGGAGGAACACTTGCAGCATATTCAGCAGGTTCTCCACACCCTACGGAAGCACAAACTATATGCAAACTTGGAAAAATGCTCCTTCGGCATGGACAGGGTCCATTACTTAGGCTACATCGTTGATCGACATGGTGTGCATGTGGATCCAGCCAAGATCTAGGTCATCCGTGACTGGCCAGCCCCAACCACACTCACTGAACTTCAGAGCTTCTTGGGCCTCGCCAATTTCTATCGCCGGTTCGTGTTGGGATTCTCTCATATCGCATGGGCCCTCAGCCAAGTGACCAGAGGTGGTGGTAAGGAAAAATTTGTGTGGGGCCTGTCCCAACAACAAGCCTTCGATGACTTGAAGAAGCGTTTGTGCTCATCGCCGGTACTCTCATTACCAAACCTGCAACATCCCTTTGAGATCGAGACAGATGCTTCAGATTATGCTGTGGGCGTCGTTCTCACTCAACACGGCCACCTCGTGGCATATCATAGTGAGACACTCTCAGATGCTGTCCGCAAGTACCCTACCTATGACAAAGAAATGTACTCCATTGTACAAGCCTGCCGCCAGTGGAGACATTACATTCTTGGGAAGGAGACAGTCATCCACACTGATCACAAGCCACTACAGTTCATGCAGACCCAAGGAAAGTTGCAGAATGACCGCCATCAGAAGTGGTCAACATATTTACAGCAGTTCCACCTCAACGTCAAATATAAAACAGGAAGTACCAACCGAGTTGCTGACTGCCTCAGTCGACCTCCAGTCGCGGCACTTACCACGGTGCTAGACTCTTGTGGCCATGAGACCTCCGGATGGCCCCACCTCTATGAGACAGACCCTGACTTCTCCGCCACCTATCGAATGTTGGGCACCAACTCAGTGGTTGCTAATTTCCATCTTCAGGACGGGTTGTTGTGTCGTCTGGGCCATCTCTGCGTTCCATCAAGCGAGCGCGCGAAGTTGATTTGGGAAGCTCACTACAGTCGAGTGGCAGGACACTTTGGCGTCGAAAAGACAGTGGCAGTGTTGCAGAAACATTTCTACTGGCCGAAACTTCGACAGGATGTCAGCAAGTATATCAGGTCCTGCACCGCTTGCGCTATTGCCAAACCAACCACTAAGAAACAGGGCCTATACACCCCTCTTCCTACTCCTGACAGGCCGTGGGAATCCATCTCAATGGACTACATGTCGGGCCTCCCGTCCACCAAGAGGGGAAATGACTGTGTTTTCGTGGTTGTTGATCGCTTTTCCAAGATGGCGATTCTAGCCGCTTGCAAGAAGAACATCACAGCAGAAGCCACTGCCAAGCTCTTCTTTGAACGAGTATGGGTACATTTTGGGATCCCACAGACCATTATCTCAGACCGTGACAGTCGGTTCCTCAGCTCATTCTGGTCAAGCCTCTGGTCACTGCTGGATACCAAGCTCACCAAATCCACTGCCTTCCACCCCCAGACCGATGGACAAACGGAGGTCGTCAACCGGATGGTCGTACATATCCTGCGCATGTACAATTCAACACACCCCCGCACATGGGATGAGAGTCTCCTCTATGTCCAACATAGCTACAACCGAGCCCTGCATAGCTCAACTGGCCACATCCCCTTCCAGGTGGGGTTGGGATTCCAACCATTGGGCCCCATGGATGTTGCACTTCCCCTTGCGACCACCTCGTCCGACTCATCCCCAGAAGCTGACAAAGCCACCCGGTTCATTGAACGAATCCAGCATATCCGCCAACAGGTTCAAGATATTCTACAGAAGTCTAATGCCAAGTACAAGCAGCGCCATGATCAACATCGGGTGCCACATAAGTTTCAGGTGGGCGACAAAGTTTGGTTGCATTTGCAGAAAGAACGCCTTACAGGGCCCCATCGAAAGCTTCACCCACTCCGTTATGGGCCGTACACCATCACCAAGGCAGTGGGTGACAATGCTTTTGAGCTCAACATTCCCCCCTTCCTTGGTCTGCATCCAGTCTTCAACGTGGCTCTCCTTCGGCCATATTTCCCACCACTTTTAGACACCTCAGAGATAGCAGAGAAGTTGACACCAACAGAGCTCAACCCTGACTTCCTACAACAAGCATCCAGTGATCATATTGCAGACACACAGATCAAGGGCACTCGACATCAAAGGATCCAACTTTATCGAGCTGTCAAAGCAGGGCAGCTCCTGCACCAAGGCAAGTGGCTCACCCGAGGCCAAATTCAGCAGAAATTTCCTCATCTGATGGGGGAACTCAACGCAATGGAGACCATTGCTTCCTAAGGAGGGAGGATTGATCCAGGTGGATATTGGTGGCCACCCACCTTTCCAACTGGCTCAAAACAGTTTTATGGCAATTTTGGTATTGTACTATTTTTAGCAGTTTTTCGGGTCCTGAACTTTCGGGGCCGTTTTGAGGCCCTAAATGACCTTTTTTGGAAATTTGGGGGGGAAAATGGTTGCCTCTGACATGCATTTGGCCCCAGTCGAAAGTTGTAAATCTCGGATAGACCTTTCCAACGGGCTACCGAGCGCCCCAAACGGAGATCATATGCAAAAGTTACGACCCCGAGAAGTTGATGTACTAACTTACCCAAACGGGGCCCACATGACTTTTGGCGCTTCATCTCCTAGGGTTAGGTTTTTGGATGTCGATGGTTTTTGACATTTCTGTTTATTGTAAAAGGCCTTGAGAGCCTCATTGTAACCATCTTCTTGTGAAATGAGCGCAACCATCACATCTCTTCTCAGAGATAAGCCGCCACCATTCCAGCAAGCTTGTTTTCCGCTGCATTTTACAGTTCTAGCTTATTTCCTTATTGAATAGAAAACCAGTTTTACTGTATCTCTGTTATTTTGTGTTAAGCATCTGATAATAATCTGTATTCATTTCGTTCTGCTCATAAAATCCGGATCAGGGTCTTTGAATTCTCTTCTTTTTAAAACTTCTATAATACTTTAATGTTTAAAAAATTCTAATTCTAGGATCTTTTATTCGATGACTCAATGTTGATGATGGATAAAATATGCTGCCCAAATCCAAAATTAGACTACACCAGCGACTTCGACTCGTGAAAACGGTGAAGAATGACTATACACACTGCCACCTTCGTCTCTAACTAGACACAATAGTCTTTTCCTTTCTCTGCATACAATGCAACTCACATAGAGAAAGTTGTGCTCAAAATGCACTTAGTTCTCCACGTAGGTTAACTTTTTCTTTAGATTAATTTCTTTGTGGATAGTGTGCATATTGGGTGGTTGGGAGGAATTATTGTTACCTTCCCCACCCAAGTTCAAAACTCGCTTTTTGTTTGTTGTTGGACCATAAACCCAAACCCACTTATTAAGAAACCACGTGTGGTTTTGACTCTTCATAAGAGTTATAACCTTTGGTAATTAATATTATTTTAATTATAATTTATGAACAATAATATGTTGTTGTTATTATATATATTTATTATGTTATTATTTAATATTGTTATGTTATATTTTTTTTATATAAAATTGCATGAAACTTTGCACCAAGAGTCTGATACTCCCTCAAATAGTCATTAAAACTGTCTCCTTGTCCTGACCTTGATTTCATGTTTGTTGCTCTTCCAAGAACTAAGGTAAAAGTGGTCTAGGTGTTGTTCTGTGTGGGAATATTAGTGTTGATTCCCTTAGCACGATTCCCATTGTTGTCATTATTGTTTTGGTTAGATTGAATACTGGTGATAAGCTAAGTCATAAGCTGGACCAAATGTTGCTTCCCCCTTTCCAGATCATTTAAAAAGTTCATAGTACTTCCCTTAGGTGGATCATTCCTATCCCCCATGTATTCCTCTTCTTCTAATTCTAGTTGGTCTTCATCCTCTGACTCTACTTGAACTACGTTTTCAACCCCCCTTTTCCTTCTTCTCATGTAAGTGATATATATATCGTCCTCTGGATTCATAAAAGGGGCATGCAACTCATAGGTTGGTAGAATCACCATCTCTGATACCACTGTAATATTCCCCCTTACCGTTGATATGATTTCTATGAAGTATGTTGTTGTATTTTAATGCCCTTTTAGTTGTGAACCTTTGTCAAACAGTTTGGTGAGCAAGTTCCGAAACCATTGTATGTCTCCACTTACAACTAATATGAATTTGTGTTGATTGTTGATATGATTTTTAGTGCATTCTTTGGTAGGGATTTTTTTCAAACAATTCACAATAACCACACATCTGAAATTTATATGCTTTTGGTGTTTATGATATTCAACACAAATAAGAGAGGATTACATTAAATGCAAAAATAATACATTTATGCTACTGTAATAGCCATAATATTTAACTTATAACAATAAGATTTAACATGATTTTAGGACTTGTAGGTGGAAATAAGCAACAGTATTAGATTTAAAGGAGTTCCAAACATGTAGAGTGCTGATAATGTGCAACTCATTAGTGGGATAACCAACGACACTCTTCAACAATAGGAAATGAGTCCATGATTTAGATGTAAGATAGCATGACTATTGATGACTCCTTTTGATAATAAACAGGCCTCTTGAAGCCATAATTTGGATGTCTTCTTGAAGCTCACAGTGGGAATACGCCCAGTATATTTTCATATTTTTAATAATCCTTATATAGATCTAGTGGGAATACGCCCAGTATATTTTCATATTTTTAATAATACTTATATAGTATTGATGTAGACCCATTTTACTTGAACGTGTATCCAAACTAACTCTTATGTATGCGACCAACACCAAACTGTGTCGTGCTTCCATTAGGCAAATGTTATATAAGGATATTACATATGGTATCTATTGGAATATTATCCCCATCATTTTTCAGTTTTGCATGCATCCAGTCATCTGCATGCATCTAGTCATCATCATGGTGGTCCTCCCAGCACCTGGAGCTTGCTTCTAGCTCTTCATAGCCTGTCTACATCCCCCAGGGGGGATCCCACCTACCTAATGCACCCTTCTTCAGTATTCTGCATGGAAATTGCGCCTTTCCCACCTACCACTCAGTTATCTCCCAGTTAGAGCGCCTTAGCTCACCTACTAGCAGTTATCATTCAATTGGAGTCTTGATTGATCAGTTCTTCCACTGATTTCTCATCCTACCCACCTACAACTCCTAGTTAGCCAGTTCTGGAGTTCCATTGACCCTTTTGACATCCTCATGCACCTCCCTTGGAGTCTCCCTTCCCCGATTTATGCCTTGATGGTTCTGTTAGACCCAGTTAGACACACTTGAGTGACCTTTTCCATTTATGATTGATACTACTGACTGGATGATGACTCCACTATTATCCAAGCCAAACTCTAAGTTAGGAATTTGAATGCCCTACTTGGCCTATTCGAATCCTATATTATGCACCTTGCAGTTATATTGTACTCATTCACTTACATTCTTATTCATTGTATGATACTGAGATATTGTCTATTCTTCTGTGTTTATGAGTGATCAATGAGTGTCTCCTTCTCTTCTTCTTTGCAACATACTTGATAGTTTGATTGTGAGTTGTTACAGCTGCTAGATCTCTTGCATATTCTTACATGGTATCAGAGCAGGAAGCAGCTATTCGAATTGCAGCAGTTGCAGCCGTAACAGTTGCAACATTTCTTTGAGCAGCTATCTTTCACTTGTGCACCAGAAGCCGCTGAGTTTCCACAACAAATACTGGTGCTATTACTTGAATTCTTTGGATAAATCCAGTGAGGTCTAGCTAAGTGTGAAGGACTTAGTTTATGTGCCAAGTGTTCTTAAGGTAGTGTTCAGTCAAAGTGTAGCATTCTACATCAACACAACTTTTCTTGTTTTGCAGGTTTATTCACCCGTTCGGAATCTTCTTCAACTATTCAACTTTCTTTGTTCAGATGGATCTAAAGCTTACATCTTCCAACTATGTTGAGTGGAAATCCAAAATGACTCTCTTCATGAGATCAAAGAGCTTCACCCGAATACTCAACGGAACGATGGTAGAACCAACCAGTGCAGTTGAAAAGTCCAAGTACTTGGATCGGCTTGATGAAGCAATTGGTCTCCTCCTTCTCTCAATTTTTGAAGATCAACACTTTCATGTCATCGATCTTACATCTCCTAAAGAGGTTTGGGAAAAGATCGAATCTCTTTTTGGACCGAAAGATGATATGCAAGGGCACAAATTGGAGAATGAGCTCATATGTTTGAGTCCTAACAGCTTCAAATCTATTAATGCCTTTCTCACCAAGTTCAAAATATTGATATCCCAGCTGAAAAGATTTGAGATAGTGAAAGAATACAAGCAGCTTATACTTTCCATTCTCTCAAAGTTGGGGGAAAACTTCTCAGTTTTTGTCTCTACTTTCCAGTCAGCTAGGTTGTCCATTCCAAGATGGAAGTTTCCCTCATTTGATGATTTCACACAATCTCCTACTCAAGAGGAAGAGAATTTGATTTCGATGGGAATGATCAAACCCAAATTGGATTCGGCCCTTACAGTTACAGAGAGAGCGAATGGTAAAGGAAAGCAAAAGATTTCTGACAAGAGATCGAATGGTACAAAGCCTACAGATAGTTCATACCATTCAGGTAGAGCCTCTAAAAATACCAAGCATTCTCGGAAAAGAAGGTCCAAGTGCCCTTATTGTTATAAAGGCTTCCATCCTAAGAATTCTTGCATGAAGAAGACCATGGACATGATGGCTCGGTTACTTGAGAAGAACAAACTTTCTGTACCAGCATGTGCAAGAAAGAAATATCCTGGTACTGAATTTTCTAGATCCGAAGACAAAGAAGAATGTCATGCCCTCATGGCAAGTGCATCAACAGATTCTTCTTTCATTATAGATTCATGAGCAACAAGACACATGTCTTCCTCCAAAGATCTCTTCTCTAGTTTCGAAAAATCAATTGGTCCTTCAGTCAGATTGAGTAATGATTCAGAAGTCTCCTCTCAAGGGATTGGAAGAATCAATCTTGACTATGGTTACTTTTCTGATGTGCTTTATGTTCCTTCTCTTGCAGCAAACTTACTTTCAGTGTATCAAATGACTCACATTGGAGAGCCCAAAAGAGTGATCTTTTCTCCAAATGAAGTTGAGATACAAAGCATGGTTTCAGGGAAATAATTGCAAAAGGAGTTGCAAATCATACTTCAAAACTCTATGAGTTTTCCCACTTCTTACCGCTCTCCAAGCCATTCGCTCTCCATGCTCATTCAAATGAAGAAATTAGATTATGGCATGTTAGATTTGGACATCTCAACTTCAAGCATTTGCAGGACATGCAAGCTCAAAATGTTGTTGAAGGCCTTCCAGATGATCTATTTTCTCATGGTACCTGCAAAGGTTTCTTAAAGGGAAAAAATCCACAAAAGAATATGAAGAAAAATAAGACTCTTGAAGAAGTGCAAATGCTAGATACAGATCCACAAGAACCTGAAGATATAGCACCTAAAGATTCATCTCTTATTGCTACAAGGTCCACCACAGCTTCTATATCCACCAGAAATGCACTCTATCCCTCAAATCCATTTCTAGCTGAGAGATGTTTTCTTATGATAGGATCTGATCCAAAGACATACTTTGAAGCCTCCCAAGATCCATGATGGGTAGCTTCTATGCAAGAAGAGTACCAATGTCTTCAAAGAAATAAGACTTGGGAGCTAATTTCTCTCCCACCTGGAAGGAAACTTGTTCAATGCAAGTGGATCTACATAACAAACATGGATTCATATGGATCCTCCCACAAGTACAAGGCCAGATTGGTTGCAAGAGGGTTTTCCCAAGTTCATGGGATTGACTATTCTGAGACATCCGCTCCTGTTATTAAGATGGATTCCATTCGTCTTGTTCTTGCTCTTGCTGCATCCAAACACTGGAAAGTGCATCATATAGATGTCAAGAGTGCCTTCCTTCATGGATATCTAGAGGAGGAGATCTACATGAAGTAACCTGAGGGTTATATTGATGATTCTTCACTTGTTTGCAGATTGAAGAAGTCCTTGTACGGGCTTAAGCAAGCTCCCCGAGCTTGGTATGCCAAGATGGATTCCTTCTTACTTTCAGAAAACTTTTAGAGGTGCAAATCATATTCGAATGTCTACATGAGACATGATGGTAACTCCTTACTTCTCATTGTACTCTATGTTGATGATTTGTTGATTACAAGGAGCAGTTTTTCATGTATTAGATCTATAAAATCTGCCTTGCACAAATCCTTCTCCATGTCAGATCTGGGATTGTTGAAGCAATTTCTTGGTCTTGAAGTCACTCAAAGTGATTCAGGAATCAAAGTTGCTCAATCCAAATATGCTTCAGATCTGCTTGATAAGTTTCAGATGAGCGAATGCAAACCAGTTGCATTCCCTTTTCTTTCAGGGATCAGCCTTGAGGATTGATCTTCTACACCACTAGTGGATTGTACTTTGTATCGGTAGTTGATTGGTATCCTTTTGTTTCTTACTCACACTTGGCCTGATCTGTCCTATGCTATTAGTGCTATCTCCATATACATGCAGGAGCCTCATGAGATTCACTGGAAGGCAGCAAAGAGGATTTTGCACTATGTGCAAGGTACCAAGGCTCATGGCCTTCACTACTTAGTTGGGTGTTCTTTGGACCTAGTTGGATATACTGATTCTAATTGGGTTGGAGATAGCTCAAATCAGAAGTCTACATCTGGTTTTGTTTTCATGATTGGATCTGGACCTATATGTTGGTCAAGCAAAAAGCAGACTGCTTTGGCTCTTTCTTCAGCAGAGGCAGAGTACAGAGGTGCAATAAATGCAGCCACACGGTGCATTTGGCTGAGAGGCATCTTGTCAAAATTTGGGATTATATACAGTACTCCACCTGTCATCTATTTTGACAATCAGAGTGCCATCAGGATCTCCACAGATCCGGTTCTGAGGCAGAGAACCAAACACATTGAGATACACATGCATTACATCATAGGATTAGCACATGATAAGATCATTTCACTGCTCTACCTTCCGACGGAAGAACAGATTGCAGATATCTTCACCAAGACCTTCACGGAGAAGAGATTCACTTACCTTAGATCACTTATTGGGGTAAGAGATGATATGCTACATTAGCTTTCCTTTTTCATATTGATTGTACGGGGTGACCTTTAGTCCTAGTCACTAGGGCCCTATTTTTACTGCTTCAGTTATTTCCTCATAGTATAGCTTGAGGGGGGGTGTTGGAATATTCTCCCCATCATTTTTCAGTTTTGCATGCATGCAAGCATTCTGCATACATCCAGTCATCATCATGGTGGTCCTCCCAGCACCTGGATCTTGCTTCTAGATCTCCATAGCCTGTCTACAACCCCCTAGGGGACTCCCACCTACCTAATGCGCCATTCTTCAGTCTTATGCATGGCAAGTGCGCCTTTCCCACCTACCACTCAATTATCTCCCAGTTAGAGCGCCTTAGCTCACCTGCCAGCAGTTATCATTCAGTTGGAGTCTTGATTGATCTGTTCTTCCACTGATTTCTCATCCTACCCACCTACAACTCCTAGTTATCCAGTTATGGAGTTCCACTGACCCTTTTGACAGCCTCATGCGCCTCCCTTGGAGTCTCCCTTACCCGATTTATGCCTTGATGGTTCTGTTAGACCCAGTTAGACACACTTAACTGACCTTTTCCATTTATGACTGATACTACTGACTAGATGATGACTCCACTATTATCCAAGTCAGACTATGAGTTAGGAATTTAATGCGCTACTCGGCCTATTCGAATCCTATATTATGCACCTTGCAGTTCTATTGTACTCATTCACTTACATTCTTATTCATTGTATGATACTGAGATATTGTCTATTCTTCTGTGTTTATGAGTGATCATTGAGTGTCTCCTTCTCTTCTTCTTTGCAACATACTTGATAGTTTGATTGTGAGTTGCTACAGCTGCTATATCTCTTGCAGACTCTTACAGTATCAATAATGATATTTCGTAACTGTGGTTTCATATATATATCCCTCTAAATTACTTTCAAAATTTGATATCAATATAAGTAATAACATGAACATGATATTAGAAATAAGTTTTGATGTTCTTGGATGAAATTTATAGAGGTATATGAGATCTAATTAAAATATTTATATTAACTTCAAGAAAAACAAAATTGAAGAGGGTGAGTATGTAATGCTCCATTTATGGCTAGACTTCTATAGCCTTTGTAATTTTATAAGACCATCCTTAAATGGCTAGATGATTGATATTGAATATGTGTGTATTTTCGTGTAACCTATTGCTTGGAACATTGTGTGGATTTGAAATAACTGTATGTTATTGTGTGATGTTATGGTTGATGTATTTTTGTATGGTTTATATGCATAATTATGTGATCTATTATGAGATGAGATCTAGATAGATGAGTATCATGGTAGTGACATTTGCATGTTTTATGAATTGGTTATAATATGCAACAACTTTGAAGTGTTGTTAATGGTTTGTTGTGTAGCAAGAAACCTGTAGGTGCACACAGATGTTGGATTAATGTGTCAGAATACACAAAATTTGAATTGAGTTAAGGCATTGTAATTTTCCATGTGTACATTTATTATATTTATGATTATTGGATTATTTGATATGTGGTCTCAATGTGTATAGAGACATGAAAAATGTTTTCCAATAAACTTCCACATGGGTGACAAGGTTGTATGAAGGGTGTATAAGGGTACCAATCGGAGAGGAGGAGGAGTGATCCTACTTATACTTGCTAGCACTCCCTTTCGTGTGTCATTTTTACTTAGAGGTTGCACATTACTATGGGGATAGGTTGTGGATTTAGTCACTCATGAGTATTAGTTGAGGGATGCACAATAAGGTTCCATCCTTATTCCTCAGTGATCATTAGTGTCCTAATAAGTTAGGAAATAGTTTATTTAACTTGCTCTCGAGTGTTATACTATTCCCTCCATTAATGAAAAATAAATACTTGAAGGGAATGTATGTGAGATTTTGAATCAATGGCTCTAGAAGATAAATGGAGTATCAATATAGTTAGAAATTTATAGAAGTGGAGAAGAAGGTATTAGAGTAACATAATCTTCAATAACCTACCAAAGAGATACCATCATAGATGAGACTTCATACAATTGCATATGAATCAAGAGAAAATTGAAGTAACTATCTAATCTATGTAGTCTTTATTAATCAATAGAATGTTGAATACATCATTGAATTACATGATCAATGAGATGCAATATTACATATATAGGTAACCAAGATAGGATTAATTATATACACAAGCATAAAATTAAGCAAAACTCAAGAGCAATGACCCTGAATAGTCATGTTTTCCATCCTTAGTGAGTAAGGTTGATCATGTAAGTACTATTAGGGTTTAACTAGGCCAACAAATATTAAGTGAGATTCTTTTTTGCAAGAAAAGATTTCCCTCCTTAAGAAGTAAATTTGGTCATGTAAGTGTAGAAAGGTTTAACTGGTCCTAGAAATACCTCATGAGGTAGTTAACTTAGTCATGCATGTGAAACCAATTTTAATTGGACCTAGAACTACCTCATGAGGTAGTTAAGTCAATTGTGCATGATAAACCATTATTTAACTAGATGAGAATGTGAAACTAGAGTGTAAATAGACCAAAATATCAAACTAGGTCACATTAGCTAGTTAAGTAGGTGAAAATGGCCAACAAGGGTGCATTAGGCAATTACTAGGCCAAAACTATTAACTTAAATGCACAAAACCTTAAAAAAGGTTGCAAATCATGCAAGAGCACCCTAATCCCCAGAAGAGGGGCTTAATTGGTGTAAGGGTTCCTTTTACCCTAAAAAAGGGTGTTTGGTCTAGGAAGTGGACCATTGACCCTAAAAATAGAGGAACAACTCCATTAGGAGTGTTATTGACTCTAGAACTACAAAAGAAATGTCCATGTACTCCAATGCCTCCCCCTTAAGCCTAACTTAGGCGAGTATGGTGCACAAATAATTGGGTCCCAACAATATGAAACCATGTTAGGTATCCAAGTACATAAAAAAATCCCCTAAAAGTGATAAAATAGGAAAAACCCAGTGGTAACCCCCCCCACCTCACACACACCCACACATAAAAAAGGGATTATGTTGAGTAGAATTTGGCAGCCATGTTCAGCTATTATCACTCTCATGTCCATCTTCTACCAATTTTGTTTGATATTTCCACTTGCTCCAAGATAATTTCCAATTAGGAGGTAGGGGATATAGCTCCCAAGGTTGGTTCTTCATTAGATATTGATTCTCCTCAATCATGGTAGTATCCCAATATGGATTTCCTATGGCTTTTGTATAACACTATGGATTTCGTGCACTGATCATGTAACTGTGGATAAGCATCAACATCTCTATAGTAGTGAGTGCTTGAGGAGCACTTTGAGAATGTGAATGGGTCCCACCATGTATCTATTGGATCTCCAACTAGATCACTTGTAGCATGAATATTTTGTTGTGAACGAAGTGGCCTATTTGTTATATATGCAACAAGTTATTCACCAATGTCAACAACTTATTCTTCATCATCTAGATCCATGGAAGGTTCTTCCTCAACTGAATGGACAATATGAATCAATGCACCTCCCAACATGGTATGGTTAGTACATGTCTCTAAGGAAAGAAATATGTCCTATAATGAGGCCATATGATTCAAAGCTCCTAAATCAATAACCCTTGAAAGTGATACTGGGGACTCAAATATATTAATAATTGTATGGCCCACTTTTTGTGGCTTTTAAAATATTTTAGTTGATTTCTTTAGATAATCCATAATCTTGATATTTATCTGCTCAAGAAGATGTTTCAACTAAGCATTATTATTCCTTGTGAAAACATCTTCTTCATGATTGTGTTTATTGCAGTAAGCACATATAATTTTGTCCTTCTTGGTCTTCCAAGCTGTGGAGGAGAAGGTCTCATGTGTAGATCTTAGATTCCCCTCACTAGTCTCATTGTTTCCTTGATTTGCAGCAAGGAAATGTAGCTTTGATGTCTTTAGAGGACCCATTTTGATGATTTTATCTTGGTCATGAATAAGAGAGGTACTAAAATCATGCAGCAATAGGCTTCTTCCAAGCAATTCCAAATACGAATTTGGTAGCATGGAAGGTAGAAATAAAGTTTGAATATTTGGAACTCAACTTGGATAGGATTGAGAGAATTAGTTGTTCGTCCTTTTTATCTATTTAATGTAAATTGATATTCAAAAATAATGATTTGAATTTTGTGAAAAAGTATTGGATAGTATCAGTCACTCGGGCTCAAACTTATGAGCTCAATCTGTATTTGATGTTATCTCATCTCATCCTACTTCCCAAAGAGTTCTTCCATCTTGGCCCAGAATCCATTAGGAGAATTTGAAGCATCTATGTATACATGAGGTTAGGATAAATTAAGAGACATATCAATCCAAAAGCGTCATCCATCTAGTTAAGCCACTTTTCTTTTTCCACGATGGAATTTGGATCGGTCTTAATCCCCATAGTGATTTTGTCTAGGCCTTTGCTCTGCAAGATTATCACTACCTATGACTTACATTCATAATAGTTGAATGGAGTGAGGATTATTTTTTGAGATTGGTCCATCCTGACTAATGAACTCAAAAATGAACTCTACTTTTTGTCTTCCACCAGCAAACTTGTATACAACTTCCTTAGAATCGACAAGGCTTTTATACCATGTGAGATTTTGAACCAATGGATCTAGAATCCAAATGGAGTAGTAATAGAGTTAGAAATTCATAGAATCGAACAAGAGGTTATTAGAGTAACATAATCTTCAATAACCTAGAAAAGAGATCTCATCAAAGATGAGACTTCAATACAATTGCATAGAAATCAAGAGAGAATTCAAGTAAAGATCTAAACTATCTAGTATTTATTATTCAATAGAATTTTCAATATAATACATCATTGAATTACTTAATCAATGAGATGCAAGCTTACATATATAGGTAACCAAGCTAAGCTTAATTACATGCACAAGCATAAAATCAAGTGAAACTCAAGAGAAATTACCCTAAATAGTCAAGTGCACCCTCCTTAGGGAGTAAGGTTGACCGTGCAAGAGCTATTAGGGTTGAACTAGGCATAGAACTATTAAGAGAGGTGATTTTGTGCCATTATTAGAAAAATGCACCCTAATTAGGAATTAAACTAGGTCATGCAAGTGTATCAAGGGTCAACAATTCCTGTAACTACCTCGTGAGGTAGTTAACTCAATCATGAATGAGCAACTAGATTTTAACTTGACACACATGTGGAATTGCAATGTAACTAGACCAAAATAGCCAAATAGGGCGCATTAGGCAATTAACTAGGTCAAAACGAACAATTAGGGTGCATTAGGCAATTAACTCGGCAACAAATTCTAACCTAAGTGAAAAAAACCCTAAAAATGGGGGGAACTCATGCAAAAGCACTCTAATCCTTAGAAAATGGGGTTAACTTGTGGTAAGGGTTCCTTTGACCCTAAGAAAAGGGGGTTTGGTCTAGGAATTTCACTGACTGATATTGATGCTAGAATTGCAAAAGTGATGTGTATGTACTTCAACAATGTAAAAGCAAGGCACCCTTGGTATCAAATAAGGTAACATGTTACTGATCATACTAAGAAAATTATCCTTGAGCATATGAATTTTAGTTTAACATGAAATAAATTTAAAGAAAAAATATATGGCTAATTGATCTATTATATAAGTAACACATATTTTATATTTAACACTAATGGATTTGAACCCAAAATCCGACGAAAAAAAACCGACGTCATCCGACGAAAAGGACTATGTCGTCATATTTCACCTTAAAAATTTCAAAATTTGATGATTTTTTTTTAATTGGTAGAAGGATCCGACGGATGTCTCGATATTCGACGAGATCCCTGGAATATCCGACGGCTCTGTGGATATCGGGCATCATATTAAGCCCTGGGATGTCGAATATCCGACATCAAATTAAGCCTTGGGATGTCGGATAACCGACATCGTATTAAGCCCTGGGATGTCGGATATAAGACATCATATTAAGCCCTGGGATGTCGGAGATCCGACATCATATTGAGCTCGGGATGGCAAGAGGATGTCAAATATCCAACATCAAATCTCCAACGGTAACTAAGTTCAAGGTGTCGGATATCTGACGGAAGGATGACTTTTAAAACCTATAAATATCGAAACATTCCAACATGTTTGCTATACAAGCGATGGTTTGCAGAAGTTTTTTTATTCGGCAGACTGTTTTTCATTATTTCCATTATTTTTGTGATTCAAGCTAGCGAAGTGTGGAGCTTCATTTTCTAAGATCGATAATCTTCATTCAAGCTCTTTACGAGAAAATGTCAACTAGCAATATTCCCAATCTAGATGAACAAAATCGACAATTGCTTGCTAGATTGTGGGAAGGAGTTGAAAGAAGGGGTGATGGAAAATGCTATTGCCCATGTAGTCAATGCAGGGGCTTTAAGAGGAGAAGAATTTTTATCACAACAGCCAGAAAACATTGTAGGGAGCATGGGCACGCTAAGGGGGGACATGAATACCATCCATTTGTAAGTTTTGCATTATATATGTTTTTATTTTGAATGCTCTTGTAAATTTATGTATTATTTTAATATTTCTTATATTAACTAGTTATATCTATTGATCGTGGTTTCAATAGATGCATGGGGACTAACATGGACAATAAATATTATTTTAATATTAAATATTTATTATAATTTTTTTTTCTTTTGTGCATGTTGAATCTAGGGTATAGTAGAATAACTCATTTATTTGTTCGTTAGTGAGACTAACCCACTCACCGGGGAAAGCACTTAACTCTCTAGATTTTTGACACTTTCCATCATGATAATAGAAATAACGACTATATTGGCATGTTGTAATTTCTCTTATATTTTCTCTATAGAAATTACCATAGCATCATTTATCTTACCTTAGTGGAGTACGGTATGAGAAATATTGGGTTATATTTGAGTAGCTTTGCTCAGTAATTGGGTCAATTATTATGTCTCTTGGATACTTTGGATGCACCTATTTGACCAACAGTACAATTGGTCATTGTTCTTTTCATCCCAACAGTACAAAATTTGTTACATTTTAAATGCATCACATAAATGTTTGCATTTTTTGTTTGAAATTTGTACATTTGTGTTTGAATTTCTTATATTAACTTTTTTCTATTGATGGTTTCATGTAATTATAAAGGAAAGACATCCTAGGGCACTTCGTCCGGAGGAAGTGCTTCCAAAACAAGTACCAGAAGCTATGAATATTAATGGAGAACAAGTTAACGATCACATTAATGAAGAAGATGATCATACTGATAACATAGTTGAAGATGATGTTAAAAATAATTTGATCCATGATTCATTTAATGTTGGAATGGATGTTGATGATCATGATCATGATCATGAAAATGATGAACATTTTGAAGATATTCATGATATACCTCTTCTTGATAAGGCATACGAACCCCTTTATGAGTGCTCCAAGACAAATCTTCTCTCTACTATATTGTTGATAATGAACTTGAAGGTTATGAATGGTCTTTCAAACATATCAGTCACACGGATGTTAAGGTATGTAATATATTCCATCACAAAATATATATGATTGTGTATTTTATTGCTAATGCATATATAAGTCAAATTATTACGAATGAAATTTGTTTCATTAATATTATTTCTATATTATATTAACTAGATTTTTATTTTAATTTGTTGTAGCATGATAGTTGAATATTTGTTACCACCATCAAATATTTTACCTCGCACATATCGAGATTTATCTTCCACCATGAAAGAAATTGGAATGCAGTATGAATCAATTCATGCATGCCCCGATGACCATGTTCTATATTACAATCAGCATCAATTTGCAACAGAATGTCCTGAATGTCATATCAGTAGATATCACACAGATCAAGTAACTAAAAAGGTGCCTCGCAAGGTTCTACATTATATTCCCATTATTCCACGTTTTCAACGATTGTTCAGGTGCAAAAGCATAGCGCAGTTTATGGATTACCATGCACGGAATAGAATTCAAGACAATATTATTCGGATGCCTGCAGATGGATCTGCATTTAGAGATATGGAGGAAAAATGGCCTCACTTTAAAGAAGAACCTCGTAATCTTAGGATTTCTTTGGCAGCAGATGGTGTCAATCCATTTGCAAAGATGAGATCCGTTTACTCGATGTGGCCTATTTTTGTTATCAACGACAACATTCCTCCATGTTTGACAATAAAGAGAGAGCACATAATGTTGTCGATAATTGTTCCAAGTACGAACCCTGCAGTTTTTTTTTAATGTAGTGGTATCTCATTTGTCGTATTTTTGTCGCATAATGTCATATATATATTTAATGTTTTTCTATTGTGCAATATGGTTTAATATATATAATCTAAATGGTACGTCTCATAATTATATTCTTTATATGTTCAAACCAATCAGGTAAGTACCAAGTGAAAGATATGAATGTATATATCGAACCTCTTATTGACGAGCTACTGAAGTTATGGAATGGCATCACTATGTATGATGTATCTAGACCAATACAAAAAAGGCAATTTCAATTCCATGCAATGCTTGTATGGACAATACATGATGCCCCAGGGTTAACCCATTTTTGTGGTATGTAATTATAAGTTCCACTTTATTTGCAAAAAATTATACGAACTACTAGTTAATATACTACGCACGCATGTTTTTTCTAAATAATCTAGTCATTTTGTATATAATTATAATTGGCATAGATATTCCATCTCTTTATGTAGGTCTTCAGACAAAGGGGAAATTTGCATGTCCAGTTTGTGGTCCTAAGATCAAAGATCGTCGTTCAAAAAGCTTAGGAAATGAGGTGTTTGATGAGTATAGGCACTTCCTCTATAAGAATCACAGGTATCGAACTACCGAAAAACATTTGTTCAATGGAAAGCAAGAGACTGCATTAAAACCGCAGAGAATGACACCTCACCTATGGAAGTTGCAATATAATAGAAATCGTCAAGGTACGTATAATGAATCATCGTATATGATATGTTATATTGTATTTTTTTATATTGTGTGTTGTTTACTGTAATTGACATTGATTTATGTAATTTCATGATTGTCATTCATGTGATCATGAAGGCATTAATGGGCTTCCACGAGGAATGAAAATTTATCCTAGACAATTTAGTAGGTTTCCCTACTATGAGCACCTACAAATTGCTCATATACTTGATACAATGCATATTGGAAAGAATGTGACCGAAACATTATGGCGAATATTGGATGGAAGGAGTGACAAAGAAAAATTTGTCAAAATTTGCAAAGACATTCAAGATAGCAACCATGCAATGAAAGACGTCATTCAATTTCATAGCAACGGAGAGAAAATTAATATAAACTCACTTCCATGGATGTTAACAGACAAGCAAAGTAATGTTGTAAAATAAGTCATTCAAAAAATTAAATTTCCCACCGTATTTTGTGCGAACATGAAGAATATCATAACAAAGAAAGGTGATTTCACGGGGGTGAAAACTCACGATTGGCATGTCTTCATGAAGGTAATTATTATGGTATAGATTTAATTTTTTTTTTCCTATTCCAGTGAATATGGTTGGTATATTTTTTGTTTGTCTACTCTTTGTTGATAAAATGAAACGATTTGTATATTATTGTTACAGTATGTTCTACCTCTCTCTATCCCAGACAACTTCGACAACAATGTCAAGCAAATAATATATAGTCTCGGGAAATACATGAGGTAAGTGGTGATTTTTTCCATGCGCTTAGTGTTTGTTTAATTCAACATAGAACTTATATTTGATTTTCGTTCTGTAATTCATGTTACGTAATATAATTTTTTTTTCCTTTAATCTCTTGATTTGGTTGTCATGTCACTTGTAGATGGTTGTCATCTAAATAATTCCATAAAGAAGACATTAAGTATTGGAGGAGAGAAATTCCTCGTCTCATGTGTGAAATTGTAATGTCCCCTCCTATCATACATTTGATAGAGAGGACGTGACACTAAATCCGGGCATCTATCCCCATATCCATTAATTAAAAACTTATTGATAAAAAGACATATACATGTGCATGTTATATAAACACAGTGGAATTAAAAAAATCATGTTTGATATCTAACATACATTCAAACATTTCTGTGACAGCCATTAAAAAAAGACATTGCAGAATTATAAAAGAGAATACTTATCTTATAACAAAGTAGTCCCAAGCAACTAGCTATGCAACTGCAATGTTCCACCCAACCATAGGCCAGTTGTGCTTATCAACCTCTTGATGCAACTACCACCCCCGAGCTAGGCATGATCTCTACAAGGAATCAGGGAACAACAGACTCACACATAGCCAAGCATACACCAAGATGAGCCAAGCCAATCTACAATTGGGTTTATCAGGCTGCTAGGAAATGGAAAGGAAGAATTGCTAAGCTAGTGAGCTCAACCACAAAGCTATGGATACCTCTACAAGATCTATTTAGCTTGGCACCCACAATGCCTACACAACCCACTCAAGGAAGTATTCCCTTCACCCATTCACAGTCCCTCAGGCCATACCTTCCAATTCTAGAATGTCCTAGGTGTGCATAGAAGAGTAGCCAGCCCTCTTGATCTTCTTGAGAGGTTACTCCCTCCACTAGGTTTATCAAGCCAATTCTGTCCACTACCACTCCAAGTTTCTTGCTCACAGATTCAAACCAAAACAAGGATGCACATGACAGCAAAAGTATAAGTGCTGGGCATGAAGAAACGTTTTTGCAGTGAGATTCCCAAAGATGGGGTTTTCATTAGCTTCAGAAAAATGTGGGAAACCCAAAAATGAAACTGGAAGATGGGGAATAACCCTGGGAAGCCAAATCCATTTTCAGAAAAATGTCCATAGACATTCTGGGGCAAAAATGGCCTCCATAACAGTCCCAAATCGTGGTCCTCCTTCCCCAGCCACTGTGTAACACAAAAACGAGCTCCCAGTCATGGAAGAATGCAGGAAAATGATAAAAACGTGATGAGGAAAAGACCCAGTAGTTCAGACTGCGTGAGAGAGGAAAGACTGTGGGTTTAGAATTGCTTTGGGCACCATTTCGTGGGTGTTTTCTTGCCCAAGAAGAAAAAATACGAATTCCCAGGTTGATGGCTTGCCCCTGCTCGAAATTGACTGCCATACCTCTTCATTCCCAAGGCATTAACTGCCTCAACCAATTTCTAGAAGAATTAAATGATTGGGTCCATAACCCAAAATGGGTAGTTGGTAGTTTATGGGTTTTCTCATTGACACATGGATTAACACCATTGGCTCAAGGGTTTGAATAATTTCCCTCCCTATTCCTTGCTGAGATCATGCCCCCATCTCTTTGTTGCATAGCATATCTTGTTGTGGGTTTTTCATTAAAATTCGTATTTACATGATGTCTTAATTTACATTGTGCATATCTAGCACAAGATCCATAGGCATCTATTTTTAATTGCCGTACATAAAATGCTAA